>VYZM01007323.1:381466-577639 GCA_013398915.1 Dromas ardeola | reverse complement strand
TTACTCGGCTCTAATTTTTATCAGGTCAGTTTAATGTTTAACAGTGGAAATTAAGCAGAAGATGATGCAGCAGTATAAGTAACAGTGTGGAGAGCAGCATGGTCAGTGGGATGCAGCAGGGCTTCTGATTTTGTAAGTACTGCACATGCATTTTTCTTAGAAACTTGCAAATGATGCTTTCTGTGGTTGGTGGAATTTCCATGTTAGGTTAATTTCATTTGTTTTCTTGTGACTTGATTGTGTGCGGATGTTGCCATGCAATATTAATCAAGCAAATATGCAAGGGACCAGTGGGATCTGCTGTTCTGGGGAAGTATGCTTCACCTGAAATTAGAATAAAATAACCTTTGAAGTCACGGGGACTTATTAAGTAGTTGTTAAAGCCAAATACTGATGAAATCACCTTTTAGGTTAGAAACAGCCTTCACAGTGACTCAAAATTAGCATAATCCCACTAGTGACAGAACAACCAGGTCCAATTTATAAACTCTTCTGGTGATCTAATGTATAAAACAACCACTGAATTGCTAAGGCCATGCTCTTTAATTAGGACTGGGGTGAGTGTAGGGGGTGGGTGGAAGGCCACAATTTAAATTTAATTACCCCTTTTATTTCCGTAGACAAACTAATCTATGGTTTGGCAGAGAATTATTTTCTGAATTTCCAATTTGCCTATTAAAAATACAGCCCAGAATTAACAAAACCTTTCCAGTTTCTTCAGCTTTGAAATGGTAAAAAAAAAAAAAAAATATTTGTGGCTGAAATTTTCTAATTTCAAAATGTATGTGATTATCATCTCTAAAGGGAGAAGTATGTGGGCAAAACTTTTTGACAATATTCAATGTTTTCCAGCTTCTGGTAGAAGTACTTCTTTAATATTTCTGTAGAGAGCTGTAATACTAAGAGAAGTTTTTTAACTGATCTGTTATAGCAGAAGTTAAAAAAACAGCCATGCCATTTTCTGCTTGCTGCAGAAAAATGATACACTTCGCTTCAGAAATTCTTTGAAATGTAGGCTAAGCTCTGTTTGGACACAGGAAGTGGTCATGGACAGACAAAAATCATCGTCTTTTTCACTTAAGTGTGCAATACCTACCTCAAATAACTAGAGAAAAAACAGTCTATGAAATGTTAAACAGCAAGTACTTTTGAAACACCCTCTGTAGTACACAATTGCTTCATTTGTCTGCAGTACACAAGGGGTTGTTTGGTTTTTTTGTCTGGGAGGAAGAGGGAGAGTTCTGCTTAAAAAAAGATGCAAATAGTTGAATTGTAGTCCAATCTAGAGCCGTACTCCATCTTTTGGTTTAACAAAATTAAAATTTAGCATTACCACTTCATACTGCAGGTCACTGCAGTGGCCACTGTCTGCTCTCAGACATACTCAGCATACTCAGGTCCTAACAAATATGGGAACACAAAGCTAGTGTGTACGTTTGCGATAAAAACAAGAAAGACCACCATGCCAATAAAAAAAATAAAGCAATTGGTTAATCCACAAGAATCTTGGAACTTGGGCTGCCCTCAGAAATTCTATCTAAATCTTGTTTAGAAGTAGATACAGTCATCTTTCACATCTGGGAATGAATATGGGACCAAGAGAACTTCACCTTGGCAGGACATGGGAAGACAGGACATTCCTGGAAGAGGATGCAAACAGGCTTTGTTGGCTGGAAATCAGATTAAGAGGAGCCATAGCAGTAGAAAAGTTCTAGAAACGTTTCCACGTAGAAGCTGCGAGGGCAAAAATCTTATTTTCACAGATAGCTTGCTAGGTTTCTAAAGAGGGTTTATATGAGATTCTTCCACAGGATAGCAGGGAACTGAATTCAGTAAACTGGAGGCTTTTTCCAGCTCCTATGGAGAAGCTCATGTGAGCTCCTTAGGAGGCTCATGTGAAGTATATCATGTCAACATTAGGAGAAGGAGCATAATGAAGAAACTTGTCATCTCCAAGGGGATTAATCTGAGTGTTCTTTGAATTCCAAATGGAGTCTGTGCTTTTTTCCTCCTGGACCCAGCCCCTTCCTGTGTCTCTAGAGGGAGCCACATATCCCACACAGGTTAACTCATGGTGAGGGGTAAACCACCATTTAACAAGTTAAAAACACTTGGTGCAGTTCCCCAAAAAGAGGGTCTCTCTGTTCCAAACACGCACCTCATTATCTGGTGGAAACCTGCTGCTTCCCACATGTCTTAATGGCCACTTCTGAGTGCCCTGCTGCCATGGCACAGGATGCTCCAGGATTTTGCCTTGAACTTTGCCTTGAAGGCTATGTAGATTACTTTCATCCATCACTTATTAGCTGTGACCAATGACTGGCCATGTGAGTAAGTAACCTTGAAGTAAACAGGGGTGTGAATTTAACAAGCACCGGATAGTCCATGATAGCTGCTGCCCTGAGGAAAGTGAGGAAATTTATCACTCTTCCAGTGAGAAGTGAGTTGCCCCACATTTCCTCACATTTATCAAACCACATTTGGGCAGGTACTGTGGAGTATTTGATGTCTTTGAAACCCACACCCCATCCTACCTCATGGTAACTTTTTTGTTTAGATGTACCCTATAGGAGACAATGATCCAGGGAAGATAATGTTAATAGAGATTATTACGGACTTTGTCCCTATACTTTCATCGACAATGAAGAAGAGAATTGCTTCTTCAGGGCAATTACAATGGAATATTATTGTTTTATTATGCCTGACATTTTAATTTATAATTTGGTTGAATTTATTAATGACATTCGACATCATGTCCATGGGCACTTTAAATATCCTACGTACATTAGATCTTTACAGTTGCACTATATAGTATTTATGCTAACAAACTATTCATTATTTCTTTCTACCAAGCTCATCATTACCATCTGCTCATCTAATGACTGTTTGTTTTGTGACAGAATATTTTGAAAAGAAGATGAAGTGTCCCCTGTGCCTGTGTTTACTCCTTGCTGTTCTTTGTGCTGTAACCCATTGCTACCATGAAGACATTTGCCATGAAGTCAATAATACTAATCTGCACGATGGAACACAAAATTTATTGACACATAAATGTGACAAGCAAGGCTCTAACTATGCAGATTTTGTATTTAGATTTTACAAGCAGGCTATATCAGAAGAAGCTGATAAAAATGTTTTCTTTTCACCCATGAGCATCTCCACAGCCTTTGCCATGCTGGCTGTTGGTGCTAAGTCAACCACCCTGTCTCAGATTTTTGAAGGCCTGGGCTTTGACTGTCTGACTGAGACTCACATCCATGATATACATGAAAGTTTTCATAAAGTTTTAGCAGTACTGAACTGTGCTGATGTTAACATCACATTAAATATAGGGAATGCCCTTTTTGCAGCTATTGGGTATGAGCCACAGGAGACATTTTTACAAAACACAAAGCAATTTTATGATGCAGAATTTTTTTCTAGCAATTTCCATAAACCAGAAGAAGCTACAAAGCATATCAATAAATATGTAGAGGAGAAAACCAAGGGGAAAATTCCTGAGTTAATCGGTCATCTTGATCCAAGTACTGTATTGGTTCTTGTTAACTACATTTATTTTAAAGGTAAGATATTTAATATAGTGTTTCAATAGATGATTTTGATGAAAAACAAAAATTGTAGAGAACTCTTGCTGATTTATTAGCAGAGTGACTATTTAGAGAGAGCTAAACTGTGCAGGACCTTCGAAGTAAAGATTAGATATGGCCAAACGCAGGGTAGCTGATTGTTGAGAAATATTGATTGCTTGATTTTGGCCCAGTTGACCTGAAATCTGTGGAAAGAGAACTCCCACTCTAGTGGACTGCCTTATAGACAGGGACCCACTGCACGCAGTCTTGCTGGTCTGAGGACATCATGACTAAAGGTGTTTCCACAGTCTCTATGCTGACTGTATGTGCCAGTCAAACTTAGTGGACTGATATCCTTGCACTTCCAGCGTTCCCAGTATTATGGTAGATCTACTAGGTACACTGCATGAAAAATTGCGACATAGCATTTTGAGGGCCGGTGCTTCTGGAGCCCTGCTTGAGAGGTAGGATCCTTTATTCTGTTGATGAATTCCTCACCAGGCTGAGTGCAGCCAGCTTGCATCAGGTACGGCCTAACAGGAAAGGCATAACAAGATCCTTTGGCTGAATATTTAAGTGGTTGAATTTAAATGACATAAAAGGCACAAGTGATGGGAACATATGACTACAATAGAAGCAGGACTCTCTCAATTGGTCCTCATCAATCTTTGGTTGTTTTTCAGCAAGACAGGACTTATACTATGCTGAACTTACTGCACAGCTGAAATGCTTCACTGTGTGTTACGCTGGAGGCTGAAGTGATTTAGTAATCCTCTCTCCCATAAACAGCCCTTCAGTGTCCTAACGTTTAATTTGGTCTGATTTATATAAGCCATTTTTTTATGATCTTGACATGTTTGAGTGCAACATCTTCTCTTTTCCCCCATTAGCTGCCTGGGAAAACTCTTTTGATCCTTTGGATACGTATGAGGATGATTTTTTTGTGAACACAAATGCATCTGTTAGAGTCAACATGATGCAGCGTGACGGTAACTATGACAGTTACTATGACCAGGATCTCTCTTGTGAGGTGGTAGAGCTGCCTTACAAGGGCACTGCACGAGCCTTGCTCATTCTGCCTGACGATGGAAAGATGAAGCAAGTGGAAGATGCTCTCTCCAAGGAAACTGTTTGTAAATGGGATAACGAACTTGAGACCAGGTAACTCTAGGTAGATGGATTACTGTATTTGGGGACACATCATTATTTTTAAGAGAAAGCATTAATTTCAGATCACCTTCTCCTGGATATAATGTCCTGATTTCATAAAGTGGGGTTTTAAGTGATTCCCAAGACAAGCCAAAGCAGAGCATAATCAATACACAACCGCAGACTCTCTGACCTGACAGAAGGGGATGCAGCATTGTAACAACTGCCTCAAGACTTGCTTGGCTGTCTTTTGGCTACCATACCTCTTCTTTCATGGTGCTAACACAATTCATTTGCTTCACTGTGTCTTAGATTTTATCCTCCTTTTCCCTTCTTTTAGCCTTTCCACAGTTGTTCTGCTTCCTCTCTGGAGCCCTTTAGCCACAAAACAAGTGTGTATGTGGCACTGGGATGAGTGGCAATGAAGAAAGAGAGAATGGCAAAATCAAAGAGAGAATGCAGGCACAAGAAGATGGCGCATCTCTCTGGATGCCCAAATTGCTCAAGGAATACAAATGCTACCGTCAAACAAATTAGCAATCAAAAGAATGCTTTCAAGTGCCACTGAATTGCATACTATCCAGCCTGCTGGCTGAAACAAGGCTGCAACGCTTGACTGTTGTTTTGTTGTCTTTGTTCAACAGGAGATTAGATCTGCAGTTACCAAAGATTTCTATTAGTGGGTCTTACGATGTTAAAAGCCTGTTCAAGGAAATGGGCATTACTGAAGTATTCTCTAGTAATGCTGATCTGTCTGGAATTAGTGGCAGCCACAATCTTCAGGTTTCACAAGTAAGTGAACAAACAGAGCTGGTGATGGGGCTGCGGTTGGTTGCTCTGATCAATGTATCTGGGATCTTTTTAAAGACTTGCTTTTCCTCCTTGTCCTACTGAAGTTAAACGTAAAACTCACAATGACATGTAGGGGCTTGCTTAGTAATCGTGCTTTTCTACTGAGAGGATCTGCTGTCCCACCTTTGCATTATTTTAATATTGCTATTTAAAGGCTGGATATTAAGTATATGGAAATGTTGGACAAGATTTTAAATTATTTCTTGGCACTGGAATACGATTATTTACATGCAATTGTGTCAAGTAAATTATAAATGAGGAGTAAATTATGATATTTGTGTTGATTAGTACCTAATTTTTTAATATTCTTGAAGTTGCCAGGAAAATTACAGTTTGTAGTAGCAGAATTTCACCATGTCAGTTTAAGCTATGATTTAATGTGGCAAAGATGCCAAATATTGTCCCTGTATTAGCATTTAAATAGCAGTCTTCCATTAACCTCGGGAATAACAGAGAAAGTGTTGCTAGTGGAAGTTCAAACAACCTGAGAAAATAAAGCAGCTAGTGCATGGACTGTTATTATCCCCCTCTACTCAGCACTGGTGAGGCTGCATCTACAGTGTGTCCAGCTTTATTTTTGGCCCTCCCCACTCAGTCCTGACACGGAAAACATTCCTGTTGCAGGCTGTTAGAGATTTACCATACCTTTCTTCTCCTAAATATTCCATAAGAAGAGTATGTCTATTCACCCCCTGCTTGCTGTCCCGTATATAAACCACAGCGTTTGGTCCTTTTCCCTGCAGGCAGTCCACAAGGCCCTGCTGGAAGTTGATGAGGCCGGAATGGAGGCTGCAGGAGCCACAGCCATAATCCTTACCAGAGTTCTCCGTCCTTCCGTTACCATCAAATTCAACAGGCCCTTCATTATATTGATTTCTGACAAAGCAACCAGCACCACGCTTTTCATGGGGAAGATTGTCGATCCTACTCAGAAGTAATTGCTGAGTTACCGTGCATGCTGGTTTTCAGCATGAGTTATAATGGCTACCATGTTCGCACATGTGGGCTAGTTAGTGCTACTAACTACTCTCCCATCGAGGGCTATTCAGAAGTAAATGAGGGATTTCCTTATCAAACCGATAAGCAAAAAATTGTAAAAAAACACCCAAGCAACTGACAGTTTTAAAATGTAACATTTCCCCCAGTTGAATAATTCAAGTTATTAACACATTGTCCAAATTTTCCTTAGAAGACAGTTTTTTGTAAAGTCTGCTGCTGTTTTTACAAGTGAATTCTCTCTGCTAAGTGGTTTTGTCCAGACTGCTTCTAGTTCTGGGTTACTCGCCAAAAGCTTTATCCCAACAGGTAACAAATCCCTTGCAATTCTATTATGTCTTCTCTGGGACTTACTGATGGTCACTGTTCATCTGAGCCAGTCCCTGCAGAGTCCTTTCTTCCTTACATAGCTCTTTGCTGCCTAGGTTGTTGTTCTTAACCCTCAACCAACCTGTTCTTTCTCACACGTTCCAACTCTTTGCCTAGGACATCATAAAAAAACACTGAAAAAAAAGTCAAAATACCCCAAAAGAGACAACAGATTTATCCTGCGTAGTACTCACTCTAAGTGTCTTTTTGCAGTCTACAGAGTCAGAAAAAACTTGGAGACAGTGATGTTATGCATAAACTGTCAAAGAATTGTCCTGCCACAATGTCATCCATGAATTATTTCTATGGCTGATGAATAAAATAAGCAGTTATTTAAATCCACCACTTAAGGACTGGCTCTCAGTGACTGCGTTCTCTTCCTATGCTGTTATAAATCTTTCAAAATCAATGAAAACTTTCAGTCACTCTAATTAACGTAGCAGGGTGTCTGTAAAATAAATTTTAAAGGCTGTTAAATGGGTCCGGCTTTTCTCATACGGAGGTGGCAATTCGTTGCATTCTCTCCTTATGTGCCTACTTGGGTAAAACCTGTTTTCAAGAAGTACGTAACCACTCTCTTGCTGTTGTGGGTCTGCAGATCACCCAATCTAACTGCAGTGGAGCACTGGGGCCCAGGGCTCAGCATTGCTGAAGTCTGTAGCAAACCCTTTATGGTGCAGCTGCTGCCTCAAGGGCAGACCGACTCCTGCTTTGACAGCGGTTCTCCCACTGCACCGCTTTGACTCGTGCCACTGCGTATTGGCCCTGGATACATTTTTTTGTAAGTGGAATTTAGTCCCTGTCTCTGGGAAGGTGATGCTCCTTAACGTACGTTGCTCGTTTCTACAGTGGTCCTGGCAATGTGCTGTGAGCACTGCGAAGGCAACGCAAGCCCTAAATCAACAAACAAGCTCCCTACTCCTGACATCTCTCTGGTCCTCTGACCTGTTCTCCCAAACTTGGTCCACTCTGCACTGATGAGTCTATGGAGACCCATCAGTGCTTGTAGCATGGGTACGGTGTATGGGGCGTCTATGCTTCTGACTCATGGGGGCTTGGAGACTGCTGACTTGTCTGAGTCCCTTTGCTCCAAGCAGCAAGAACTCAGTGGAAGCCCTGAGCTATTGCTTCTGCTGGGGCAAGATACCATCACTCAGTGGATTGGGAGATACTGCGCCTCTGTGCGAAGCAGCGGCTTTTACAGAGTAGAGATCAAAGATAACTTGCTGTGGTGTGAGGCAGCTTGCTGTGCGGTGACTGTACAAACTCAACAAGAGCCGGGAGCAGCTCCAGTGAGATCCCACCCTGATAAATTGGTGTACCAGCACTGATTAAAAGGTAGGATGGTGAGATTTTTATCAGAGTGGGGTGGCAGAAGAACAGGTTCTCAGCCTATTGCTAAAGGGAAAGAGGTTAGGAAAAATCCCACAGTTGCTAGGACAGCACAGAGGCTTCGGGAAATAACACATGGAGCAACTTCCTGCTCCATCTACCTCCCAGGCCTTTGCTTTTGAGAGTGGAGGCGAGGAACTGCAGGAGAGCTGCACTGGGAATTTTCACACTGGAGTGTGAGGAGTGATTGCTTCTGGCAAAAGTATCAAATATGGCACCTTGAATGCTGGATGGGCTTGAGAGGTATCTACCAGGATGCAGGGCATTACCACAGTTGTCCTCCAGTTGAGGAACTTCATGCTCCAGACCAGCAGCTTGGCCTGAGCTGTGTCAGGGACCTGGAATGGAAAGAGGGATTGTCCTAAATCTCTCTGGAAGGGGAGGTTGTGGAGAAAACATGAGAAAAAACACTAGCCTTGTGCCATACATATGTGGAAGGCACAAAAATGCTGATAGTTCACAGCATGGAGATCCATCCTGTGGAGATCCATAGAGCAGGAGGCTAAGTATATCTGGCTGATGCTGCTTTCAGCATAGTCCTGGTTATGTTCTTTAAGAAGTGGACAATTCTGCAAAGTTTTTGTGGAGACAGGGGACATTTTGTCCTAATTCCATGAAAATTCCATTGGTCTGCCTTTCATCATTTGTCTGTGTTGCTTTTGTCTGTCTTTGTGATAGGGAATGCTCCTTTTCATGCTATCTAGTTGTACTAATGGTAGAGAAGGAAAGGAAGGATTCTGATAGACATAAGCTAAAAATTTTGTTTATGTACTGTGTATTCATTTTGTCTGTGGTAAACACATGTATTTTACGGTGTCTTTCATTCATCAGTAGGTGATTTTGTTAACACCCTTCAATCTTCCACTGCAAAAAAACCCCAGATCTGATTAGGACAGGTTAATCCCACACGTGCCTTCTCTCAGTCTATTGGACAGCTGGATCCAAACTAAGCCCTGAAAGAGAACTAGAGCTTCTTTATGCCCTGTGAAGTGTTGTCCACTTGACTTCCTGCAGCAACAGTCAGCAGAAGGGGACAATACAGCTGACAGTGGAGTATGTGACCCCCTAGCATAACCATCCAAGAACAATGACCTGCTGTGGGTCCGTTAGCTCTGGCCTGACAGAATTACAGGAAGCTCTGAGGAAAAGGACTTACCTAAAGAGAGCATACCTCACCGGAGAACCCCTGCAAGGGAAGATGGACCCACTGGGATGGGTCCCTGAAGGGCAGCCTAGCTGTGCCCACCAGACCTGAGTGCCAGACTTCTCTTGGCAGCATCTGAGCCATGTGGGAGACAGTAAGTTTGTTCTATCTGACCTTGTTTATGGTCCACTGGGACTCTGTTTGCTGATGTGGTGCTTCTGTTAGTAAAGCTCTGTTTGCTTTGCCCCATGGCAGGGTCCATGTAGTATGTTGTCACAAACCATGAAGCAGTGGGATTTCAGGGCTAATGTGGTACGTGTTCAGTGCATATTACCTTTCAGAGGTAAGGAAAGGAGCTGACTCATTGCCCAAAGGCTCAAAGCAATCAGATAATCATAGAAACACCAGTTTCTCACATAAGCCCTGCTATTAAGATGCCACCAGTACTTTGAACTTTCCTTTCTTATTCCCAGCTATGCGATTTGAGCCCTAATGCTGGTATCTGGAGAACTTGCCCTTGAATGGGTACACCAGCCCTCTCCCCACAGCTATGTCATCCGTTCAGCCCTTGATCACTGCTACTATTTCAAGGAAATGGGAATTTACCCAGATGTAAGCCAACCCTATTCGAATTGTTTCAGTAGATTCGGCACAACACAAGCAGCAATCTTTTTTCCTGTACTCACAATCGTTTTGAAGCAGAGAATCAGTAAGCTCTTAAAAACAGTTGATTATGATAGTCGCTGTGCAGGGTGGTTTTTGACCATGGATTCTGAGAACCAGGAGTACCTGTATGGCAGCTACAAGGCAGTCTCAGTGCCTCACAACCCAGCTCATCTTTGACATGACTCTAAGTAGCTTTTGGAAGTATAAAACAACAAAAAAAAGCCCATAGCAGTGTTACTCCCTAATCCAGCATTCAAGTTGTGTCTCCAAAACAGAGAGGCAGTAGAGTTTCCCAGTAGAAAAAAGTATAAGAGAAATATGAGCATTTTTAAATGCAAATATTTCAATGAAAACTAAATATTCACTGCAGTGTTAGGAGTTAGGATGAGTCCGAATTCTCAGGAGGGAAAGGAGCATGAAAACCACCATGTGACACATCCTCCTAATCATACCCATCCGTCCAACATTCCCTGTTGGGTAGTGCACCTCTGCCCTTACCCACACAAGGCTGCTTTCATTAGATTTAAACTGAGCCCATGTGTGCAATGGTGATATCATCCATTCCCTGTAAACTGTTAGCCAGCGAAGACTGATCTGGAAATATCCATTGTGAGTTCCCAGTCCCAGGCTTACCCGAGAATCCATTTTTAAAATAACTTGGTAATTGTCCTTTCCTCAGAGTAACAGTTTTAAAGAAAAAAATATAATTCATTCATTTCATGTCCATGTCCTTGCATATGATTAATACCCTGGTTACACAGACTCAGCTCAGCACTGATGTTGCTGCAAATGACTTTGCTGGCTTCTTGCAAAAGAGAGTTTCCATGATGAAAGTAGCTTTTCAGTTCAATCCTACCCCTAGAGATGGATTTATTACATTTATACAAATGAGTCTTTATTTCTCTTATTTTTGATCGCATTCAGTTTCTTTTCCATAAGTCATCTGGAAAAAAAAAGCAACTTATGATTTATTACTTTTCTAAACAAGAATGTATCCTTTGTGGTTGGAAAACTTTTGTTAACAGCAAAGTGATGCTTGTATGGAAGATGTGAAGAAGGCTTTGCCTGACTTGTGTAAATATCTAATAAGGAAAAGTTGCCATATTGTTTACTGTGTCTCACGTAGGAAACACAGCCCACATGGAAGATGCTCTGCTAAAGGAAAATGTTTGAAAGGAAAAAACAACATAGAATAAGATAATTCACTAAGTGTTGTAGTTGTCATAAAAACTTTGGTTGCAGCCAGGAAAGAATCTCAGAGCAAGAGAAAACATCTGTGCACAGAGGAGATGAAAGATGTAATGAAAAGTGGGTCCTAAAATGCATATGAATGTAAAAGAGAACCTATGCCAAGACCTCATTTAGGTATGCTGTTCACACAGATCCGGATTCTTTAGCCATCAAAAAAGCCATCTTGCGTATTCAAGGGACAGATACTAGAATGTACAACATGAATTTATTTTCTGTTCCTGTATCTTCTATCTTTCAAGACTGAGCTCTGCCCATTTGGTAAATCTTGCAGGTGAAATTTTAAGATATTTTGGGCCTCAGTTGCCCCAGACAGAGATCACTACCTCATGCCCATGCCTGTCATTGTGCTGTGTGTCAGAATCTTATCATTTTCACAGTTGTCCCCAGGGTGACTGAGAAGAGGCATCAAATAGAGGCAAATACCCTCCAGCACTTCTCGCCGCTTCTAGGTGGGCAAGGTGGTGCAGCAATCATGACAGAAAACCTGTGTAGGTACAGCCTGGATACCAAAGTGTCCTGTGGAGGCATGTTAGTGAAAGCCATGGATGGAAATGGGATTGTGCTGACCTGCCAGAATGAGAGCTGCAGAGGCCAAGGGCAACCACACGGTCTCTTCTTTTGCCTCCATTGAAACAAGGAAGAGAATTGTTGCATTAAACCATCTCGGTGACCTGGCAGAATCCTCAGCATCCCAAAAGCTTACAGAGTCAAAGACTTGTTTAAGAAAAGGGATATGAACAGTGGAATCATATAAATTTCGTTTTATTGAATATATTCCTTCAGCTAGCTGATCTGCCTTCTGCTTCTTCACTGTAGCCAACAATATTAATCTGTTAAATAATAACAAATGATAACACTTTGCAAAGTTTAGCCCTAATACTTTGTATCTGGCTTCGGGAGCAAAAAACTTCAAGTGTAATTCCAAAATATCCACATAAGGGATTTTCTTAGTGCTTATTTAAGGTCATATCTGCAACAGAAAGATAAATAATGTAATGTATTAATTTGAATTTAAATAGTAATGCCAAAAAGTTTCTCTGTGTAGACAACTTCGTTCCAAAATGAGAACTTTTATTCTCTGCTGAACTTGTCATTCTGAAAGTTGTTTGCATAAGGAGGGTTCCTTTACACCAAGAGAAAAAGGTCTGTAGGGAAAATTCTGCTAGTAAAATGTTATTATTTCGGTATACCAGTTATGAGTCGTAAGATCCTTGCAAGAAGCCACGCTTTTAGTGTGATTCTGCTACACTGCTTTCTGCAGGTAGAACTGTGTATGGAGCATCGAGTTCTGGGGATTATAGGAAAAGGAGCCCTGTGCCACCATCTTCTGGTAAAATCAAGGAATGGACATGACAAATTCTCTCATTTTGAAACCAGAAAGAACAGCATCTTCCTGGCTTGCTGTTACTGTGTCAGTGGGGATTTTGATTTTCTTGTTAAGTTTTAGCTGCAGGATTGGTGAAATGCTGTACTTGAACAGGCTGATATCACTAGGAATAAGGGTTTGGTATTATGGTAGGTAGTTGAAATACAGATCAGCTCAGTAGTAGGGAAGGAGGCAAATTAAATATTAGAAATTAATGGGAAAGAAAAAAGAGCAAGTCAGATAGGAACATTGTAGCACTGTCTATATGTCTGGATCATCCACACATGGATTAGAGCATGTAATTCTGGTTCTATAATAACAGAAAGGATAAATGAGAACCGGAAAATCTTTAGAAAAAGGTGGTAAGGTTAATCAAAGGTCTGGAACAGCTGCAGTTTGAGGAGACAGATCTTCAGCCTGGAAAAGAGACAATTTAGAGGGCATAAGAAAGCAAAAATTATTTGTGACACAGACTGGGTGAATGGAGAAAATGTTCACCATTACCAGAGCTACAGACCATCACACGAAGCATGTAGGAGCCAGGTTCAAAGCCAATAAGAAGAGGTGGTTGTGCACACAGCAGACAGCATGTGTGGAGTGGCACATTGCAGGATGATCCTGCAACCCCTGAGGTGTGACAGCCCAGTACTTGTTCCTCATGTGTTCCTGGCACAGACAAATTCCAGATGATCAATATGTCACTTTTTTAAAGGCATGTCTTCATTCACAATGCAACCTATAAACCGTAAGCTTGCTGTGTAGATATTCAATATTCTGTTTTCCCATTTCATGTTTTGTCTGTTATACATTTCACAAGCGTAACCACTGCTAAGCAACCCTTCTTTCTGGGAGCCTGGATCACTGGTGGGGTGAGGAAGGGCAGGACCTGGGTGCGAAGGCAGGCATCTTGTTGGGGGCGGACGGACAGTGGGGAACGGTCTGGGAATGGAAACTTACAGGAGAGACTAAGCGGGTTCTTCCACCCTATGTACATCTTTCAGTGGAGCGTAGATGCTTTTTTGACACAGGGGAAGAAGGGACTCAGTTCTGTGCTTAAAAAAGCTGTGAAGATGATGGAGGATGAAGGAACTTGTACTTGTTCCTCATACATCTTCTCATGGTGCTCTCCTGCATGACAGACCTGGGCCAAGAGCACTTTCTGGGGAGACTGTTCAGCCCCAGCCCAAGGAGACTCAATAAAAGTTCTTGAGCTCTCAACCACCTCTTGCATTGCCAACCTCAGGCTTTTCTTATTGAGGGAAGATGTGAGCTAATATAATAGGAAAGGTTGGAAAAAACCTGTGTTTACCCAGGTGTGATGGACAGACTCCCTTCAGAAAGCCCATGTTTGTGTCCTTCTTCCATTACATAGCCACTGACCCAAGATAAATCTAACCTGTAAACAGGTCCCTTCTACTTTAGAAATTTATTTCTGCGTGGGCAAAGTGAACGCTTAGTGCTATCTATCCATAACCGTAGCTTTTGTACTGAGTATAAAGCAGTGGAAACTGAGGTCAGCTGAATTTCTCTGGTAAGCAAACGGCTCTCTGTCCAAAGCATACAATGAAAAACAGGTCAAAGATGCAAAATTTCATCATTTTCCAGTTCTGTAATTCACTGTCAACACTTGGAAAACCCTTTCCAAAGTGCTTCTGCAGGACTCTAGTTTAAGGCTCAATGTCTCTCCCTTAGAATCGTACAACAGCTTAACTTTGAAGGACTGCTGGGCTGCTCTGCTCCAGATTGATTTCATATGGAGGTGTAGCCTGTGCTCTTTACCAAGGTGTATCCTGGATCACGATGCTGCCCAGTCACTCTTACTTCATCTAAGCAAATGTCTTTTCTGTCTCATGCTTTTAAATAGAGTTGCTGGATTTGCTAACTGAATATTCGTTCAAACCAATTTTATCACTCTTCTTCAGTAGTTTTTATCAGGTAAATAGAATAAAGTTTAGATTCAGGAGCATTATGCTTTTAGAAATTGATTTTTAAAGTTCTCTCCTCCAATGCTACCTATTAATAAATGACACAGAATCACAGTTGAAATGTATGGTGATCTGGAACATCCAGTCAGGTTTTAAAATGTTATAAAACAGTTTCAGAGTTTACCAAACCTACTCTTCATCCGTCTTGCACTGCTAAATCACTCCACCAAGTGTTGGACTGTCTGCAAGCTATTCCTGGAGAGGACGTAAAAATAAAACTAATGATGAGAAAAATGGAGATGCCTCATTATTAAAAAGGTAATATATAATAAATTGGGGTTTTTTCATAAGTAAATATAAGGATTATGAAAATATTCATGATTGCTAGTGAGAAATGGAGTCACATGAACTGTGAGAACTGGGAAAGTGTGACTCATATAACCTCAAATGCAAAGAAAATAAAACAACCATCTTGGTTTCCAAAGGAAACAGCATCAAATTTTCATGTTTGTAGCCACTTGTCTTCTCGTAGCTACCCTCCATAACACTGCAATTTACTGGCAGATTTCAGTCAGGCTTAACAGAGAAGTAGGAGATTGAAAAACCATTATGCTACTTTGGGAAAATCGGTGAAATCCAAGTTTGTGCCTGCTGTGGGGAAGGCAGGCAGGACTCAGCTGCTTTAAATTCTGCTGGTCGCAGCAGGCAATGAGTGCGTAGCAGGTAGCCAAATCCCCAGCCGTAGCCTCAGCCCTAGTAGTCTTAGCTCTGCTCTCCTGTCTGGTAGCAGTCATCCTGGAGGCTGTGGAGTAAATCTGTGGTTATTTTGCTGAGGAAAACCATAAATCCTCAGTAAACTAGGCTTTATTAACTCCACAGCTTACAGAACAGTTTGCTGATTGTTCTATTTTGTCTTGTCTGTATCAAGAGTGTAGTGAGTGCCACTGTGTTTCCTCTGAGTCAGTTTTAGAGGTTTTTTTGTCTTTTTTCTTGGAGCGCAACTTGAAAAAAAAAAAGCTCATGAATGTTTGTACTATGAAAATTTCATGTGTGATGTGAATCAGTACCATGCATTGACGTTGTGCTCTTAATCTGCATTAGACCAAAACAGAGGGATAGGCTCAGGTTTTTAACCTCATTAATTTCTTCAGGCCAAGTTCTCAGTTGGACGCTACTGAGGTCAATGATAGTATAGTTTGTCGATAAAGGAGCTGGATACTAAACCATCAAAATACTTCAAGTTCAGGTAAAGACAGGGTTCTACCTCACCGCAGCTTGCTGGAAGGAGTCTACATCTAACTAAAAATAATATAATAAAATAGTGATAACTAAAGCCACATTCTCTTCTAATGACAGATTCTCTGAAAGAGTTAATGACTGGGTATTTACAGCCTAATCAACTTTTTACATTACCGTACTTTTAACATACTTTTTTTTCCTTTCATTTGCACTTGACAGTGATTTCCAGGTTTTTCAACAGAATCTTGGTAAAAAAACTTAAGATATTTTTACATCACTTCATATCAGGATGGAAAAAACTCTCATTTTTACTAGCTTTTAGTAAAAATCCTTTTAAAACAATTGCATATAAAATCTAGTAAACGTGTAATTCTTCAAAGCTCTAAAAAAAGTGTTCTGAAGTTACTGTTATCTTATCAAAACGTCACAATTCATTTGAGGTAGCATTTCTTCAGTCTTTTTTCAATTCAAATCATAGCGCATTAATTATTGCCACAGGTTCTGATTTTGCAAAGATAATGATTATCTTTAGCGGAACTACTCACACACTATTCATATGACTAGAATTAATAACACTTGCACATCTTGTGCAATCAGGTATCACATTCAAAAACAATTCCTAGGGCTTTTGTTTCTCCTTCTATTTGAATTGTCCTTGGAAGGAAACCTGTTTCCTATCCCCTAGGCTTGTTCTTGAATTACTAGATTAACACATCATGCTAGTTGGTCTTTTTCCAGTACTATGAATACCTATACGCATGTGTGTACTTACATACATAAAAATTACATATCTTTCACGGTAGATGAAAACACAAGTGTTCACACACAATTATCTACACATCTCACGTAAGTAGTTTTTATATTTTATTTGATTTTTAAGCAGAAGATCCTCAGAAGGCAGGCTGGGAATTCTCTTTCCCTTCACTTTCTCGTCAGCCTCTTGCAGCCTGAAGATGAGCTATTCCTCTGCCAAGTGGATGATTTGGGTCTGATTCTCTCAGGTAGGGTAGAACGGTTTGTAACACTTACGGGTCTTGTATCCAGATGAAGTGACCAGGTGCTCCACTAGGTTAGTAAGCAAAAGATTAGTACTGCTGAGTTCAAAAAGAAAACGGTGTGCCCTGTCCTGTTTTGCTGCTTGACTATGCAGCCATAGGAGACAACCACAGGACGAGAGCCTTGGTTTGAAATTGAGGGGAAGAAGGTGCGGTTCCCTTTCCAGCATTGCCTTCAGACTCCTAAATGCAGCTCCCCACCAGCATGCTCCCATTCAGAGGTGCTGAACACCTCATGTGGGGCATTTTGACACCTGACATAGCCTGGGGCTCCTGCTCAGGAGCCAGATGGTTGGGAGCTTGCAGAGAAGGACGTGTGTGTTGACCTGGCCACTGCTCTTTGCTATGCATTAACATAGTTCTGCCTCCCAGCTCAGGCTCTCATCTATACTAATGCTCTCTTCCAAGAAGATGGTGAAATTCTTTACCAATACAGTAAAAAAAATAATTAGTATCTTCATAATTCACACTGTATTCCTTTTGAAGCTTGTATTTGATAAGAAAAATGTGCCAGATGACATTCTCCTGCCTATGGTTCAGCAGCAAGTAACAAAGCAAACACGTGAGCAGGCCACATCCGCAAGACAAAACCCTTTTGGACTACAATACATCTTGTGTTTGCTTTTCCTCAACTTTTGTATTTGAAATTCAATTATCAAGATTTGTACATGAAGAAAGAATTTCTTGAAGACAGATGAAACAAAAGCTGCATGAAAGAATGAGCACATATGGGTTCCCTGATGGAGAAATGCAAGCTAAAATGGAGTCTGGAGTTAATGGAAAACGAGAAGCATCTTCTAGGTTGGTCCTTGTGCTGGTTTTGGCTGGGATTGAGTTACTTTTCTTCATAGTAGCTAGTATGGGGCTACATTTTGGATTTTTCCTGAAAACAATGTTGATGATACAGGGATGTTTTCATTACTGCTGAGCAGCATTTACACACAGTCAAGAGGTTTTCTGCTCCTCACACCACTCACGAGTGGGCGGGGGGTGCACAAGAAATTGGGAGGGGACACAGCCGGGACAGCTGACCCCAAATGACCAAAAGGATATTCCATACCACATGACACCATGTCAGCACATAAAGCTGGGGGAAGAAGGAGGAAGAGGGCGGATATTTGGATTTATGGCATTTGTCTTCCCAAGTAACGGTTACACATGATGGAGCCCTGCTTTCCTGGAGATGCTGAACACCTGCCTGACGATGGGAGGTGGTGAATGAATTCCTTGTTTTGCTTTGCTTGTGTGCATGACTTTTCCTTTACCTGTTAAACGGCCTTTATCTCAACCCATGAGTTTTCACACTTTTACCCTTCCAGTTCTCTATCCCATCCCAGAGCAGGGGAAGTGAACAAATGACTGTGTCGTGCTTAGTTGCCAGATGGAGTTAAACCATGACAATCCTTTAGGAGAACTGATTGTCAATATGACCAGTTAGTGTCATTCTAAGAAAATGTATACAAGGTGCCAATGTTAAAATCCCCAAATTGAACTTTGCTAAGAAAGTATGCTCTGTTTTTCCAGCACGCTGAAATTTTTAATTAGTGGGTGATTTATTTTTTTTTTATTCTCTCCCTCTAATATCTTGACAAGGTAGAAAACTGTATAAAAAAAAGAAATAAAATGTAAAGCTATAAAAGAAAGAAACCCCAGAAAACAGAAAATAATAATTGTTGGCTGTCTTGGAGGGTAAGGAAGGAACTATATGCTTAATTTTTTATATATCTAGCTTTTTGGCATTGTGTAACCTGAAAAAGGAAATCCTCTGGATGGATTAGCTACTTTCTGGGCAACACGGCATCACTGAATTGCTATCCTGTGATGCAGTCAAGCTGTAAATCATAGTCCCATGATGCTGTCTAAGCTATAGACCACAATAAATGTGGTTTTGCCACTTCAAGCAACATAAATATTTCCTGCTTTGTGTGGTTTTAGACAGCATCAAAGGTAGCTTGAAACAGACCCAGCTTCCAAAATCTCCGAGGCTGATAAATATACCTTTGGTTAGAAAGTGAAGAAAATAGCAAGGAATAAGGAGCAAGGTAGAAAGAATTTTGATTCTCAGCAAAGGTTATGTATATCTATGTTTTTCTTTAAAGGTAAATATACTACAGCATTTCATTGCAAGTATGAGATTCTGGTAACAGATTGAGACCGAGGGCGCAAAATTGTCTGTTATATCCCAAAGAAGAGCATTAACAGAGTATTGTTGTTGTAAGACCAAATGTTCAGTCTTTACAAAATACCAGAATTAATACTGTACAGTCTTGACGTAATAAAAATGGCTGTAATAATGGGAATAGGCATGACATGTTTTTGCCAGTGATTTAATGACACACCTGTAGAGACACTCAGAAGTTCTGGTCTCTTGTCTCACTTCTGGGACTGGATATATTCTAATGACTCATTTTTTTTCTCTCCTGCCCTCTCTTTCCTCCTCATTGCTTTCTCCAGGCACTTACCCACCAGCTTGCATCCCCACCTTCCCTTCCTCCACGTTGTAAGATAGTTGCTTAATCCTCAGAGCTGCAACCATTTCTTCCCTGCAGCTTTGGTTATGGTAGGGGAGCATTTCCAGCAGGACTTACATCCTCCATGTCAGCTGCGGTGCCTTCCCAATGTCTTTCCTCTTGATGGAAATATAGGTATGGATAAGCATCATCAACTGCATAGCAGAGTTTATAATTACTCCTTGAATGTTTTCCTTGAATGGATACCAGTGACGTTCAGTAACATGCAGTCTTACAGGGAACAGATTTGTTTTGGTGCTACAAGGATAAATGCAATAGCGTGAGGAATGAATACAAGGGGATGCATGCTGGCTTGTGTTTCTTGATTGCCTTTCGGAGTTCCCTTACAGGTCCTGAACTTGGACCATAGGATGAAAATATCTACACTATTGCAGTGCCAGTATCAGCTAAGAACTTCTGTATTGGTATCTGTGCCCTTGCATGCTTCCCCAGTCAAAAAGGAGTCATCCTTCGGGCCATCCCTCCATTTGTCTCCTTTCTGCCCCACTGCTAATAAACAAGCTAATCTCTATTAATGAAGATTTAGAATTATTGGTATGAGTTTACAGGGCCTGCTGGACTCAAGTTCCTGTTTTCCATCTTGTAAATCTTATTCACTGTTTTATAAGCTGTAATAGGCCAGTGACCATATGCATTGCTGGCTACTTTTTAGGAGTTTGTTATCCAATGGTAGTTGCTGGGCAATTGTTCAGTGATTTATGGATTATGGATATTACCCTCACTTCAAAAAAATCTGATGGTTGCCATCAACCTCTTGGGGTGTTCTGGCAATGTAGAATCAATGGGACGCAGATCACATATTTCACATCTACATTATGGGAATGACACTATAACTGCTAAGTGGAATGACAAAACCATCCTACACAATGGAAAGGAGTCCCACAGGGGCAACCAGATCTGTTAAAAAATTCATTTCCTGCCTTAGTTTGTCCTTGAGTGATCTGTGCCTTAATGATATTCATCCCTGAATATGAAGACAGCATGTCTTCTTTAGCACAGGCTGAAAGGTGAGTTGGCAGCCTGGTTTGTGTGCTGCTGGGATCCATTTCATGGAATCACGAAATCACAGAACCTTCAGAGTTGGAAGGGACCTCTAGAGATCATCTAGTCCAACTCCCCTGCTAAAGCAGGATTGCCTAGAGCACATCACTCAGGACTGCATCCAGGTGGGTCTTGAAAGTCTCCAGAGAAGGGGACTCCACACCCTCCCTGGGCAGCCTGTTCCAGTGCTCTGGCACCCTCACCGTAAAGAAGTTTTTCCTCATATTTGATTGGAACTTCCTCTGTTCCAGCTTGTGCCCGTTACCCCTCGTCCTGTTACTGGGAGCCACTGAAAAGAGCCCGTCTCCATCCTCCTTACACCCACCCTTTAGATACTTGTAAACATTAATAAGGTCTCCCCTCAGCCTTCTCTTCTCCAGGCTAGAGAGTCCCAGCTCTCTCAGCCTTTCCTCATCAGGGAGATGCTCCAATCCCTCAATCATCTTTGTTTCCCTACGCTGGACTCTCTCCAGTAGATCCCTGTCTCTCTTTCAGTTGCATATGACACAGAAACAAGGTCTTCACTGACCATGTCTCTCTCTGCAGTCAGTCTCTGGAACTGCCCAAAGTAAGTGCTGGTTCTTAGCAGTGGCCTTTTTGTTGTGTGTTTTCTAGAAAGCCAAGGGAATATTTTTCACCAACTCCCCAGATACTCAGTCACAGGTGATGGCCAACAGGAAAGAGTGAGCAACTGTATTGACTGGAAATGTCTCACTAGAGTGGTAATGTCACATGTTATTCTCTAAAGAGATCTAGAGGATGTTCACCAATCACATACAGTCTGCTCCCCTTGGGAAAAGACCCCAAACCATTAAATATGGTGTCGAAGGTTGTGACTGAGGTATACAGTAAGTCAGAAGGACTTTCTAAATATCTGAAGGTGGCTTACCCTGTTTTGAAATCTTGACAGAGAGGTTACCACTCTGGCAGTGTCCTCATCCCATCTATTGGTCCCCCAGGACCCAGCTCAGGAGGGAGGGTCTGGCGGGGAGGCTGAGCTCCCTGGTGAGCAGTGCTGGCAGCTTCGTCCCCACAGCCAGACCCAGGCAAGGGGTGGCCTTCACATGAAGTCACAGCATTTAGGTCCAGCCTCAAAGGGTATGGCTATGGCTCTCCTGCCAGGCACCCACAGCAGGAGGCTTCTCACGTCCATCCGCAGGCATGGAAGTGGCAGGAGATATAGTCCCTGCTCCACTCCCTCTTGTCCGCTGCCCCACCACCCACCACTTAGCTTGTGTCTGGGTTGGACAGACTGTCCAGAGTATCTAGCGTCATTACTGCTTGCTGTGCATCCTCGCTGGCAATTTTTATTTGAACTAATTAATGATTAACAGGGGTGCTCTGCTTAATCCTGCTCAATGGTACTGAAGAGAAGAAGGAGCAGACAAGACCAGATGGACACAACAAGATACTTTTTGTAGCACTGTAAGTACCCTTTTAGTCTTCCCTTGCATTTTTTTGGACATTTCATTTTGGGGGATTTTGTTGTTGCCTGGGAAGGGTGGCTTTTTACATGTAAACAAAGTGATACAGCTGTTATGCAAAAAATCAAAACAGGCCAAAAGCCAGCAAGAACTGGCTTCTAGTGAAGAAGATACTTCACATAATTAAAAAATTGTTTTGGAAATAGTAGAGGTGCATGTAGACTTTGCTACCACAGTCATCCAATATTTTATCTTTGAAGAAACTGTAAAAGTATTTTTTAATTTCAGTCCTAGACAGTATGATCTGTGTTTATACCACATTTTTATTTAACACATGTTTAATTCTCTAATTATTTGAAGAATTGACGAAGACTAACAGGGCTGCAGTAGCTATCCTGCAGTACTGAGTACAAAACCAGCTTCTACCAGTTACTCTGGGGAAAAGGTCATAAGCTTCCAGTTACTCACAAATTTTAAAAAAGAGCAGTCCTACCCTATTTTTTAAAAGTTAATATAATCAAAATGACCTCTTTTGAGAGAGTACTTGGTTATACAAATAGCGTATCAGGAGGCATAGTCTTCCTGGGGATGACTGGCATGCATCAGGAATGTGAAATATAGAAGTGTGAGGTTTTGGAGAAAAGGTTTGTTCTAAGAGCCTCATTTTACTTGGCTGGAGCACTTAGCATGAAGAAATTCATTTCCATGCCATGTTTTGTATGTCTACTTATTTTCCAGAAACAGTTAAAAGGAAAATGAAGTTCACCTTCTCCTTGTGTTTATTGCTGGCTGGTTTGTACACACTTGCCCAGGGTCATCCGCATCCTCGTTATCGCACTAAGCAGGATGATCCTAAAGGGACGTATTACCCAGGACGCCGTTCTCACGGAGAAGGATTTTATCCAGTCAAGAACAAAACCTTTGTCAAAATAGTTCCCAGCAACGCTGACTTTGCATTTTCATTTTACAAGCTGGTTGCATCCGAAGCAACAGATCAAAATATTTTCTTTTCACCCATAAGCATCTCTGCTTCCTTCGCGATGCTGGCACTCGGTGCCAAGTCAGCGACGCTGACGCAGATTCTGGAAGGGCTTGCCTTTAACCTGAAAAAGACTCAGGAGCAGGAAATACATGAAGGTTTTTGCCAACTCCTCCACATGCTGAACCGTTCAGACAGTGAGCTCCAGCTGAGCCTGGGCAATGCCCTTTTTATAGAAGAGACACTAAAACCACTACAGAAGTTCTTGGATGATATCAAAAGCTTTTACGAATCTGAAGTCTTTTCTTCTGACTTTAACAACTCCTCTGGCGCTGAGAATCAGATCAACAGTTATATTGAGGAAAAGACAAATGGGAAAATTGTTAAACTAGTGGAAAACCTTGATCCTCTCACTGCAATGGTTCTTGTTAACTATGTCTTCTTTAAAGGTAAGAAATGTCAAAGGGTGTGAAGGTTGTAATTTAGATGCTTACTGCTTATTACAGGGAATTAAAACCTAAGAGAAAGAAACTGTAGTTTAAATATTTTAAATGGAGGAAAACATATTCAACATCTGGAAAATGTTCCTATAAAACCATGTTTATTTGCTGTCAGTATTAATGTTTGTGCCCTCACCTGCTTGAGTGAAAGGTTGGATTTTTTTAACAAATATCTTTGTTGAGTTTGGTAAATTCTTTAGTGTGATGATAGAGTCATACTCTAGTAAAAGATGGTGTTTTCAGTATTATCTGTCTTTAATTGTCTTCAAGCACTTGGAAAAAAAATGCTGCAATGCTTTAACAACTGAGGGGTGCAGTAACTTGAAAAAGATAGTTGTTCTAATCAAAGGAAGGCTGTGGGACTAGATCCTGTTTGATTCACCGTGACCATTCCTCTCTATTCCGCTGAATTATTTTTCTTTTTGTCATAAGCCCACTGGGAGAAACCCTTCAGTACTTCATATACAAAACAGGAGGACTTTTTTGTGGATCAGGAAACGTCTGTAAAAGTCGACATGATGTATCGAAAGGGCTATTACAGAAATTACTTTGATGAGGATCTGTCCTGTTGGCTGGTTCAGATACCTTACAAGGGGAATGCTGCAGCATTATTTATTTTGCCTGACGAAGGGAAGATGAGGCAGGTGGAAGATGCTCTCTTGAAAAGGACTGTGTCTAAATGGGAAAAGTCCCTCCAAGACAGGTAAGTGTTCTCTCTAACGTGAGAGGTGACCATGTTCTAGATTAGTAGTGTTTATCTCACCAAGATGGAACCTTAAAGGCCATGTTATTTTAGTGAACTCTATTCACTTAATGGTCCCTCTCTGTGCAGGACTTCCCTTTTCTTATTTGGAAAATGAAAAAGAGCTGTGGGTAGTGAACGGACAGGGCATTGAACTTGGGGTCCACCTTGGGTTAAGTTCCTGGCTCAACCACAAATTGCTCAGCACCATGAAGAAGTCAACAGACCCTTGTTTCATATGGGCATTGTGAAACTGCAATGGGGCAGCTATTGGCTGTTAGGGTGTTGAGGGCGTTGTATGTAAAAGTGGAATTTTTATTCATTCAACATTAATGAAGCTATTTCTGTGGTGGCCCAGGCCCTGTTGTATATTTGAGCAGCCTTAGGTCAGCTAGCTATGATCTTTTGAAAAACCCTGCTACCTGGCAGTAGTAGCTCTGCCACAGAGCTGGTATAGCTGTGTTTCCCACCCCACTCCTTGAACCCCACTTGTGAAACTAGTGGAGGCAGTTTAGCAGTGGATAAACTGTGGGGGTAGAGGATAACATGGGCTCATTCTGCTCCAACCCTCCATGTTAGATAGCTAACCTTGTCAGAAGTGCCATCTGAACCCTGAGAGCAGACTTTTAACATTTAGAAAAATAAATGTGAAGTGTGACTATACTGAAGCCATTCAGAAGTGTTACTTAGATGACAATTTGTCCCTGTTTGTATTATTTGTTACAGAAAAATACATCTGCACATTCCAAAATTTTCTATTTCTGGTACCTATGATGTGAAAAGGATAGTCAAACAAGTGGGTATGATTGATGTGTTCACTGAACAAGCTGATCTGTCAGGGATCACTGAGGAGCCTGGACTGATGGTTTCGAAAGTAAGTCAGCACATGAAACACAGCGACCACAGGATTTGTCTGTTCCCAGAACCTGACATTAGTATCCCATGAAAAGTTTATCCTGTTCTCCCTGAAGCATCGTCAACAACTGCCAGTCTGGAGGCAAAGCAAACCCTATCTTTCCTAAACCTGAAGCCAAACGTACTTACAAAGGGTTACATGTACGTAAGGACAAGGAAGAAGACATACATATAATTAAATTTTCTTTTGGCTACTAAACAAAATTACCTAAAGGTAGCACATTAGCTTTGGTAAAAATCTCCTCTAATTCCGCCTACGGAGGGCAAAAGGCTGTTATTCCTGCCCTTCTAGTGCTCTCAAAAAGTTATTTTTTTCAGCTAGATGACAGGGTAAATTCACAATAATACATGAAGCTGCCAAAGGCCAAACTAAGTCTAGGCTAAATTACCAGGTTTCTTTGCTTCCCGAATTTCTTGCCATCAGTCATCTTGAGCGCTCTTTGGCTGTCCGCTGTGCGAGGGCTACTCTCTGCACAGGCAGTGAGGGGGGCTAGCAGGAGCGGTCTGGTGGCTGATGGTGGGAAGAGGAGCAGCCGGTGATGACCTCCCCAGAGGCTGGTGCTGCCGGGTCTTGCCCCAGGCAGGGCTCTCTTTGGCAAGACCGAGGAGGGTGGCAGGCTGCACTCTTCTTGCCAGGTTGTCAGGTGGAGGTTGTTTTGCTTTGTGTCCTTGCAGGTGATCCACAGAGCGGTGCTAAATATTCATGAGAACGGCACTGAAGCAGCAGGGGCCACAGTGAAGGAGATTACCTGGAGATCTGGCGATTTTCCTCATCCGCCTCGAGTCAGATTCAACAGGCCCTTTCTCCTGGTGATTCTGGATAAATATACCCGCACCATCCTCTTCATAGGGAAAATCGTAAACCCTCTGAAAAATGACTGATTGACCAGAGGACATGGACTTACGCACTTTGCTGGCTAAATTCCTGTGATCCAGCAAAACATTTATGTGTACATACCACTATGCCCTAGTGCTCGTCTTTCCACTATTATCCTTATATACATTATTAATCCCTTAAAAATACCCACTATTTCTCCTTGTCCAAAAGTCACTGGTGTTTCCCCCCAGTCTACAGCTGGGTCTAGCTTGTAGCGTTAATGAAATACAAGTCACTTTTCACCAGTTTTGTAAGAAGCCCTTTCTCACATGCTCCTGTGGGGTTTTTGAGATGGTTTAAAGTCTCTGGATGATGTAGCTATTGCTGTACACTCCCAGTGTGTGTATGGGAGAGCAGGAGAAGGGAAACGGGGAAAAGGAGGTGCAAGGTATACGTCGTGTCTGTTTAATCCACTAACTTTGGATGACTAGGCTTAAATGCAGATTCCCTTAATATTGGAGTGAATGTCCATTAATTTCATTGGCTTTTAACCAAGTATGGTGTGAGTCTGCCCTCCCTCTGTCTCCTCCTCAGTGGAAGCCCTCCTCATGAAGACAGGAAGGTTGTTTTTGCTTTACAAATAATGTTTATTCTATTAAGGAAGGACGCCATACCAGCAAAAAGACTTTCTGTTTCATCATGCTACTATAGCTATTATTGCCAATGCCTGATATAAAAGTATGGTGGAGCAGTCCATGACATAGCATCAGTTTCCTTTTTATGGATTTGTTGCCACTGTCTTTTCTCTTTTCTCCTACTGATGCTGCCTTCACTATCACACTTTCCAACTAGACTTGTCAGACTGTGGTAGAAAAGACGAGAAATGAAAAATTATGACACCAGAGCATTTGTATTTCCTCAGTAGGAAGGTTCCTCAGCAGAGCTTTCCTAGGGACTGTTAATTTGCTTTAAACTATCATAGACACACACACAAAATGCAATTAATATTTGGGAAGCCACCTTTCTAAATATTAAGAGTAGATTACTGTTATAGAGTAAAAACATACTGTGACTTGACATTTGTACCTTTTCACTTAAAGTTTCTTGAGTCTCTTGTATTGCTATTGTGTTGTTTTATAGTGACTCAACTGATAGGATTTTGATATAGTAGCTACACTAGATAATTGTATGGTTATGAAAGGAAAGAAACACAAAGGAGTAAAAATTTTAATTATTTTATTATTTTTCTTTATTTTTTTAAATCAACATCCTTAGCATGTCTTATTAAAATATAGAAAGCCAATGAAAAATCTTAAATTACAGATTGATTCAATCTTTTTCTACAGAATATCTCAAACCAGTAGGAAAAAAAGTTAAAAATAAATGGCAATTTTTTAGACTTTAGTCTCTTAAAATATCTGTGAAAAATATAACTCAAAAATGACGATGACTATTTCTAAAACAGAATTATCTTGATTGGTTTGGGGATCTTTATTTTCTTTGATATTAAATTAATGCTATCAATATTAGTTAATTGTAGCTGTCAGTATACCGATAAGGAACATAAGAATCTTTCCATGTCTGTCTGCCAGCTGGCAGCCATGTAACACTTGACACTTTCAGAGCCCTCCTCAAAATCATGTAAAGCACTGACAAAATTTTCTTACTCATAACTGTATTTGTCTGTCCGACACTTAGTAACAAACAGTTGGCTTCATACCTCAAAGCATGCAAGGACTTGGTCTTGGCGTAACACAGATGAACTGACTCTACAGAAGATCATTTAAAGGTTCTTGGAAAATCTCAGGGCTAAATGAGGACTGTATGCCAAAGTCCAGCTTTGCAATGACAAATGACTCTGTAGGCGAATACCAAGAGACACTATATTTGTTGTTCCTCACAGACCTCAGATCAATAGTCTCTGTTTGTGAATGAGAAAAAAATATTTAAATTATATTTTGCCAATCAGATCTCACTTTGTGAGGTAACCTTGTTGCTTAACTTATTTAAAAGTGGGTGGAGAAAAATCAGGCTGAATTAAGAACTGTATGACAAAAACATATCAAGAAACTATTGTTGGTAAGGAATCATCTTCAAATGGGAGTAGGGACCATATACACATGTCTTGCCTTGGTTTTCTTTGTGTTTTGAGAAAAATCAGGGAATGCTCCTCACTGGAAATGTGCAGCAGACAGCAAATTCGTGTGGCAAATAATGAGTACAGAAGGACTGCACAACCACCCCCAAAACTGTCAGTCTTAAGGTTGTCACAAATCCGGTGCAGTCCTGGTTTGTTCAGGACAGCGTTTCTTCTTTCAGTCTTCTGTCTTTTTGCTTCTTCTTTCCTGGATTTTTGTTTTTTGGTCTGTTTGCTACCATAAATTTCGTGACCAAGAAGCCTCAGTGCAACGGCGAAAGGACTTTCCTCCTAGCTAGTCAAGAGTTTCTGCTGCTGTGTGCAAGTGCTGTGGTGTGCCACTTCAACGCAGTGGCACTGCTGGAGGATGGAGCTGGCCTGATGAACCACCTGAGGGACAAAGTGCAAAGGACATCTTCTAACCCAAGCTGCACTAAAGTCTACCCACCCACCTGATGTGGGAGTCCATGCAACCGTGTGCGTGCAGGAGCTGCAGCCTCCACACTGCCTATGTGGACCTGAAGAGAAATCTGTGATGTTATGGCTGAAAGTATTCTTCTGTAAAGGCTGTTTTAAGTTAACAGCCACAGAAGAAGAATTGCCAGCATAGTAGAAGCTTTGGAACAGCACACACTGAGCAGGTCTCTGAAATAAGGAGGAAAGCAAAACAAGCACTGTGGGAATAGCAGTAAACTGTGTATTTGTTGTCATAACTAGGAAAGAGTTATCTACAGAAGTGGAACAAAGTCTAAAATAAGGAGCTCAAAACCCAGGATTAATCCATGGTGGAGATAGATTTTACCCTCACCTACGAACTACATGAAGTTCAAAAGACACTGGAAGAAAACTAGCAGCAATTTAGAGTAGTGCTAAAGATCACAGAAGAAGGAACAAGCAAAAAGAAGCAAAGTATATATGGGTGTGGGGAGGAGAGGGAAATAATATGCTTGAAGCAAATCAAAGAAAATAACATATTTCAAACAGCCAGTGGTTAGCGCCAACGCGCAGGTCTGTCATTGTTCCCAGTGCTGTGCAGCATCTGCTAGGATAACATGAGCAACAGCCTTAAAGGTCATGGGCTGGAAAGCAAAATTGCATATTCTGCTGGAAAGACCTACTAATGCTCTGTTAAATGTAAGCACAAATAAGAACCCATATTTTGACAACGGTAGAAGGTACAGGCTGCCTAATGAGAAAAATTCCTGACAAAGCTGAGGCACATAGTTCTGATGTCAGTGCATCCTCATCAAACAGGAGATACCATCGAATCATGCCATTATTTAGGTCCCTTAAAAGTAGTCGCCTTTTAATTTGTTCTCTAATATATAACAACTAAATAGTCACATCTTGTTAGCATTGCCTTGATACTGAATAACCTGTTACGTTCTTGTACTGTATGATACTGTTCTTTCTGCATGTCACTTTTAAGACATAATGACAAAGAAAAATTTTAGCAAGGTTTATAAAGTTCTGGTGGAGATTCACCCCATGATATTTCAGGGATGGTGGGGTAAGAGTCTCCCCTTAATGACAGCATGCCTTTACCGGTGCTCATCATTGACCAGCACACCCACATCATTATCTTAACGGAAAATAGTTATCCCGGCAGGAAAATAGTGCCATTCACGTCACAGACCCATCACATGGGGGTGTCCAATTTCTCAAAATCAGATGCCGCGTATTTCATTATGTATTCAGACAGTCTAGCAATTGTCACACAATTAGTAATTAACAGATATTCCTGGGCAATACTATGTGAACTTCTAAGCCCTCGAGGAACTTGGTGATTATTCAGGGCTGAAAGCCTGTGTTCTATTGCCACCAGGAACTTGGCATCTATGGAGGTGTTGTGGCCAAGATCCACATAGCCAGCGTCCGTCACCTGCTAATCACACTAACGCCTGGGCTCAGGAAGCCCTCGTGAAAGATGTATTGCCCAAGGCAGTGCTCTCCTGCAGCCTTCACAGAGCCTTGGTGACCCCAAACACCACACGCACATCCCTTGCATATGTCAGACGGAGCTACCAGAGTTACCACAGGTGATTATCACCTATGTGAGGTATGGCTGGGGGTTCAGAATGGGGGTTCTGAAGACATCAACAGTTTCATTGTTTTAATGTATCTAGAAAATGTCTTCTGGAATGGGGTGTATTTAATTGTACCACTGGCTGCTAAAAGGCTGCAAAAGCCAGACCAAAACAAATGAATGCATTTCACACAAATGTTTCCAGGACTTTTTAATGGAGAGACATAATGTTAACTCAGTAATTCTGCTATATATTAGATTCCTGGCTTGTCCTCTATCATTTGGCCAGGAGAAAAAATATCTGCAGGGAAGAATGGAAGATCTGTGGTTATTTGACTCCTGCAAAGGCTTGGCAAAGAGTTGTAATTCTCTTCTTCAAACACAACATGGTTTGGTCATTTTTGCCCTACATATAGCAGGATATTTCTTTCCTTTTAGGAAAATATATCTATGAAGACAGTACAGTATTATGATAATTACATGTAGATGCACACAGGAAAGTCAATCACTAGAAGTACTGTTGCCTCTCACACCTTTAGTTTCTTGTTTGAAACTTCCCTCCTGTGCATGCTGAAGTTTACCTGGTTCCAGGCTTTGGCTGCAGCTTTCTTCCAGATAAAGATTCACAGGATGCTTTTCCTGAGGACCAGTTTGATTTCTGGGAACTGCTTCCAGATTATGGCCTCAGAGACTGAAGTTACAGAGCTGTCAGAACATCTCACTAGCTCTTTCTACTTCACCTTTCCAGGAATAGCCACACACTTCAACATCCAGAAATATAAGATTGCCATAAACCAGAAACAATCTCATAAGTCAGAAACAATTTCACTCGTAAACCATTTCAGTTCAGGGAAAAAGGGCTGGGAAAGAAGTAGGTTTACACTGCCCATCAGAAATAGATGGCTCCATAACGAAAGCATGCTCCAGCTGAGGCTTTTGGCTTTTCATCCTGTTCTTCATATCTCTCATTCCCTTTGGGTAGCAGACTCTGACATTTCTTATGAGATTTCTCCAGTTTAAATGGACCTGCAAGTGTTTGTTATGAGTTCATTGAAAAGTACATCTCAGACTTTTATCGCAACACCTTTAAAAGCACCTAAACCACTAGATGCCTGCATTAAAAAAAGAGAAAATGGAAGCGAGCTTCCTCAGAAGCTGATTTATAGCCTCCAGGACTGATTTTACCTTCTTATCCCATTGCCTTATGCTGTGTGGAGTGCAAACAATAGAACAAAGAACAGAAGAGGACACCTTGGCTAAGGGGGCAACTTGCAAGTGGTGCGAACGTGAGAAAACACTTGTATTACAGCCTGTGTTACGTGTGTTACTTACAGTACAGTTTCTTATTTCCCCTGGGTGCGTTTGACAGTGGTGGTAAAGGGAATCGCCTCTCTGCAAACCAAGGACCAAGAAAATAGCTGCTCTTGTGAAATGGTGAGAAAATAGGAATGTTCGTGGAGGTCCTGTGAAGAAACATGTCATGTCTTGAAGGGCGCTGCTCTTCCCTGAAAAAAAAAGGCAGAAGTCCATTGGGAGCAGGTGGGATGGAGAGGGGAATTGCCAAGGTGGCCAAGATGTCCACGTTGTGCTATGAGAGGCACAAGCTGAGGTCCCCCTTGCAGCTGCCATGAGACAGGGAAGCAGGGAAAAAAAGTAGTCTGGCAGTACGCTGGGGCTAATTGGCTCATCTGTCTGGGCAGGTCACCATGCAAACTAGGCTTCAAGTCTTTCTAAGGCTTGACTGGAAATTTATTAACAGATGTTAAATCTTTTGGCATAAATAAGCCAGAAAGTGATGCCAATGGAAAGAGAATCCAAGGAAATGATTGCAGGGGAGATGTAACATTGAACTTTTCACCTCCATCACTTAGATGTTTAGTCACAGGGCACAGGCTCAGACCCGTGCAAGTGCAACTGCACTGTTGCTTCTCCATTGCTTGGAGTCCAAAGGTTGGCTGGGGTTTGCCCCTCACACGCTGGCCACAAAAGATTGTTAAAGCTTTGAAACATGGAAACACCCAGAATAAAGATTCTGCCCTTCTGTTAACTTTCTACTCCTGTATCATTTTTATGTGGCACTTTCATTTGCCTTGTCTTTTATTTATGTACTCTATGGCATATATAAGTCTTTGGCTTTAAGCTTTTGATTCTAGTTTTTGCATATCCTTGAGTCTTTGGGGCAGGTTTCCTGAACTACTTTCTCCAAGACAAGCCCATGTGTAGGAGCCGGCAGCTGCTGTGACACAATCGCTGCTTGCTCTTTCTTCTTTATTTTGGAAGTACGTGGGGGTCTCCCTGCACCAAGCTGTGTAGCTGTTTTAGAGCACTGCAGCTAATAGAGTTTCTCTTCTGAGACATATTTATATCCGTTCTAACTGCCACCAATTGTCACCCCAGCGTCTGCTCAAAGACTGCTCCCTGCCAAGCTCAGTGAGGTGAGAGTTACCTCTCTCCTTTTGATTTTTTAGATCTGGTACACTGGAGTTAAACTCAGTGTTTAGTTTAGTCCCATTTGTATCCCACTTATTCAATAAAGTCCTATGAATCATAAACAAAACTCAGAGCTATTCCAATCTGAGGTGACTCACTTTTTGGCCAGTTTTTGGGCAGTATGGCATGTGGAGGGTCCTTAAAGAAATAATTCACTTTCTGCACTAAAAAGAAATGAAGGAAAAAAAGGAGGACAAAAACACGGTTGGGGTAAACACATGTAGTTTTACTTTGTGCCTTTTTAAAAGAAACCTCTTTCTGTAGTTACGTTGCTGTACAAAGGAAAGCATCACAGATATACATCTTAATTTAATTCAGCACTGCAAAATTGAAAGAACAAATTAGTTGAGAGGCAGTAAGAGGGGTCTAATATGTCCTGTCTTTCCATTTTTTAACAGTAAAGACTATGTTTATCTAGTTTCTTTTTTATTGACATTGATCCCCAAAATGTTCTTCCCATGATCCCCCAAGAAATCCATGTCTGTTTTCTTTCCAAAGCACTCCAGCTGGATGTGACATGTGTGCTTTGGATGGAGGTGGAATTTGGGTGGGGGAAGATGATGAAAGGTCAAGAGAAGTTTAAGGGGAAAACAGCTTCTCTAAACACTTCAGTATTCATAGAGTTTGGCAACATTGAACTAACCACTGAGACCTAAGCCTTGTATCTCATTTCTGTGGGCAAAAACGAGGAATTATTTTTGGCACTCTGTGGATTTAATGGGTGTTCCAGTCTTTCTTTAGAAACTACTTCAAAGACATTAATTAAACCCCTTTTTTCTCATTGTTTTCATGCCGGTCTTTGAGTTCAGTCATAGATCTGAACTAGCATAAAATTAAGCTCCATAGCAAATATTGATGTCATTCTATGGAGAGAGAGGTAATTTTCGTGATGCTTCCTTACTCAGATGTCAGTTCCATTCCTCGCTATCTTGTAAATGACAGCCAGCAAACAAGTCCACTGTGTGATTAGGTTTCACTCCCACATACTAACTGGTCACACTGGTGAATAGTACAGCTTGAGAGGTGTAAATTACCTAAACGTCTCCTGGGAAGCAGCAATGTAGTTGAAACCTGGCTCATCTCAAGGTATCCACCAGCAATGCTGACTTCATATTTAGGCCTTACAAGCAGGTCACAGCAGAAGAAGGCGTCAAGAACATTTTATTCTCTCCTTTGACCCTTTCAACTGCCTTTGAAATGCTCTCCTGGGGGAGTAAAGCATCCATGTGGAGTTGGCTACACAAAGACGTCACCTGACGGAGACAGAGGAGCAGGAGATCCATGGAGGTTTTCTTTCAATTACTGCTAAGCAAGGTCCAGCTGAGCTAATGCAATGTCTTGTCTGTAAATGACAGCCCAGAAGTTTCTGGATGATGACAAAGAGATGCATGATGCTGAAGTTGGCAGAAACAGAAAAGAAGATCAATGAACAGTTTGAATGTAGAGAATTCTAATTAGGAACATATTTTTACCATGCGGTGGTTAAATACTGGAAGAGGTTGCCCAGAGAGGTTGTGAAATCACTGTCCTTGAAGGCATGTCCCTGAGGAACCTGATCTAAGTAGGCAAGTTTTGACCCAAGGGTTGGACTAGGTGACCTCTGGAGGTTCCTTCCAACCTAGATTTTGATTCTAAGATTCTGTTGCACAGGCACAAAAACCTGTGGGGAAAACGCACTGCCACGCTTGTTGACTACGTTTTCTTTAAGACTAAAATATGTTGTACAGAGGGACAGTCTCAGAAACATAATGTTTTAATGTTTGGTTATGATCTCCAAGTTTTAATATTTCTCTGCCATATTGATTGATTATAAGGTTGCTGGGAGAAACCATTGGACAACACGGCTGGACAGAATTTGAACAAGATTCTGTTACTGAGTGGATGCATGCTTTTTGTTAGAGGAGCACAGCACACCTCTCACTTTTCTATTTCAGTCTCTTCCTGGCATTTCCAGTTCTCTGCTTTCCATGAGGTCCCTTTCCAGCCCCTGGACTGGGTTTCCTCAGGTGCAATCGCAACCAGGGATTGCACTGCATCAGGGACCTCCCTTCACACTTCTGCTGTTCAATCCCTGTCCCTATGAAATTTGCCCAGTTTCTTTGCAGGATCTTCACAAAGCCCTGCTGTATTTTGCTGGGAAGCGCAGGGAGGCTGCACTAGCCAGAGCTGCTGAATACAGGAGTAGTGCTTGTTCTCAGCGGTCATTGGTTGCCATTGATCATTCATTGATCATTCAGCCATCATCATTGATTGTGACTGTAGGTTAAACAGTCTGTAGCAAAAAATGAGGAAACCTTGGCTTAGAGTTTTGGGTTTGGAAATCCATGTAAGGCAAATTCCTGATCTTGCTCTTGTACTATGAACATCAAAATGTGAACAAAAGAAAAGGTCTCATTTTTACAGTATAAATGAAGATGCTGTAAACTTAAACCTGTGACTATCTTTGTGCAGGCAATGCTGCCTTGAGAAGCCTCGCTCTACACTCAGGGCTGTTTGCACCCTGACACAATGGTACATGTTGGAGATAGTACAGCTCTGGGGCTTGACCACATGGATTGTGGTTTTTTGGGTGATCCAAACATTTGACATACCCAAACGACCAGAATATGAACTTCATATAGGCATTGCCAATGTTTAGCTTGAAAACAGCCTCTATCAAAACTCAAAATGAAGAACATGTTAATCTTGTTAACTGAGACCTGTTTTTAAATTGGACGGGGGGAGGCAAAGTTTGTATGAGAAGGCAACTTGGAATTGCAAGAATTCAACCACACAATACTTGAAAAGCAAAGAAAACTTGCAAGGAGTGATCTTTATTTCATATGCGTACATGCACCACCAGCCAGCTGTACTAACCGATAGCGTGCCAGCAGCAAACTGTCAGATTAGGTTGGGCTAATTAAACCTTATTACTTTGTTAAGCATGGCTCATTTAACAGCCACTGTGTAACTGTTCATAGAAATTTGCCAATTCTTGCAGCCCTAAGCAAGCAAAAACACGAGGCAAGAGTTTTCTTTAATATCAACTACAAAAATCAAAACGAATGTCTCCCATGAAAGTATAAACACAGTTCATCAGACCAGAACAACCTTGCACATGAACTGTGTTTGTATTAGAGCAAAGAGCAAAAACTGTGTTTCTTTAGCAAATGTGCTAAAGAGAAAAATGAAGGAAGCCAGTGAGAGACATTTTCGTGCATCCAGAACCTGTGTTTGCATGTCTAATGTAAGATTTTAGTCTGCTGTTTTTAAAAAGTCTCTTTTAAGCCAATCATTACTACTCAGAAAATAGTTAAGTAACAGCTACTTAGGACCAGTAAGACTTTTCCATAGACAAACTTTCCAGTAGCGTAACTAGAGTTTTCAAAGTTGGAGTCTTAAAATTACTCTCTTTAAGTCACAGCAGGGCTCCTGGATAAAAACATGACTTGGGCAGCAAATATCAAGCACCTTAACATTTCTTTCAAGCATCTGCCAAATGCAAGCATGAAATACAGATGATTATTAAGACATTTTTGGTTTGGTTCATAAACATGGATTTAGAAAATCTGCTTCCAGCCATTCTGGAGTAAGAAGTTTGCTTTTCACATGATAGAAATAAATTCTACATTTTTTCTCTGAATCAATAAATACTGTACATGGACAGGAGCCTTTTGAGGGTTTAATGAATGAAATAAAATGGGATTATATCCTTTCTTTACCGAGGTTTTAGAGCTGGAATATTATCTTTAAGGCTTTGCAATATGAAAACAGTAACACAAGCATTTTGCACGTCTCTATAACCGAGTTGTGTTTCTCACTGCATTTCTCTAGTTAGGATTGATTTTACATAGATAACTATTAAAACAAAACTAAAGAAAATCTTGAATACATTTTAAAACTAGGAAATCTGAAAATTGTTATCCTAAAGTAATGATTTTAACGGCAGTCAGGAACTGAACTCTTGCTGTATTATACTTGACTACATGTGAACCCCAGTTCTATCTAGATTCAATGAGAATCATAGATCTACATTCCTTCTGGATAATTTGACAACACCATTCATCATCTGTAACTTTCATAGTCACTGTTAGAAATGTATATGTCTACTTCTCAAATTATGCAAATTATTATATTAAAGACTCGTTAGAGTAACAAGCTCCTGACGCAGAGGTCTCATTAATCTCCATACAGTATAAATGAGCATGCAGGATCTGTCAAATGGGATAACAGAGGTAAGACAAATATTTTTGGAAAAAGAAATGCTGGGAAAGATTCCTACACGAACTACCACCAGGGTGAGTGTCTTGTCTTCCATGCATCCTCCTTCCCTGCTGACTTGAAGGCCAGGGGCCAGCAGACCTTTTAGTCCTGTTGTAAGAATGGAAATTCATGGAAAAATATGACTGCAACCATGTATATCTCTAGGTAGGTCTTTCAACCTAACACTGACTACTGCTCCAGAGCCCCCCTCTGGCTCCCCCACAATGACTGCATCCTTTCAGCTAGAGTTTGGTGCTAGGGTAAGCAATGGTGAATTTTGGCAATTTATATACTGTCTTTGTGGATGGGACATGAAGACAGCCCTGGGCCTGCTGATACAGAGTGGTTCAGATGTGACTAAACCAAGGCTCAAAGAAAGCCTCTGTGTGGGACTGTTTCTGAACTGATACTAAGTTAATTTGGGGAAAAAACCAAGTTGCATGTTAATTACCCCTTCTGCGTTGCTTTTCGTAGAACAGAAAGTTAGCTTGGTCTAGCATGTTGTAGCAGGCGTCCAAGCTGTACGGTCAGGAAACTAAAGCCCCAGAGAAGGCCATGACACACCTCAGGAGATGTTTTAGCACTTGCGTCATGAGCTGGCAATAAGCTAGGAAGATATATCTGGTAGAACAGCTGCTCATGGCCATGGACCTCTTCTCTCCAAAGTGTGTTTGCCTATTGCAATTATGCATGTTTTGGGACAGCGAACATGAAAGCCAGCTGGCCCTGCAGTCACTGACTTCTACCTGCTCTGCATGGCTACATGTGGATGGAAAACAGTTTCGTCAGCATTTTTCTGCATCCTGAGATAATTTTGTTTTGATCCGTGTAATGTTTAACAGAAGCGTAAATGCTTAACGCTGCTCAGCTCTATGACTAAAGAGGCGGCATAGAACAGCCAACAGCCCAACTGTCTTGGAGCACTGTGAGCATCTCACTCTTTTTTCCTCAAAGACTGCATTTGTGCAATCAAGCATTCTAGCTTATACATTCATTTAACTCAAATGCAGTGGTTTTGTGGCTGTCAGAAGAGACCAATCCTCTCCATCAAGCCTCACCTGATCTACGCAGATGGTCCAGGGGACAGCTGCAACTCCTACCCTAGTAAGAAAAAAATGCAAATTCAAAATCAAAGTACGTAATAGCAAACTTTGTCTACAGCTAAAACAAGCACATGGAGTTCAGCTGTATTCTGGGAAAAAAAAAAAAGGCAAAAAAAAAAAAAGTTGAGGCCATAGATACTGTGCAGGGAACCTAGATGCATGACCAAGGCCACGGATTCCAGTAGACAAAGTACCTCTGAAAACAGCAGAGCTGGGGACTGGGAACAGCCATGCTTACGGTATTTTACTTACACAGCTCCTTGGCTCTTCAGGATCCAGGGAATCACGTCAGCCCTTCCTGAGCGGACGGTAACAATTCCTGAAAGGTGCAGCAGAGGCACAGAGGGACTGAGCAGGCGTTCTCCTGGATGGCTGATCAAAACATGTATCTAAACAGTCACCCGGCCATGAATGCTGGTCAGCCGGCTTCACAGCACTTACATTCTTTTGGAAGAATCCCAGGAAATTGAAATAAATCTTTACAAGCAGGCTGAGACTTATTGTTTGAGACTGCCTTGATTTGTTATTGGTTGATGTTAATAGGTTGCTCTCTTCTGTTATTTGCTACTCTTTGAGAGATTTGGGACTGTGCCTTGGTTTTCTGTTTATATATATTACAACAGTTGCATTTGTGATTCTCCCCGCAGTTCCCTCAACCTGGCACTGGCCTTCAGAGGTTAGTGCTAGGCAAAACTGTGTGTCTCCAGATGAACAGTTTTCTCCATTTCAGGCAGAGATGGATAGAGCAAAGAGAAAAGTAGCTGCCCTTGGCACAAAAATTGTATTTCCAATAAATATTTGCTTAGGATTGCATACCGTTTGGGATGTAACACTCCACTGTACTGCCCAGCTGGGTGTTTGCTCTCTGGAGCGGAGAGATGTGGACACATACACACGATGTCCAGGAAAACTAGCTTCATCAGCATTCAGCTTTGTCCTTCTAGGTAATATGTATTGTTTAACCACATAATGTTTAACAGAAGACATGTAATGTTTAACAGAGGAAAACTGCAGTATGAGTAAAGCAGCAAGAAACAGCACAACCCATACGAGAGCAAGATCCTTCTGAATGTAATGTAAGTACTCAGTTATCTTTACCTTAACAATTTTGATGCAGCTGTGTGGCATTTAGCTAGTGAGTCATGAAGCACGTTTGCTTTCAAGGGTGAAACCTGGTTTCTAAGCACTCAAATGACAGCAGAACTTAATTTCAAGAAATATTAAACAGCAAATTGTGGGGATATGTTATAGCAGTTCCACAGAGCATAACTCTGCTCTGAATATTTATCCCAAATAGCTCTTTCACATCTAGAAGAAATCTGTTTCATTAACAAGGGGGAAGTATTCTGACTTCCTGACTGTCAATCTTATTTTTTATCATTACTAACATTCCCTAAACCTTACAACCACATAACTGAAATGGAGGTGAATGAGCTGTCTTATTTATACCAACGTGGTCCAGACAGGATTCACAAATATTGATTTCCTCAGATCTCACAGAGCAAAGCTGCAGAAGGACAAGCTGGCTCCTTTTTACCCAAATCTTAGTGGTCGGAGTGCTGACACAGGGTGGGGAAAATCCCAATAAATATCTCCTGCTCTGCTGAACCCTTCTCTCTAAGTGCCTTTGCCATTGACTGGGGCTGAGCAGGTAACTCAAGTGCTCTTCTTCCCTGAAGCTGCTCCACTTCAAGTAGGACATTAGGTGTTGCTTTTCTAGTCATTAGTACAATTTTTAATTGGAATAACCCTTACCTGTTTTCTGACAGGTTAAATATCCTAGACACTACAAATCATCCCAACATGTTCTTGGTCTAACCTGTAAAAGAAAAAGCAACAAACAAACAAACAAACAAACAAACAAAAATGGTCACAGTTATCAGAAACGGCCAAGATGTCACAATCCAGGCTCTTTGCTGAGCACTACTCTGGCCACGGGGCTATTTGCCTTGCGAAAGGAGGCTTTCCTGCCAATACAAAGTTTGGAAAGACAGGAGGGGCTAAGCCCACACCAGTCACCTCACCCTCCCATGGCCAGGATGGCGGGGGATACACATAGAGAGGAATCCATCTGGAAGACAAGCATCACATGAGCGGTTGTTTAAAATAAAGCAACATATTCTGGTCTAATCAGGTACCGAAGCAGAAAATTTTTACCAGCTCTCATGTGATTAGTCACTTTGTATATTAAAATGAGTCAGGAATGAGAGAAAGAATAGCACTGTCGTTTGACGTAAGCCTCGTTCAATAACTAATAGCATAATAATCCTGAGAGTTCTTAGAGACAAACATAAAAGAAATAAGGTTTGTTCCTGATGAGCTACCTCACCATAAAACAGATCTACAGAGACACAAAAAAAAAAAAGAAAAAGAAGAAGACTTTTCACTTGTTCTCTCCCTCTTGGTCTTATTTTTCTTTAATACTCACATGTTTGTTTCTCTAGTAACAAGGGACTTCTGTATCTGGAGTAAAGCAGAACTGAAGTAGGCAGCAATGGATAGGAATTACAGAAAAACTTAGAAGCACAAGGATTTAAAAAACACTTCCATAGTAAAGGAGCAGGTCAGGAGATACCAGAGATTATTAGATAGCTGTTGAAGGTAGTAGCAGGTGGAAATAAAGGATGAGATGTTGACACAGCTGACCTCCAGCATCCAAATCCATTTCATTCTTTGCCCACACAGTGGCTGCAAAGGATGATGAGGGCCACCCTCCCGCTGTGCTTGCTGGTGGCCATGCTGCACCTCACTGCCCACAGCCTGACCCAGACTGACCACCATAATGACAAGCCCAAGGCAACTGATCCCCAGGAGCCGCATCCCCACGAGGGAGATCCTCTTGAGTCCTGCCGACAGATAGTCCCCAGCAACACAGACTTTGCCTTCCGGTTTTACAGGCAAGCAACCACCCAAGAACCTGGCAAGAACATTTTCTTTTCCCCAGTCAGCGTCTCTGCTGCCTTTGCCCTGCTGGCCCTGGGTTCCAGAGCCACCAGCCAGGCTCAGGTGTTGGAAGGGCTGGCCTTTAACCTCACGGACACCCGGGAGGAGGAGATACACAACGGCTTTCATCACCTCCTCCTCTTGCTGAACCGCCCAGGCAGCCAGGTGCAACTGAGCATGGGGAATGCCCTGTTCATGGACAAACACCTGAAGCCACGGAAAACATTTCTGAAGGACATCCAAAAACTCTACAAAGGAAAAGTTGTTTCTAGTAACTTCCAGAATTCCACTGAAGCTAAAAAAGAGATCAATGATCATATAAAGAACAAAACCCATGGGAATATAAACCAAATACTTGAAGACCTCGATTCAAACACTCTAATGGTAATCGTTAACTACATTTATTTCAAAGGTAAGTTACATAGGTGTTACTTACTGCAGTACCTCAGTTTCACCTGCACTAAAAGAAATGCCCCAGATTATTTCTGAATTGTTTTTAAAAGAAAGGCCAGTGTTAAGAATAGGCTGTTATGGCAAGGAACATTGAAAGTTCTCATGCTTTGAAACCTCTTCCACATCTAAATTTTTCCAGCCTATGTTTAGGCTCCCAAGCATTAAAGTTAATTTTTTTGCAATCTTCAAGTTTCAGGGAATTGCCAGAACACAACAGATTCACGCCTTTGTAAATTTTTTCTGTCAGACTTTATCTACTTATTATTTTAAAAAATACAATTGTTTCACATGCTACATGAATTAGAAAAATAAATTCCAAAGATGGAGATTAACAAAAATGGCCAAACACTTTAACTTACTTACAGTCCATGCCTATTAAATGGGTAGGTGCCTCTGGAGTTGGAGTCTAAATGCTCTACAGCTTGTCATGACATTATACATATCCCAAGAGGTACTTGCGAATGCACTGCTTTCACAACGATTAACTTTCTCTTAAATGTTATACCCATTTGTTGCAGCATGCAGGACATACATGCAATTCACCACCCAGAAAGGCATGTTTAGAAATAGATGAACTTTCAGCAATGCAGATTTTATTTTGAGTACTTTATTAAATTTGGGTACCCTAGCCTCAGGTGCCCTAGTCTGAGATATTTCTTTATGATACTGGCGTATATTCTTTTTGCTGGTGGGTCAGGGAGGAAAGCTCAAACTTATAAAGTAATCAGAGTACTATGGAGTTTACATTCCATTATTTATTTTTCAATTTTATTTTGTTTCTATTCAATATTAAAAAAAAAAGAGAACATACTTACAAAGTGACAAGCTGTGATCCCTGTGTATTTTTTTAGTGAATGACCTGGTTTAATACAAAATAAAATATCATAGAAAATCCAGTTGAATAAACATCAAGAGAAAACCATTCTGAAGATTAGAGCCTTTGAAGCCCTATTCCATTTACTGTAATGCAGTTCTGATCAGGCCTAAAAGTTTGGGTTGTTCTTGCATGTAAGCTTTTCCTTAGTGCTACAAGATGAAGAACATATGAAAAAGCATGGAAGTAGCTTAATATGCTACCTTTTAAAAGGCAAACATCTGCTGTGGAACTTGCTTTACAAGCAATTTTCTGAAACCAGAAAGTAGCTATCTGGATCCTGGTCAGCTTTCATTTTCTTCAAATAAAACATAAGGTAATATGATGAACTTACTTAATTTAATTTATTTGACTTAGAAAGATGTTGTACAAGTCCACATGAAATTTAGTCTGGGATATTTAGTTGTTACTGAACAAAGTACAGCAAAGATGACAGGGAACAAGATCATTAATAAACCTGGAATACCTTTGATCTTCAAATATGAGTGTAAACCTTCAGATAAGGGTTTATCTGGTGCACGTTAGTCTGGACCATATTAACACATCCTCCTTGAAATAAGCATTTGATTGCATTCTTTCTCTTTTGGTTTTAAGCCTACTGGGTAAATCCTTTCAATATTAAGGGGACTCACAAGGATTATTTCCATGTGAATGTGAAGACCTCAGTTGAAGTGAAGATGATGACTCGAGATGGATTTTATAGAGCATACTCTGACAGGAAGCTGTCTTGCGAGGTGGTGCAGATTCCTTACAAGGGAGATGTTGCAGCATTGTTTATCCTGCCCAATGAAGGAAAAATGAAACAGTTGGAAGCTGCCCTGACCAAAGACACTGTGGCTAAATGGGAAAAATCACTTGAAAGACGGTAAATATAGAATTCTCATTTGATGATTCAAGGTAGTCAGAATCCAAAGTCTGAATACTACGATGAGGTTTTACAGTTACTAGCCTTTGCTGCTGATTGGAGATTTAAGCAATGGAATAGATATAAAGGAACCAAATGGTTTGATGATTTAATACTTTCAGCAAAAATTAGAATCAGCATTGCCTTGTGATGAGGGAAGAGATCTATGAGCTGGGAAATTTAATTTCACCACCACATTTTCTAGTTGATGTTAAGCGTCTCCATTTCCCTTGTCTCAAGCACAATGTGTTAAGAGTGGTAATACTGCAACATAGCAATCAAATCCCTCAGAGGGAATGGGGTGTGAATTGCAAAAGAAAAACCTTCAAGGCTAGAAAGAGAATGCAAGCTTAGTCCCAAAAATGCTGGCACCTCCACTGCTTGCTCTGCCATCAAGACACTGTGTTGCAGAATCATACAAGAAAGCCCAACTGATGTCGTTCTCCTTTCCCACCCTCCACCCAATCGTCTTCCCATCTTCTTTTTGTTGCCATCTTTTTCAGATGAAAAGACTAACATTTTAGCACAGAAGAACCACCAGAAAGCTGGGAGTCTTGGGATCTTCAGTCCAAGGCATGCTTTGATTGCAATAACTACCACAGCTTTCTTTTGAATTAACAGGAGGATAGAAGTGCATATTCCAAAGCTATCGATTTCAGGCAACTATGACTTAAAGAAGATGTTCATGAATCTAGGTGTAACTGATGTGTTTTCTGACCGGGCTGATCTGTCTGGAATCACAGGAAAGCCTGATGTGAGGGTTTCAAAAGTAAGTTTGTCAGCAGAAGCAATGGTCTGTGGATTCCTCAATACCCAATTATCTTGCCCTAACCTAAGTTGCGAAATTTTACTTATTGCTAGGGCTGGCTGATACTCTGAACTAAACCTTAGCTGATACAGTAACTTTAAACTCTCTCAGACTTCTCCAAGGTCTAGAGATAAGGATACTGTCTTCAATCTGCTCCGCAAATGTTGGGAGGGGTGTAGCATTTACCTCAGAAACGGAACACAGCCCAGTTTCTGCATGTGAAAGAAGTGCCCATGGATATCTCTGTTGGGGATGCCTGGCATCAGCATATCTAGCAGAAAAAGTGGCCTTCTCCTAACATGTGCATTCTATAATTTTAAAGGATTTTAAAACTTCTGCTGCCATTGAAGGCCCCAATAAGTGCCAATCATGTAAGATGGACCAGACTTGAGGAAAACATCCCATTTCCTGAAAATAATGTGAAGAGAAACAGATAAAGTGAAGAGAAAGGCTAGCATTCTTACAGCCATTCTGAAAGCAGCAATTGCAATGTTCTATCATGTTGGGGCTAGTAAAACAAAAAGATTAAAAATGTCCAACAATAATTAAAAAAAAATAATTGGTATCAAGGTTGAATTTCTACTGGCTGAACTGTAATGCATGTGCTATTAGGGATACATTTAGAGCAGTGCTGGAGCCCAACTTCCCTTCCCTCTGAAATTGGTGTTCCTTTTGAGTTTGTTTGAATATTCCACTTTCAACTAATTCCACAAGGTGTGCATTCCCTAAAGTCTGCGTTGGATACAATTGTGTAGAGGAGCTCTGAATGTGAGAATGCTTGCTTATTGAGACAACATTGCTAAAAAAACCACCGCGGGCTATAATGGCTTTCTTCATGGTTCCTGGCCTGCCAGCAATTTTTGTGAAAGGCAGTAGCTGAATTAACGTAGTGCTAATTTTTATCATTTCACATCCCATCGTCCACATACATTAATTCTTGCTGTATTTCATTGTAGGCTGCTCACAAGGCCCTGCTGAAGATTCACGAGAATGGCACAGAGGCTACAGCAGTCACTAGCACGGATTTTCTTCCTCATTCTGTTCCTCCCGTTGTTAAATTCAACCGTCCATTTTTGTTGTTGATTGTTGATCAATATACTCAAAGCATCCTCTTCATGGGAAAAATTGTAAACCCAATCGAAAAATGACTAGTCAGTGGCTAGTTTTATTGATTTGAATTACATTCTTCATGCAATTGTAGTTCAATGGGATTAAAATTATATCAAAACTGTTACTAACAATTTTCTTTTTCCAAAGAAATGAGGCAAGAGCGTGGTCATCCTTAAAAACACTGTTCTTGCTTCCTCCTCCGGTAGAAAGTAACCACTAAGATACACCTATTCATGAATCATGAAGAATTTTATAAATCAGCCTTTCAATGACCAGTGTATGCCACCTCTGAAAAACAAGGTAAGTATCCAGCTGAGAGAGTCAGTTTAAAGCGTTTTAAGTCAACAAAGATTGAAGAGAGGCCACTCCCGACTTGTGGGTAGGAAGGAAAGAAAATGCTGAGGTTTGCTCCAGCTGCTGCCAGCTCTCACCAGGTCCTGGAGGATCAACATGGAGGGCCAACATGTGGAAATTTAAAATACAAATGCAGTCCAGTCAGGGAAACCTTAGTTCTTCTCTTCCCCATGAATGTCACTGTGTATTTCCATAAGAAAATGATTGCTCGCCTCTCTGAGGCTGTCTGTGCCAATTTGACATCTCTCTCCTAACACAGCCTTATAGATCCAAGGCAGTGTCAAAATCCAGAGCCAAGGCTTGGCGCTTGTGAGGATCTGGAGCACCAAGAAAAGGGGTGCGTGCCGACAGAAACACAGCCAGTCTGGTGTGGTGTCAACATGACTCCCTCCCTGTTCCATCCTGTGGGATCAACAGCAGATGTTTAACAGTGATAAACGTATTTAACGCTGCTCAGGGGTACAGCAGCATAGACTTACATTAAAAAAAAAAACAACAGTCCGTCCTCAGTGTGTTCAACCTCATTCAATTTCTTAAAATATTCTGGGTTAGGTGATCAAGAGTTTAATTTTTTAAACCAGAAGTTTGAGTCTATAAGGTCATGAGGTCAATTCGATAATAGAGCAATTATTACATGAGAAGGAGCTGCTCTGTAGAGTCCAACCTCTCTCTGAGCAACCTGCTCTAGTTGAAGACGTCCCTGCTCATGGTAGGGGGGTTGGACTAGATGACCTTCAAAGGTCCCTTCCAACCTGAACATTCTGTGACTCTGTGATTCTGTGACTCTGTGATTCTGTGATTGTCTCCAGGGAAACTGTTACCTGCCCACACCAGTCTGTGCAGTTACAGCATTTGCCTTGGGTACAGGATGTTCAGGAATATTAATGTTCAGACCCCTCCCTTTCCTGAAGACAGACAATCCCATACTTCCTAAACTCCAGGCTGGTCAGGCTGACCGCTGTGAAAGGAAAGCTAGCATTGAACTTGCAGCACTGGTAATGATGTTTTCCTGGAAGATGGAAATCCAGGTCTGCTCTTCCCTGGGTGGAGAATGGGTTTGGCATACAAATCCTAATGAATTCTCTGCAAACTACACTGTTGAGTGGGTGGTGGATGAAGCAATGATATCTTGTGACATCGGTAGGGCTTCAAGGAAAAGGAAGGCATAGCTTCAAATCACATCTTGGGGGAGATCATCACTTTCAGACCAGGCTGAGGCACTTCCTTTGAAGGACAAGCCTTTTGCCAAACTCTCCTTTACAACAGTCACATCTGATGGCATCCACCTATATTGTGTTGGCTTATTTGAGTCCCCCTTTAAGGTAAAAAACTCTCCACAAGCATCCCATGGGGATGCTAAATCAGAGCTGGGAAATATTTTAGTTGGCTAGACACGCAAAAGGTGCTACTGGCATTGCTTTATAGATTTAATCTTTTATTTCATCAGCAAATAGAAGTTGAGAAGCGATAGGGTATGAATACCTGGAAGGGGTAAAACAAACATTGAGATTAATCATATCCCCAGAGTTTACATCTATGCTAGTAAATAAAGGGCTCCAAGGTCTGTTGTCTAGACATGAGGTCAACTGGCTCATCACAGCTTATATCCATGTTGCTTAACTCTGCCCCTGCACAACATCTGGGCTGCGTATTGGAAATATCCCCTGGCCTGTGCTAACTCCAAAAATATGTCTAGCACTCGTTTGGAAGAATCGTAGATGACATGAGTCCTGTGTCTGAAACTACAAAAAATGTAAGAATATGAGTAACTACAGGCTGTTGGCCAGGCCTGGTACAAATGGAGCCAGAGTGACCGACTGAGGGTGGGAAACTCTCCCTCTGTCATTCAGCCCTATAAGCTACCTCTCTGCTGGCCATCTGCCTTTTTTGAATGACACGAAGTTCCAGGTCGTGCTGATAAGCCTTCACCAGCTAATTCACAAAAATGAAGGAACTGGAGACCCTTTGTTCTTCTGTGGAATAAGATTAGGCAGTTCAGGAAAAACCCTTCAAAATTACTGCAAGTCACAAACTGTGAGCCTCCCATGTACTTCCCACGGATGTGTTTTGATGGTTTCTTCTGATCAGTCCAACAATCAACAACAAATCTTCTGATCAGTCCATTTGCTGCCAACAGTAACTGTGCATGCTTATTTTCAAAAGGCTGTTCCTCATTAAGGATTTGTGCTGGTCCTCAGATGATACAGCAATGCTTTGATGATGCAGATACCTGAAACACTTCACAGCTGAGCACATAGAAACTAGCATGAAGTGCAAAACTGTAATTACATTGTAATATAAATGAACTTAAATACAGTTTAAAATGTGATACAACTGACTGTGGAGGCATAGCCACAGTCCACCATCCATGTCCCCTCTCCCCCTTAAAAATATTGAAACCAAGAGTTTTGTTATGAACCAGAAAGTCTGTCACTGGTTCATGGACCTGAAAGGTTTTCTTGCAATTGTGCAAGCTGCTTGCTGGGTGCTGCTCTGACTCTGCAAACTGTAATTAGCTGGCAGAAAAAAGCCATTGGAGAGTCTCCCTTGGCAGCTGGATCTTCCCCTTGAGAAAGGCTCAGCATCCATCATGCAACTCTCCCTCCAATGACTGCGCGGAGGCAGGCAGAGAGGGAGGCGATGAAGCGCACAGCTCCCCACTCCTCGAATCTGACCGTGACGTTAAATAAAGCAGACCATGACTGCAGTAATACCACTGCCAAACTAGCGCCAAATCAGAGAGATGTAACCAGATCCCCCATGATCAATTCATTTTCACAGACAGTGCCAGACCAAAAGGAAACTCGTATTTTTTGATTGCTAAAATTTTTTAGAAATGGTTTTACTGACAGATCAGAAAGACAAATGTTGCTATAACCTGATAAAGTAATAACTATAGAAGTTCTCAAAGGGCCAGATGGATGAATTTAGGAGTTGTTTCTGGCATGGTGTCCAGATATGAAACCTATTTACAATTAGATCAAGAAACCTTGAATTGGCTTTACTTTTTCTTTACCCATGACTGTGTGCAATGTAACTTTGCTGCACTTGAGCCTGTTGTCCCTGACTGTCAACAGTCCAGGGGCAACAAGCAGAATAAAAAAACTAAGTGCCGCAGGAGCAGAATCCCCATGAGGAAATTCTTTTGGGTCCTGCCAATGGATAGTCCCCGGCAACATGGAATTTTCCTTCCAGTTTTACAGGCAGGTGACTGCCCAAGAACCTGGCAAGAGCATTTTCATCTCCCAGGTCAGCATCTCTTCTGCCTTTGTCCTGCTGGCCCTGGGCTCCAGAGCCACCAGCCAGGTTTAGGTGATGAAAGGGCTGGCCTTTAACCTCACCGACACTTGGGAGGACCCACCACATTCCTTTTCTGTCATTTATTTTAATTCTGAGAGTTATACATGCCGTCTGTAAGTTTTTGTACCATTATACTTAAATAAAGTTTTTGGTCTGTACTCTTAACTGCTTGAGCTTGATGTATCTTTTGGGAAAAGAAATTGGAGCTACAACTCAATTTGAGAGCAAAATTCTGGTCTTGCAGTCTACCTACCATTACTTATTTTTTCCCCTTTTTTATTCTAGTGATTTAAAAAAGCCCCACATACAACAACTAGTTTTGAAAAGCCATGGCACTGTCAAGCAGGTCTACAATTCCAATGTCTTCATCCAGCAACTTTACAGAATATATATCAGTAAAACCAGAGATGAGCTCTCAGTGAGAGATTACTTATCTTGAACATTGAAATTCTGGATGATTGACTCCAATGGAATTCACATCAGGTCTTAAATGCCTGTATGCTCTTGGAAACACATTTTCTTTCAGTGCTAGCAGATTAAGTGCAGACAAAGCAGAAAACATAAAATATTGTTTTCTGCAAACTGATGAAAGTGATCATCTGAGGTGAATGTCTGTTATGAGAAATGGAATCACACCCTGGTGATGAAAGAAGTTTATTTCTTTCTCAAATATAATACAGAAAAAAATAAGATTATTTGATTCTGTTTATACAGCTTTCATCTAGCAAACTATGATCTTATATGAAATTTCAGTTCAGAGGTTCCTATTGCATTGGTAAAAGAAGCTGAAAACAAAGTAGAAAAGGTCTAGTTTTTATTACCAGTTCTATCACAGACTTTTTGCTTAGCTTTTTTCTTTCTGTCAGTCATGCTGTTTTTTGAAATGGAGCCAGAAAAACTTTCCTTATCCGAGGAGAAAGGGATGAATATTTGTAAGACACGGAGACTATAGTTGGGATGCCCTTTACAGAAACAGATAAAAATACAGAGACAACTTGATTTTTATTCTAGTTACAGCAATTTTGCAATTTGCCAATCTCCTGGTTTTAATAGAGTTATTTATGTCAAGAGGTTATTTAGATGAACTTTTGCACAGACCTTGACTCTTACATCTTTATAAGGTAACAAGAAATGGTTGCATGAGGATTTATCATGCAAAGTGCACATTTCTCTTAGTCGATCCTTATCATCTTGCTGAGGTTTTGTTTCCACAGCCAGAAATCCTTTGCCCTGGAATACCCAGAAATATAACTTGCAAAGCTAGCATGTAATAATCTGACAACCAAGCAGAGACAAGAGTAAATTAATGATATGAGATGAAAATGCTCCTGTAAGGAGGAAGCAAGACATATTGCATAACTCAGCAGAGTCACTGGCAGACAGTAGGGAAAGAGATAATTAAATTATTCCTTAATACCTTCCATATAGACCATTATCAGGCCAAAGGGAAATGCATGTCTGTCAAACCTTTATGTGACTCCCCTGGATGCTGGAGCAGGAGTGCCTCTGTCCCAGCCACTGCTTATCGAGCAGGATTCAAGAGCTCCATACCCTCCTCTGTGAAATTCCCCTGGATGGATCTCCTTCCTGCAAAACTCTGCACAAAATCTCCAGTCTAACCTCACATTTCACAGTGTGACACCTGTTCTGAGGACACAGCCATTTACACCAACAGGAATGTGCAGAGAAGTAACAAACTGCTTTCCCATCCCAGGATTCTCACAGATGCTGCCATCTGGCAGGTTTTCCGGTGATACCCATGTGTGGTGATTCATCCTCATTTTCCACTGCATTCAACAGGAGAAACTCGTGTTTTCCTAGAGTCTCTATTTCTGGCACCTATGACCTAAGGGAGATTTTCAAAAGACTAGGTGTGACTGATGCACTCATTAAGCAGGCTGATCTATCTGGAATTACTGAGAAGCTGATTGCTTTGAAAACGGTCATTTGTGGGTCTGTTGTAACTGCTGGTCTTAACCTTGCCTAGGAAGAGATTTGGGCTGGGGTCAGAGGAGATGGTGCCTGGGAGTGACGAGCAGGGACAGTAGCAACTTTCCACTCTCTCCCTGACACGCTGAGTGTTGCTGCATGTCCTGGGAGAAAATAGAGCAATCACAGAAGAAGCTCTGCTATTCCCAGCAGTTCCTCCCTGAAAACAGTAGCATCCTTCAGAGGGTTAGCCAAGCATTAGGGCTGGGCTGAAAGATTCATGCTATCTATGCAGGCAGGCCTAGACTTGAGAAAAATAGCTTGTTTTTGCTAGTTAAGCAACAGCATACGTACTCCTACTGAACCTTGGTGATTATACATAATACTGCAATAAACTTTCTGGGTACTTGCACACATCATGAAAAAAAACCTCTCTGCGGACATACGTTCCAACCGACTCTGCCTCTGTCTTGTAAGAGACAGTAGTTACATAGCAGTAACTATGGTGGGTAGATTCCTATGTTTAGATAAGTTGTAGATTTACCTGGGGTGAAATCATGTACATTCAATGGAAATAATTAGTCATGGCTAATTAGGATGAGTGGCACGCATCTGATCCTTAAATAACCTTCTAAATAGCTAAGTTGTGCCTGTTTCTCTCAGCTCCCTCCGAGAAGCATTCCAGTGTAAGTCACGTATAGTATGTATATACATAATGCATATCTTACGTGTATGTAGCACGAGGTTAAGAAGATCTCCTCTCTTCTCCCCAGCTAACATTTTGTTATGGTAAAGATTTCCCGTTTAAGTCTTCCATCTATTTTCTTATTCTGGCTATTTTTCAAGTCATGCTAATACTTTGCTTTTCACTTTAGTAGTTTCTAAAATGCTCTTCAAAGACCTCTCAAAAAGCTAACCAGTGCCCCCGACTATCCTTTATCTAATAATTTAATGAGCCCTTCAGACAATGCCAGTTAGGCCATACCTGCATTGTGCATTGCAGGGCAACGTAGAGATACTGAGCTATTCCTGAACAAACTTGCTGCCGCCTTGGGTGCTCAATGAGATGGCATCCTTGCATCAGGATATCCCGTGCAGAGAGTTCAGTGGGACACAGCATCCTTTTTAGAAACAGACATTGCTTTGGCCCTATCTTAGGTTTCCAGTTCTTCTAATATTCTGCTTTCTAAAGCTCATTTACCACGGTTATGCCAGACTACCTTGCAAAGCTCTTTTGTCCACAGTTTTGTTCAAGCCCAAGAGTAGCAAGGTCCCTGCTCTTTCTCTCCCCTCAGAGCCCTAGGTGCTGGCATCCTTCTGCCTGTTATGACGGGAAAAGAGACTTATAATGTTTGATGTCCAGAAAAAAATAGCTTACTCAGTCTTTGCTTTGCAAATAAATCTTATTTGTTCTGTTTAATATTTACCAGTGGACATTAACTTAATACCACCCAGCAAAATGAAGAATAGGAAAGAAGCACTCTGAAAGAGAAGTCCAGCGCTGTAAGTACCATACTATACTCTCTTAGAAGTCTTTGAATTCATGTTGTCTGTGATCTCTGTCATTTATTGCACAGTATTAATGTCTGAGACGAATTTAATTTGTACAGCAATTGGAAATTATTTTAGCTTCTGGAAGCATGTTCTAAATGTTGGAAGCAGGATTCAGTCAGTGATCCATCTCCCAGCTATAGTGGCATAATGACTGGGAGATGAGGTCCAAAACGAGTACTCAGCACTCAATTCACTCAATTTGCTCTTCACCCAAGGTGAAGAGTAGCACCCCTGTACCTCCAGTGTGCTTAAAGACCAGGCTACTTGCAGCCGAGTGGCCTGGAAGAGAAATTAGTCTCTCTCCAAAGCAGATGTGGGGAATGATGAAAAGAGTACTAACCAGACCAAAATTAAATACGTCCATTTAGATGCCTTTCTTTTTTCAGAGTCAATTATTTATCCAACATTTTAGACATGCTGAGCACAGCTCCCATACTCAGCACTTCCACAGCTTATATCTCCAGTGTTTCATACCGGGCAGCCAGAAAAGGGGGAACCAAGAATTAACAACTCCCCGTGAAAAGTTTGATGTAAGACCTAAACCTGGCGTTAGACACACAGCCTGAGGCAGAATCCCATGCTCCAGAATAAGTACACAGCTGCTGTGAACAACGCAGATTGTCTCTATTTTCCTGCAGGCCACTGACTGCTTCATGTTTTTGAGTTTCTGTTATTTGAGATAATTTAGGTGAGGCACCCTATGGAGAACATTCTTCTCCAGTATATTTCATGGTTCTTCCCCTGAAAAGGGCAAAAGAATTTTGGGATTATGTAGAATTTGCTTATGTCAGTTAAAGGAAGAGGAAAAGTCATCTAATTGCTCATACACAGCAAGGGATTCCACTGTAGCTTTTCCTAAGCTCTTGAGTCTTGGACTTTGCAATTTATGTATAGTTTACGCACAATAGAGAGAGTCAATAAACTTTCTCGATTTATCCTCAATTTCCTGCAACATTTAAGATATTGCTTTGAAATAACATAGTTCTTGAATTCAGAGCTGCTACGCAAGAAGCAGAAAGATATAAACAGTTTGAGGGGTGAGCGTTTAGATGGATTTTATTCACAGATATAACTGACACTATCTCTGTATCGCTCCAGTGCTTGAAAACCAAAGCCATAACAAGACCATGGGTACTACAGAAACATATCATCAAAAGTCAGTCCCTCTTCCAAAGTACCTATCAAATACATGGGGGCCAACAGGTGAACTCAGCCACGCACCCAAAGGCACTTAGGAGTGCAACAAGGCCATGCTTGTCAAGGCAAGAATTATTTCAGGCATAATACCTCACAAAAGCTTACACAACATCGATTCTTTCCCAGCGATGTCACATTAATGTCTTCCTTCCTTTGTTCATTGGTCAGAAACTGATAGAACTGACTAGAAATAGGCTATCCAGGAGGCCATGTAGAAGAGTATTTCTAAATAGGCCAGTAATCTAAAGACTGACATCTGAAAATCTAGAATCTGGAATACAATTTAGCATTCTAGATCTATACAATCTAGAATAAAATCTAGTATCTAGAATACAAAAAATATTTTTATGCAGGAAAGATAAAATTCTCTAGATCTAAAAGTTGCTCTATTATTTCTTAACAGAACTGTTCAGAAGTAAAATGAAGCCTGCATTGTATTTGTGTTTGTTGCTTCTTGCACTTCAAGTCCAGGGTCAACATAGGCCCAACCTCAATGATCAACAGCAGGAACAAAAAGCATCCCATTTCCCAGAAGACCAGTCCCAGGCTGAAGGTGAAAATTCGCCTCGTACCAAGACAGCCCCCAGCAATTATGACTTTGCATTTAGGTTTTACAAGCATGTCAGAGAGGAGGTGGGCAACAGCAACATTTTCTTCTCTCCTTTGAGCATCTCCACTGCCTTTGCAATGCTCTCCCTGGGGGCCAGATCAAACACACTCGATCAGCTGCACAAAGGCCTCGCCTTCAACCTCACAGAGCTGGAGGAGCAGGAGATCCATGAGGGATTTCAGCATGTCCTCCAGCTGCTGAACCACCCTCGCCGAGAAGTCCAGTTGAGCATGGGCAATGCCCTGTTCGTAGATGATCGACTGAAACTCCTCCAAAAATTTTTGGATGATGTCACAAATTTTTATTATTCTGAAGCTGTTTCTAGTAACTTCCAGAATTCTCCAGAGGCTATAAAGGAAATCAATAACTACATAGAAACAAAAACCCATGGGAAAATTGCTGGATTACTCAAGAGTCTTGATCCAGAAACTGTGATGGTTCTGGTTAACTACATTTTCTTTAAAGGTGAGTGACAAATGTTGGTAGAAGTTATACACATAGGCTCTGGAAGTCTTATCCAGATCTAAGAAATGTAACTTTTTTCACACCGTGAACCTATTCTACCATCTAATTTAAAATATGTCATTCTACTTTTAAATGACATAAAGAAATATTTGAAAGCCAGGTATGCAGAATCATTTTCCATACGAGTAAAAGAAAAAAAAAAAAAAAAAGAAAAGAAAAGAACCTGTAGAAATACTGGTCAATGTCGTATCAACTTTAAGCCAGATTCAGAGCTGAAAATATTCAGAAGGGATGAGCTTGGGAACTCATGATCATTTGTTGAAAGGCAAAGGTGTTTGGCTGTGCAGGACATGGTCAAACACGGATGACACTTGTGTGAAAGGAATAAGCCTGGAGCCCATATAGTGGGAGTCTGAGGAAGTTTTACCATCGCCTTAGCAGGCAAAGGCCCAGGTCTTTTCCATGGCAACCCTCAGCCTCTATTTTTTTTTGGTGATTTTTATTAGAACCATCGAAATGATGTAAAACTTCTTTTCATGGCCAGGGAACAAGCATCCTTAAACTGAGATAGGCTTGTTGTTGCCTTTCCAGTTCAAATACAGTATTCTAAGCATCAGCTAATGTGACATGCCTGTATTAGTCTCTTTTTCAGTTTATTCAATTCTATACTCATTCCTTTGTCAAAAGGCTACTGGGAAAAACCTTTCAACAATTTGTCCACCAGAGACGATGACTTCTTGTTGGATGCCAAGAATTCTGTCAAGGTCAAAATGATGCATCAAAGCAAAGCCTTTAATATCCATAGGGATGAGAAGATATCTTGCTGGGTAGTAGAAATCCCATACAAAGGAAATGCTGTCGCATTGTTTGTTCTGCCTGATGAAGGGACAATGAAGCAGGTGGAGGATGCTTTGCTAAAAGAAACAGTGTCTAACTGGATGCACTCACTTACAAAAAGGTAATCTTTTGACTGCTGCTTTGTTTAAATATTGAACAGGTCATAAGGCAAGGTAAAGCTTAGGATGCTACAATGAGTTGCTAAGCAGAGCTCTGAGGAACAAACACTGCATAATTTCTTTAACTCAGACAAGGTACTGGGTGATTTCGTACCCAAGGGAAACCCTCTCCTCAGCTCCCACAGTCACAGCAGTGGGTGTGCTACCAGCTGTGAGGGTCCTGCACAGGGGTACATTGCCCTCAGGGCCCTGCCTTGGGTAGGAAGGATCCAGTTCAAAAGAAAATACAATTTCTTTTTCTCGAGTCTGGATGATACTTTCCAGCCAATCACTTTCATAAACCAACACTCTGTCCCTGCACCACTGATCAGACTGTGGCAGGTGGGACAGGTACCTCAATTTCTGCTTCTATGACAAGGGATTTATCACTATCTTAGAAAGCCAAGCTTTAACTCCATGGGCATTTGGGATGGGTGTATACCTGCAACGGCTATTGCATCTAGGGATCTTGCAATAATAAACTCAAATTTTTCACTTATTTTTGAAAAGAAAAATCCACCTGGACCTTCCAAAATTCTCCATCTCTGGCTCCTATGATGTTAAGAGCCTCTTTGAGAAAATGGGTGTGACAGATGTGTTCAGTGACCACGCTGATCTCTCTGGAATGGCAGAAAATACTCTTCTGAAGGTTTCCAAAGTAAGTATGCAGAGCTGGTTAATCAAGAGATTTGTCTGTCTTGCTTACATGTGAGTTTTATCTCTGCAAATAGGCTGATCCCACTTCTGGAGTGTAGTCATGGTTCATTGATGGTAATAAAGAAAGGAAAAGGTTAGGCATTAAATGTCTCTTGCTTCTACAGTTTAATATTAAATTGTGTACTGCACAGCAATCCTGCAAATTCACTTGAAAATCTCCGAAGAATAAAAGAGATCTGGAAAGGGTAACAGGAGTAATTTCACAAAAAGCTGTTGTAAAATAATTAATGCATGACAAGATTCATAGTTATGACATAAGTTTGGGAATAGTAATTCTTATCCTATATATACACCTTTCATTATGCATATCTGAGCACCTCAGGATTTATACGGACAACAGATTTGTGGGACAGGGATAGTCCCATTTCACAAACAGGAAACTGACACACAGATAAGCAAAGTGATTTTCCTAGTGTCCCATGGAATATATGTCTTGTGTCATGAGGGAAGCGATCCTTGCCTTGTATTCTGCACTTGTGAGACCACCTCTGGAGTAGTGCACATCCAGTTTGGGGCTTCCCAGTGCAAGGGGGACGTAGACATCTCCCTTGTAGGAGCAGGGCAAGTCCACTGGAGAGTTAGTAGGATGGCCATGTGGCTGGAGCACAGGATGCATGAGGAGAGGCTGTGAGACCTGGAGTTGTTCAGCCAGGAGAAGGGAATGTGAAGAGGGGTTCTTAGTGCTGGCTGCAGATACCTACCAGGAGGGTGCAGAGAAGATGGACCCAGACCCTTCTTGCAGCTGTACAGTGTTAGGACAAAGGCAACTGTAGGGTCCTGCATCTCAGGAGGAATAACCCCATGCACCGGTACAGGTTAGGGGCTGACCTGCTGGAAAGCATCTCTGTCAAGAGAGAGACATGGGTCCCAATGGACAACAAGTTGACAATGAGGCAGCAATGTGCCCTTGTGGCCAAGAAGGCCAATGGTCTGCCTGGGTACATTAAAAAGAGTGTGGCCAGAAGGTCAAGGGAGGTCATCCTCCCCCTCTACTCCTCTACTCTGCCCTGGTAAGGCCACATCTGTGTCCAGTTCTGGGCCCCCCAGTTCAAGGACAGGGAATTATTGGAAAGAGTCCAGTGGAGGGCTGCAAAGGTGATCAAGGGAATGGAGCACCTCTCTGATGAGGAAAGGCTGAGAGACCTGGGTCTGCTTAGCCTGGAGAAGACTGAGAGGGGGTCTTATCAATGCTTATAAATATCTGAAGGGTAGTTGTCAAGAGGATGGGGTCCGGTGACTGGACAAGGGGAAACAGACACAAGCTAGAACACAAGAAATTCCATCTCAACATGAAAAACTTCTTTCCTTTGAGGGTCCCAGGGCGCTGGAACAGGCTGCCCAGAGAGAGTGTGGAGTCTCCTTCTCTGGAGATATTCAAAACCCACCTGGTGCATTCCTGTCCAGCCTGCTCCAGGTGAACTTGCTTTGGCAGGGGGTTGGAGTAGATGATCTCTGAAGGTCCCTTCCAACCCCTAAAATTCTCTGATTCTGCGAAGAGACAATGCACACAAGATAGAAAATGGGAAATTCTCATCAGATATTATGTAAAAAAATTCACCATGAGGGTGATCGAAAACTAGGATGGGTTACTTAGGGAGGCTATGAAATTTCCATCCTAGGAAATACTCAAACCCTGACTTGATGAGACCCTGAGCAACCTTATCTTACATTAGAGTTGACTCAGCGTAGGGTGGTTGGTTGCATTGGATGACCTCTAGAGGTCCTTCCAACCTATATTATCTAATAATTTTGTGATTCCTCAGATGTTCAAACACCTGGATTACAGATATAGGACAAGTGAATAGGGGAAGGGTAGCAGGACCTCATAGAGGAAATTTCAGATGCATTCTGGACAATGAAGATAAAACATGGAGAGATGAACAAAGACAATGAAATAAGATTACATGAATTCAGAAATATGAATTTGCTATACCTACCACAGAAAGCCCTGTAAAGTCGTATCAGTGGACTGTGTTACAGAAAGACAACGTATAAACATTTCACTATTACGTCTTTGTAGAAAGAATTTTTTTGCATACGCAGAAATTGATGCAAAATGAAAACTTTCTTCTTCTATGTTAAATACTAAGGACAAAATCTTACTCTGAGAAACAACAGAACAATATATGTTCTCTATGCTGCTCACTCTCTGCAAGCAGCCAAGTCTGACTCTGCCAGAGTTTTGACAAAAACTCTCCCCGAACTCAGACCAAACTTTGCTTGTCTTGGAAAGGCTGGAGATGAGTACCTTTTTCACAGCAGTTCTACATTCATTCTGTGCTTTCCTTTAAAAACTACCTTCTCATGGTGTTCAAGGAAGAAAGTTTGTCCCGAGCTGCTTTTCACTCTTCTGTACCTAGGTTTTAATTTTTGCTTCCCTTCCAGGCAATTCACAAGGCCGTGGTGGACGTTAGTGAGAACGGCACAGAGGCTGCTGCAGCGACAGTGATGGAAGTGGTAGCAATGTCTGCAGAGTTTCCTTCTCCTCCTTTCATCAGGTTCAACAGGCCCTTCCTGATGATTATTGTTGACAAAGTCACCCAAAGCATCCTTTTCATGGGGAAAATTGTGAACCCAGCTGCCAAGGAAGACTAGGCCCGAGCTCTTATACTCCCCAGTGCAGAGAAGAGAGCCTGGGCATATCCAAGGGACTTCCTTGCAAAAAAGGACTAGAATTGATCCCTAAATAACAAATAAATAAATATTACATGAAGCTATTCTTCACTTACAAACAGACAGCTGGGGACAAGCGTGAGTGGGGCATGTTTACAAAATGACCCAGGCCAAATAGGCAGCCGTGGGATCTTCAACTGACAAACATTTCCCTACCTCACTCAGTCCTTTGCATGCAGATAAACCTTCCTACTCCTTGCTGAGAAGCTCCCTATGTCTCCCATTTTCTGCATGTCAAGTCATCATCTCAGAAACCACAAATCTATCCCTTTCAGCTGAGAAACAATCCTTTCCCTCCCTCTCATTCCACTGTGAATCCCAGGAATCATCTTTGAAGTCCTTCCAGGGCTCAGTGGCTAAAAAGAAAACAGAAACATAGACCGTTAAACTTTTCCTCTCCTGGATGGTGAATACTCCTGGGTAAAGAACAATCCTTTTCCTTCCAGCTTGACAACTGCCTCCTACCAGCTCCAAGCCCTCGCTCCCATCTCCATTACTCATTAGTTGCTCCAGAGTAAAGGGGCCCAATTTTTCTGGCAGGGCAAGAATTTAGCCTCTGTGTCAGCAAAAGCTGCACATCACTGTACAAATGGTCATCCTAAGTGGTCTTGTGCATGTACAGTAAAGCCTGGGCTCCCCAGAAGAACTGGATGTGGCAAAAACTGTCCTCTGGTTCCAGAAATTGGTGACAGCAGCCTGGGATGTCATGTCTCCATTGTCCAAAAGCCATCTAATCATGTTGCCCTCCACCTGCTTGTGCAAGCTCAGGCTGATGAGTTCCTCCAAGAGATTCCCCTCCATTAAGGTGAAGTTTGGGGTGCAGCAAGGTGACTCTGACACCTTCCTGAGCAGTGAGTAGGCAGAAGACAGTGTTTCCAGCAGCATGATATGAATAGAGAGCTGTGCTGCAGCAGATTAAGCTAACTTACTGCCAATTAAAAATAAAGGAGGACAGTAATAAACAAAGATATAATTAAAAACACCTTTCCCCAACCCCTCCCTTCTTTCCCAGGATCAATTTCACTCATAACTCCTCTACCTCCTCCCCTCAGCGGCAGAGGAGGAGGAGGAACTGGGGTATGGGGATTGTGGTCAGTTTATAATGCTTTGTCTCTGCCATTCCTTCCTCCTCATGAGCTTCCTCTGCTCCAGCGTGGTGTCCCTCCCACAGGTGACAGTCCTTCACAAAGTGCTCCAGCATGGGTCTTTTCTACAGGGTACAGTCTGTCAGGAACAGACTGCTCCAGAGTGGGCTCCTCTCCATGGGGCCACAGGTCTGTCCAGGACCTTGTTCCAGAGCGAGATCTCCACAGGCTGCAGCTTCCTTCAGGACACATCCACTTAACTCTGGTGTGGGGTCCTCCTCGGACACAGTGTGGATATCTGCTCCACCGCGGTCCTGCATGGGCTGCAAGGGCACAACCTGCCTCACCATGGTCTTCTCCAGGGGCTGCAGGGGAATCCCTACTCCAGCACCTACTCTGGCTGCTGGCTAGGCTGGGTCAGAAGTGTTAAACGTTTCTGCTGTTGTGGCTTGAGTTGGTGTCCTGGTTTGGGTGACACAGGATTAATTTCTCTCTCAGTAATTTTATTTTTCAGTAAGGTCTCTTCTAATGCTAGGGAAAACTGCATTTTTAGAAGACTCTAGTAGTTGAATTTGTGAAAATACTTACTTTGTAGCCAGCTATAGTGTGCGGGTTTCAAGGTCTCAGTGTCTTCGACCCTTGTCAGGTGCAGGGATGAGGAGGAGCAAGACCTGGGCACTTGACCCAGGCTGGCCAACAGGATCATCACATACCATGAACGTCACATTCAATATAAATTAGAAAGTTTGCTGAGGAGTTCTTCTCTTCCATGATGGCTGGCCTCCTGAGAACTCCTTGCCCCGGTGCGGGACCCCTGAGCCATTCCCTTCCTCCTGAAGCTGCAGCGCTCGCAGTGTCCCACATTTGCTGTCCCCTGCTGGGAGTGCGCATCTTCTGCTGAGGGAATGGGCTGAGTATAATCCTTGTGTATTTTATACCGGTATCGGGATCAATATTGGTTCTTTGGCATTATTACTGTTAATTATTTAGTCTTATTCTATTAAATCTGTTTATATTTCAGCCCTCGGGTTTCCATGTATTTTCCCAATTGCCCGTCCTGGGTGGGGAAGGGTCATCAGGTGATAGAATAATTGTCTGAACGACAATAAATTGTTGTGGGTTCTTCAAACCATAAGAGTTGGGAAAGCCCTGGCAGGTCATATGGAGGAGAAAAAAACCTAGTGTGCATATTTGCAGTGAGAGATAATAGGGCCTTTCATGTGTGCAAGGGCAGACCTTTTCCCAGACCTACGGGCAAAAAAATCCCAAACTCTAGGCAACCTATTCACACAGACCTAAAAATTTGCTTAATGCAAAATATTTTCACTATAATCATCCCCTTGTCTCCAGACTTTAAAGAAACAAAACCAGCAATGCTTGAAAAACGTTCCATGGAAAATCTTAGTCAGCTACACCTGTCTAACTCATTTTCTCTCTCCGGAAAATAAAATCAATTGTTTCAGCAGTGCTTGAAGGGGCAAACCTCTGCTGCTGGAGCCAAGCCAAGGACTTCAGCTCGCACAGGGCTGCCAAACTACAAGTCTCTTTATCCACAGCTACTAATAAAGCTTGCACAGTCATTGCTCCCCTGCTTTGGGAGCAGTGAGCTTTGGGTGAGCAGTAACCGTGCACTATTTGGGACACGTTAGAGGGAAGGCAAGAATGAGAGTAAATAGGAAGCTGTTCGTATTACCTCATTTCTTCCCTCCTCTCTGCCCACTTCTGGAAAATGAAAACTAGGAACAACCCCAGTCTTTTTGCTTAGTTGTAAATATTAGATATCTGAAATAGAAACCTTTGTAATAATTCTTGATTATCTTCTTATCAGAACTGTGAGATTTTCTTATGGGAAATGGTGCAAGTCCACTTAGTGCCCTATGGGTTAAACGCGGTTATTTGAGGGTGGAAAAATTATTTCAGCTGAGAGGACAGTTGCAAGCTATGCTTTTGTAACTTCCCTACAACTGCAAATAAGAACAACTGCTCAAAAAAGTTTCAAAAGGCAGGCCAGTGATTTCTTAAATAAGCAGTAAAGTTCAAAGACTTGGTTGAAGATTTATATGGGTTTTGGAAAGCAGCTCAAAGAGCTGAAAGAGAGCAGGACTGTTGGGCTGATTTGTCCGGGAATTTTAGCTCCATGGGCAACTAGGGGGAATATAACAAGAACATGATGATTTAACAGAAAAAGTGAAAGCTTTACAGATGTTCAGAAAGCCTGCCATAAACCAAAGGCAACACAGTGGACCAGCTGTAGATACCCTGAATCATCTCTGGCTGAAACTGAAATTCTACCAAGAGGAAAATATATCACCCCGGGCCAAGATAATACCAGTAAACTGCAGAGCCTTCACATTTTTGAGAGCAACATGGAAAGAAGAGGGGTGGGAGAGTAAAATCTCTCTGAAGAGGACAAGGAACCTTTGGCCACATTTCAACATCCTTATGCTCCTCGTGCTTAAGACATACTGACCCAAGGCAGAGAAAACTTGGAGCCAGCACATGGAATGGACCGCTGATGTGCTGTGCCTCTGTGTTATCAGAGGATAAGCAGCCTTGCCTCATCCTCCACCAGCAAAGTACCTGCAGGTAATTAGCTAGAATACAAGGATATGGATTTTGATCCTTGATAACTTCCCTTGTTAAATGAAACAGTAGCATCTCCCCCTATCATACAGGAATATTGGGCATGCAGGATCTGTAAGCACAATGAGGGGCAAAACTAGACTGCATTAACTTTACAATATTTTACCTCTATTTTGCATAGATTTTAACAGACATGTCTCTCTGTGCCTTCATTAATCACTTATCCTCTCTGCTACTTGTGGTGTCAAGGCCCTGTCTGAGAAAACAGGCATTGCTGAAGCGCTCAGAGACGGCAATGCTGTTGCCAGAGTCGCAGGGAGCCTGACCTGGCACTGCCTGCAGCCGTAAGTGGGGATGGAGATTATCTAAGCAGTGGTTGTGTTTTGTATTTCCAAACAGTCTGACCTGACATCCAGCAAAATTAAGGTTTATGAGCAGCAATAGGGAATGTTGTAGGCGGCAAACTGGCATATATGAAAAGTAACATCTTGCACTTCAAAGTTACTGTGAACTTTCTTGATTTCTCTGAAATGCACCTATTGAAATAATAACCACAAATTGCCATCAACTCAGAAAGAGTCAGAAAATCAGCCATGATTTGCCCTTGTCTAACATAAAATTGTATGTTAAAAATGTACAAAAACAGCTTGTTGTGTTGGAGTCTCTTTCTGTTCTAGGCCTTTTCGAGTGCCCCTTTTCCGTTGGGTTACAGTACCTCTCAGTTTACTAAGGTATCACCTTTACAACTGCCTTGCAAGAACAGGAATGCATCCGGGGATCTCAGATCCACATGAGTTAAAGGAATTCCATAAGGCTGTGGAGAAGGCCAGTGCACTCAGCTGCCTTGCTTGGAGATCCAGGCACTGGGAGCCCACTTGGCATGACTTATTTCTAGCAACACCTGGAGCTCCTTGGTTGAGAATTCGAGTAAAGAATTTCTCATGAGCCCTTGGGAAAACTGCTGGCTTAGCCAATAGCTATTATATGCACAGCCAAGAGGATTCTCTTGCCAGCTATATTTCTTTAAAGATGTGGCAGTACAGGCAATGCTGGGGCAGCTTTTAAGGAAGGGGCACCATCGGGTTTTTAGTCTTTTAGAACTGTAACTATCACCAGCTCTGTTAATGTCTTCCATTAAACTTCTTGGTCCTCATTTGTAAATCTGTGAGTCTTCAGACAAGCACATTACATTTACATCAGCATTTTGCACGCCTACATGCTGTGTGGAAGTCAATGGGAGCTGTGGATACGTATCGACTGTCTGTACTGCAGGTGGGATTGATTTTAAGCATTTAAATATGGCACTGAAAAAGGAAACAGAAATCCACAACTTCTCTCTAATTTAGGAGTACAGCCTTTCTTTCCAAACCTCTGCAGGGTCTGCGACATTCACACTGCCTTTACACCGCTCTTTGTTCAACGCTCATTGAAGAACAAAGTGCCCAAAACTGAGCACTATCTTTTCCGTTCTGTGAGGGACAGTCTGCAACCCTGGACTTTCGCCTTAAGACCTAGAAAAATCAATAGCTGAAGTGTTGTGACTGTTCAGAAAGTGGTCGAGCTGGCCCTGATGAAGCAGTTCACATGGAAGGAACAGGTCCCTCCCCAAAATAGCAGATGGCACTAGACCAAGCTTGAGATGCTGGTTCCCAGAGTGTTCCTGCTCCCCCATCTCCAGCCCTGCTGAGGTCCACGTGTGCACATGGATGGGAAAGAGAGAAAGAGCATCAGGATTCATTCTCCCTGGCAGAATCAATTTTGAACAATTTAATTTCCCATCTTGCAGGCTGCTCGTTGTAAGGATTTTTGGTAGTCCGTAAGGGTTGTAGGCGGGGGGTGAGTTGTGTGAAAGTCCTCTAGTAACTTTGAAATTAGGTGGATGACATCAACAATTCTAAACTAAAAAAAAAAAGGATCTTAAATAAAAAGTTTGAACGCCTGTCGCTTTCCCATCTAGGTCCCTATCTCTTGCATTCCCTGTGCTATTACAGAAGGAAAGTAAATTTAGATATAAGCTAAACACGAGCCAGTGCTCTGGCTCAGCCATTGAACGACATGTTATAAGGGTTCAGGGGAAGAATTCTCAGTTGCACCAAGGAAACAGAGGGTTTATTAATTTCTAGACGTTTCTAAAAAGGAAACAGTTTGTTCTAGAACTGATCTAAAACACATGAAAGGACCTCAACGTAACAATAGAAAAAAACTTAGAAAAACAATTTAGAAAACTAGCTTTCCTAAAAAATCTGCAGATTTAAAGAAAAACAGTTTCAATTCATTTCACATTTGCCTTTCACCAGGAATATTACTAGCAAATAAAACTTTCAGTGCACCAGTAATTATGGTACTGCTTGGTGAATCCAGCCATCTGGTTACAGGGTAGATGTGCCATTGCAGAAATAAGATTCCTGTGGTCAAAAAAAATTAAATAACTACCTAAACAGAGGTTCATTGGATATTTCCTAATGATTTCTCTTTTGTTTCTTTTAGCTTAATTTTCCACTGTTTCTCAAAAGCCTCATGAACGAAGAATTTCATTATAAAATGACCCAGGATCATGTTTGGTTTTTCCTCATGGCAAAATAACAGCTAAGGCCCAAATGAGGACCAAACTGAATAAAAATTCTAGTGAGCCTCATAAGCACTGAGTAGCTGCCTGCCTGGGTGGTGAAATCCCATAGACATAGTAAATCTCTTGTTGTTTATTTTACAGAAATGAAAATGAAAGAGGCAGAAGGCCCATTGGAATGAAATGCTATATAAACACAGAAAAAAATTCATCAGGGCACAAATTTTTATCAGTTGCTGTGTTTACATATGATTGAGGCCAGAACAGGCCAGGATAGACCAGAAACCTGTACCTCGATAATACAAGTGTAGTGTGGTCTCTCGCTTTTCATACTGTATTATGGGGACAATGCATTTCTCACTCTCCTTAGAAAAAGCCCTTTTGCCTCTCCAGGTCTACTTTCTGAGCACTTTTGCCTCTCCAGGTCTACTCTACAAGGGAGAAGTCCTCCTTTCCTAGTTTTGCTTGGAGCTGGATGACATACATGGGATGGAGGTTTTTTTCTTCCCAGGATATTCCTCCCCATGGGCTGCGACATCAAGGTCTGCAATTCCCTCACAGGTGATAACTTCAGCGTCTTGCACGGCTGGTGGGAAGGGGCAGGGGGAATCGTTCCTTTAGCATTTTCCCCAGAACATTCATGCTGAAGGAGCTGTCATACCCCAACCAAAATAAGACCATTTCCCTCTCTTCATGCTGGATCAGAGCCTGCTAAATCCTACTCAAGTATGGAAAAATAAAAATCACCCTACTTAGCTCCTTCAACACTATAACGAGTAATCTGTTGGTGAAATAGTAGTGTTTGGAGGTTCTGTGTTCAAGGGAGACTTTTAAGGAGTAATTTGAGAGATTATCTTAATATAGCTTTGTGGATCAGTGGATATGGAGTGAAAAATAAAGTATTGTCTGGCAGTACAAATGGAAATAATCATAAAGGGTGAATCAGAAATGGGAGCTGACCTCTTCATACTGAATGGGACACAACAGAAAAGATGCAGGGAGTTTGCAAAGAGTTTGGAAACAAAAAAGAAGCAATTACCAATGCAGTAATATCCACAAAAAGCCAGTGAAACCACCAAAGGGTCAAAGCCATGGGTCTGGGTGGGACAGCTATGTATTTGTGAAGCCCGGAGAAAAGAAATGTGTGCCCCTCATGTTCTGTTGATTTATTACTTTTCACAACAGCCTGGCTGCTGGCTCCAAGTGGCAATGCCAGCTCAGGCTCCAACTGGGTTAACACAGGCACACAGAGGGTATAAAACCAGTGCGCATATTAGCGTGGTGGTCAGGCTTGGAAACCACACAGGCTGTGCAAGGGTAGACATTAACCCAAGCACAAATTACATCACATACATGCCAATTGTATCCTGGGCTGCATCAAGAGAAGTGTGGCCAGCAGGTCGAGGGAGGTGATTCTCCCCCTCTACTCTGCTCTCATGAGACCCACCTGGAGTGCTGTGTCCAGCTCTGGAGCCCCTACTACAAGAAAGATATGGACGTGCTGGAACGTGTCCAGAGGAGGGCCGTGAGGATGATCAGAGGGCTGGAGCACCTCTCCTATGAAGACAGACTGAGAGAGTTGGGGTTGTTCAGTCTGGAGAAAAGAAGGCTCCGAGGAGACCTACCAGTATCTTAAGGGGGCCTACAAGAAAGCTGGTGAGGGACTTTTTAGGATGTCGGGTAATGGTAGGACTAGAGGGAATGGATTAAAACTAGAGATGGGTCGTTTCAGAATGGACGTTAGGAAGAAGTTCTTCACCGTGAGGGTGGGGAGACACTGGAACAGGTTGCCCAGAGAGGTGGTGGAAGCCCCATCCCTGGAGGTGTTCAAGGCCAGGCTGGATGGGGCTCTGAGCAACCTGATCTAGTGGGAGGTGTCCCTGCCCGTGGCAGGGGGGTTGGAACTAGATGATCTTTAAGGTCCCTTCCAACCCTGACAATTCTATGATTCTATGGTTCTATGATTTTTAATACAACTGAATTCGCAGTTATTTATACACATAAACACCCATATTTCCCAGTCACATACTGAGCTCACTTTAGTTAACAACTCTATGTTCTAACTGAGTATCTGATATAAAGCTCTTTACAAGGACCTGTGCTCTTAACCAGTAAAAACCATACTGGCTAACAGTTTACATGCCTGCTCCTCTGGGCTGGTGTCTTCCTAGACTAGATTCCAAGAGGTTTTTTCAAACCTTGCATCTAATTTTACTTTCTGTGAACTCTGGGCTGTTTCCTTGAACTCTTTGTCATGCTGAGCCCTGTGTGATATAGGGATCAAAATTCTTAGGGATGTTTTAGAAAGGGCATAGTCAAACTAAGTAATGCTAGCAATATTCAGAATAGTAAACGTCTTCATTTATTAATTTACCACTTAAAGGCTTCCTACTTAGCCTCATCATGACACCACGTTGCTAGTTTTGGTCTACCAGCTTAATTAATCCTAAAGCCATAAACTAGGAAAAGCTGTTCAAACACTCAGATAGGAAAGAAACTAAAATAGGCATGATTTGAAATTTGTGATCAACTTAGTGTCTGTCATTAAGTTTATTCAAAGGATGGCATAAAATACAGTTGGCTTCTACTTTGACTGTAATTATGATTTTAATTAATCTTAAAATTTATCTAGATTTTGAAATGTAATGGTTTGGGAGGTAAATAATTTTACATTCTTTGACTGAAATATTATCTCTTTCTAGCAACCAGTCATGGGAAAGGGAATGAAAGTGACACTTAGCTTCAAAGGTTGATTTTTTTAAGCATGAGATGCAATTTAGAAAAGATAGCTCAGGAAGAAATGTTGCATGTCACATGCAACTAGTGCTACAAGTTGTCAGGATTTCCAGGATGTATCAAGAAGACAGCGTTACTTGGTATGTCTGAGTTAGGAGCCATGCCACTGTTGGCTTTCCTCTGAAGACTTTGAATCAGAAGAACAGGGGAAAGAGTGCATTTGCTGTGGCCTACCAGCTTCTCCCCAAGAGAGCCTACGAGCCTCTGTCCAAGAGAAGCTGTGTGAAAATCCTGTTGTCCTTCACTTCTGGCATGAACCTCAGGAGACGGCAAGAACCATCGGAGCCATCGGGACCCAGGAGCACCCAGTAATTGCTGGTTTTGCTCTCTCGTGCTGGCATGCATGAGGTATTTATCTGTGTGCAGAAGAGCAATGTTGTCGCTGCTTGCTCTACAGCTACTGTAATAACTTTATTTGCTCTGTTTAATGTATAACAGTGTGCTCACTGCTTAAGCCTGTTCAAACAATATAAAAACAGTGCAAAAAGCAGTAAAGGTCAGATGAATATGATGGGGTGCGTCTGAAAGCGCTGTGAATACGGTTAGGTTTTAGTAGCTAGGGACATTAAATTCACATTAGCTTTCTGCATCACAGATTAACTCATTCAACAGATTAATTAATTCATGCACCACTAACGCAGCTCACTATGGCAATGACAATCTACCCTGTACAAAGAAGATCTTCTTTAGCCATCTAAGAAGGTGGATGAGGTTTTCACTGCTATGAAAATGATTTTTGAATGAAACATTTAAAGAAACAGCAATGGGGCTAACAAAAATGGATCACTGAGCACAAATTAAAGAAAGCTGCAGGGTTTTTCGGAAGGACGAGTTCTCATCATTAGTAGGTAACCAGGGTATCTATTTCTTTAGTACAGAGATGATGGCTCCCTGTACTTCTTAATACTTCCACCTTTTTATGTTTTTACTGTGTTCAGACCCACCAGCCAAATCAATCTTCCTTCTGAACACATCTCTCAATCCCTTCTTCTGTCTACCTCAGAAGTATTTGTCCTAAAGGAAAGCTGCTTAGCAATAACTGCACTTTTCTGGAAGAATTTTGCATGTATACCTTCACTTTCCACTCTCTCTTTTTCTTTCTTCATATATTGTCTGAATTTGGGACCACTAGCTTAGAAGAAATGAGAGCATACAGCACGTTTGACTGTACATATACTCATGATACATACAGGACATTGACAAGACAAAAGTCTCAAGAGATTCTGTGACTGTGCCTGGGGACACTACTGGTAGCTGTTTTCTTTGCTGTTGTTAGCTGAACATCTCTAAGTAGCTTTCCACTTTGGGTGACTCCACTTAATGCTTCACTGCAGTAATAATTACCTGCGTTTGGACCCAGAGTCCTTCACTCCAAGGACCCAGAGTCCTTCACTCCACCACACCTTTGCCCAAAGCAGCTCCTATTCCCAACACCTGTGCAATGGTGTGCTGACTGGTCAAAACACGTGCATGGAAGATCTGCGTAGCTGATCTGCAAATATTAAAGAACAGAGAGAAACCAGAAAAGAACAGAGAGAAAACAGAAAAGAACAGAGAGCCTTCACTGGCGTCACAACGTGCTGGAACAAACACATGGAAATTCCTGCTGGAGTTGAAGGTAAAAAGGTTGACTTTGTGGTATCCTCAGTACTTGCAAATGGTACTAGGATGTCTCACTTAGCAATTATTCCTTATATCTTGAGGTTCTGGCCGGGGGTAGAATCAGGGTGAACAAAGAGCACCCACAGGAACAGCAGGGTTTATAACAGAGGCAGGCCTGTGACCCCAAGCCACTGCAATATGGCCACCCTGGAATGGCTGAGAATAAGTCCAAGAATTAGGAGACTCCTCAGGGAAACAAGCTCTTCTCTTAGACAGAACCAGGAATGAAAAGGAAATTAGGTCCTCCCAACCGATTCTAGTGCAGGTTTCCAGAAGACTTTCTGGGGAGATCCTGAGGAACAGAGACCTACAAAGCTATAGAGGGATTTGAAGCGACAGTTCATTTCTTTATTCCAAATGCTTGTTATTAAACATTTCAGATAACAGTCACTTCAGAGGCAATGAAGGACATCCCTGCCCAGTGTCAATGAGCTGTCACTCTGAACAATAGCTCACTAAAAGCACTTCATTTCAATTCTGAAAAGCTTGTGGCCCACCACCCTTGATTTAAGAGGCAAGAATAAAAAGATGTACTTTTCTCAGCCTTTCTCTGCACTGTCTGTGCTACTAAAATTGGATTTGCTCATTTCCTTTCAGTGGAAAAGATCCACCAGCCACCTCCCGTCACTTCCCCTCATCTTTCTCCCTGCTGCTGCATAGACTGACAGCCGTGGCAGCACGGGGAATAGGGATGCGCAGTAGGTCTCCATCCACTGAGACACTCTGGACAGTGTTACTGTCTGTAACTCAGTCCCTGCCCCTCATGGTTTGCTTTATGCACAGGCAAAAATAGAAAACAGTACAGGATGGCTAAATAGCATCGCCAATAGACATCCATGCTGCTATCTGTACTGATCATGATAAACGCCTGGCCACTTTTCATTTTCTTTGGCTATTGAGTTGCCAGGTGAGAAGGCATCAGGCGTCCAACATGCTTTTACTACAAGGGCAAGGCAGCACTGCAGGTCCCACTGGTCCTTCTCTCTCTCTCTGTTGCTCACAGGAATACTACCAGCTGGTCGTGACCCAGGAGGAGCTGGGATCTTTAACAAAGTGCTATGTTTCAGGTCTAAGGGCAAAAGAGGCTACAAATGACATTCAGATTCCACATTGCAGTTCATCATCTCACAGGCTATCTGTGGTTTCTTGTCGGTTTTCTTCCACTTCTATTTTACTGGAAATGTCCCTTCTCGATCCTGACCAGAACCACAGCCTTCTTCCTGCACTCTTTTTGAAAATGTGAATTCAATTTATTGAGAAAATAACTGCACATTTCACCTTGCTAGATCACCCTCCTCTGCTTATACTACCTAAGTCCAAAAGATGCAGGGCTTCCTCTGACTGACTGAGGTGATTGACTTCCATCTCAGACCTGGGACCAGCTGCTCTCTCACACCTACCAATATTGTTCCTCTTAAACATACCTGAAGAAAGCAGAAAAAAAAGCAAAACTCGAACAGGTTTCTTAAGAGAAACACTATTAATAATATTTCACAGCAATTGATTACCAGAATTTTCCATGCATCATTTGTGTCATCTATTCCTTGCACTTCCGTGGCATTCAGGACTTTCAGTCACCAAAAGCAGGACTCAGCTGCTGCTGAAGTGAGTGTGCGTGGGATGGGAGCCTTTCCCCTTGGAGGCAGGTCGGGGCCTGTTCACAGTCTTCCACCCCCTTCCCTCATCCCCAGATCTGCCCCCGAGTGAACAAAACACCATGCCAGAGCAGTGCTAACAACCAGTTTCAAATTTGCTCTTTGAGTGAAAAACATCGTCAGAAAACCCCTTTTTCATTTTCTCAGTAAATGCGCTGAAAGGTTCTTCAAGCCATCAGCATGTTTTGTCTGACCCCAGCTGAAAAGCTGCGCATTACTGAGCTGGGGGAAGTATTTTAAGGGTCAGACAAAATTTGAAAAAAGTTTTGTAAAATCCTTTTCCAGTTTGGAAACTGTCAAAACTAAATGCTTTCATTTTTCATCTAAAAAGTATTTGGGGAGAAACTATTCAGCAGATTCAGCAAAAGCTTCGGGAGTTGCTCTGGGCAACCCGACACAACATGTTTGGATGAAGGCGAGTTTTGACAGGAGGATTTCACCCTGTCAGAGGCTCTTCCCTCTTCACCATGGAGCTGACCTCCCTCTAAGTAGAAAGTCCCTCGGCATTTGTGAAAAAAGAAACGCCGGCAATATCTACATTATTTGCTGTTCCTCAGGAATGATTATCTGTCTCTGGTCTGGTTAATGTTTATGATATAGTCTGGGTTTCTAACACTGTTCCACAGCTGAAGGAATATGAAGAACAGGACAGACCCAAAGAGCTCTGCTGCTCTGACCTCCTCCCTGTGCTCTGGAAATAATTGACTAGAGCAGGAATAAATGTCTCGCAACAAATGGCCAGATTTAGAAACAGCTACTGAGCACCAGATCTTCCACAAACAGAAACATTCAGGGGCCCAAAGGGACCACCAGTACTGGTGCCCAGCTCTTCCTTTTACCTTGCCATCCCCGTCACCTCCATGGCCACCATCTCCCAACAGCTGGCTGAGTTTCTGAGAAGTCATAAAAAAAGGTAGAAAGTATAAAGCCACACAGGTCTTCCTGATATAAGCAAAACAAGGTTAACACAGAAAATAGGCATGAGAAAAAGGTATTTTTACTGAATAAGAGTTATTTCAGACCATTCCTCTACCACAAAAGGCACAGGGTAACTCTTGCCTGCTAATGTCAGTGCACACTGGGCGCTCTTTGGCCAGATTGTGCTGGATGTGTCTGTGTATGCCTAGGTTACTCGTGGTGATGATCAAGACCAGCTGGGTCTGTTTGCTACGTGTCTGTGACCACTACCTTGTAGCAAACAAAATATAATCAATGCCAGCTAAAAACTGAGCTAAATCAATGCCGAATTTGCACAACTGTCTGTTTAGGTATTAGGAAATACAGAAGTTAATGTGGCACTGATGAACCTGTCTCAAGACCCCCTGTGCAGATATCTTTAGATCTGCTTTTGGGAAGGCACCTTGTCTTTACCTTGAAAAAATGCTGGATATTGTTTTTCTCAAGTATATGAGTATCTGTGGTTGGAAGTGAGACTGAGTTCTCAGAGTGGAGTTTTTTCCAGCTTCTGTCCATACAACTTAGAGTCAAAACTTAGGAGCCGTGTTGGAAAGAAAAAAGTCGTGGGTTGCACAGGCAGCTGATAACATGGCAGAGGAATATACAGATGGCAGGATGAGCTGAATAGAAATGTAAGAAGCATTTTTTCCCCAGGCCTAGGAAGGCACCCAGCCAAAAGTAAAAATCTTTACTGGAGGGAGGTGAATTCCTTCTAACCCACGACAGGACCAGAGAAAATATGAGAAAACCCCAGCATCAATATGGCTGAGGGATGAAGGGACTGAGAACAGCCCTGCCGAGAAGGACTCGTGGGTACTGGTTGATGAAAAGCTGGACATGAGCCCAGAATGTGCGCTCACAGCCCAGAAAGGCAACTGTATCCTGCTGCATGAAAAGCAGCGTGGCCAGCAGGTCGAGGGAGGTGATTCTGCCCCTCTGCTCTGCTCTGGTGAGACCCCACCTGGAGACTTTGAATCCAGAGTCCAGCTCTGGAGTCCTCAGTACAGGAAAGACATGGACCTGTTGGAGCAAGTCCAGAGGAGGGCCACAAAGATGATCAGGGAGCTGGAGCACCTCTCCTGTGAAGACAGGCTGAGAGAGTTGGGGGTGTTCAGCCTGGAGAAGAGAAGGCTCCGGGGAGACCTAATTGTGGTCTTTCAATACTTAAAGGAGGCCTACAGGAAAAGTGGGGACAAACTTTTTAGCAGGGCCTGTTGCAATAGGACAAGGGGTAAGGGGTAGATTTAGACTAGATATAAGGAAGAAATTTTTTCACTGAGGGTGGTGAAAAACACTGGCCCAGGTTGCCCAGAGAGGTGGGAGATGCCCCATCCCTAGAAACATTCCAGGTCAGGTTGGACGGGGCTCTGAGCAACCTGGTCTAGTTGAAGATGGCCCTGCTCATGGCAGGAGGGATTGGACTAGATGGCCTTTAAAGGTCCCTTCCAACCCAAACTATTCTATGATTCTATGAAAGTAACATCATGTCGGTAGCAAACTCACTCCCTGTCCTGGTCTCCCTGACTTGCAGCAACGTGCAAGCTCAAAAACTCTGGTGTCTGTAATTCTCTTTGGCTTCATTGAATCCTTCACTGCTACCATGGATCCTGCTCAGGAGGCGTGAGGCCTCGGGTGCAGGTGATCGTCACAAAGATACAGACCAGCCTGACAACACACACTGCATAAGTCAAACAACAATATTTTCTAAAATATTTTCTTTCTCCCCATCAGCACTTCCACTGCTTTTGCAGTGTTAGTATTAGTGCTGGGTAAGAGATCTGCCACACTGAATTGAACATCAAAAGGCTTTTCATTTAATTTGCCAGAGAGCTGAGGAAAAGGAGATAGGCAAAAGCTCGTGTCATCTCATTAAGATGCTAAATTATTCATAAAATGCTCTCACAGAATTTAATATGGGAAATGTCACGTCCACAGATAAGTGGCTGCGGCTGCTACAGATGTGTAAGGTATTTAAGAAGCAGATGCTTTTTCTAGTGACCTTTGACACTTCACCAAAACCGAGCAGCAGATGAGTAACTACAAAAAGCAGAAAACACATGAGGAAATCACTGGTGAAGCCAAAGGTTTTGATCCCATATACAAAGCAATAATTCTTGTCAACAACATGTTTCTCATGCATTGTAGGAAGCACAATGCAGGAGTAGTAGGTGCAATCCTGTCAGGTCTCACTGACTGATGCCACCCAGTTCTCCCAGGCTCATGGAGTGCCAGGATGGTCGTGGGGGAACTGTGTGATGCTGCCCCCTCCTCAGCAGCATGTGCTGTGAGCAAGGACTCCAGCTCAGGGGCACCTTGGAGGAAAGCACCGTCTTCTGAGAGCTTGTGGCCCCTCCTGACCCAGAACTTGGAGTCTCTTCTGTAGAGCCAGAAAAATGCTAAGAGTTCTCTAAACCACGAAGCGTGGTGTGATATACGAGCCAGAGACATCAGCCTGTGGCTTTTCAGAGAGATGGAGCATGCACTTTTTATCTGCAACGTAGTGAATACTGACAAGTGTTTATGAACACGAGTGCAGTCACTCTTTCTCTGAGAAGCGTGGATCTACAGCACGTTTGTAAGAAAGCATACAGAAATGAAATATCTTGGCCAATTTTGTTCTATCATTTTCAGCAACAACAGTGTTAAGCGTACTTCTAAAAGATCTTAATTCGCAAACATACAAGTATAAACACAATGGGTATATGGTTCTGAGCTATATCAATGCTGTAAGTACCAGTAATCCTCCTAAAAGCTTTGGGAAAGCCTAGAAAGTGTCAAATGTCTAATGCTGCCTGCAGTCTCAACTGTAAAAGTTTTCACATTTCCCTACACACACTTGAAGCAGGACAGTTTTTCCCAAGGAAGACTATGTGAAGTTCTGGTGGCTGATCACCTATTTAAAAACAATGTTATAAGTAACTAGTAAAGACATAATTACACTGTTTTAAAATTGTTGAGAAATTCTTTGAAGAGTGATTGAAGACTACATGGGCATTTCACTGCCAGATACCTGCACAAGAATACCCAGAAGATGATTATCACCAGGGACTTCCCAAAAGAATTCATAATTCATGGTCACCATGTAGATTTTAGAGCTGTCTTGCGTACATCTGACAGAATTAGAATTATATTGTTATATACTATCCATGTAGTTGTATACAGTACTTAACATGTACTACAAATAACTACAAATGTTCCAGTCAGTACTTCTGGTCAGAAGGAAGAACGTAGAACAAATACAAAGGTAATGGCAAGATATTATTTAAATATAATAAAGAAGATCATTATAAACTGTAGCTGCTTCATTTTATTCCAAATGCCCCACTATTTCAGATTCTGTAGAAAACATGCCACAATGGAGAAGCCCCAGCAGAAAACCAGCATTCAAGCTTGTGTAATCCTCCCAAATACAATAGTGCAATCTCCAAATGTAGTCCAGATGCTGACAAAAATACCAGGAGACAAGAGAAAAAGATTTAAGTTGAAGCAATCTTTCCAGCAAAACCAATAAAATTACATCAAAATTTTTAACGGCTAGGGGTATAAGCTAGCAGAGATTTCACTCAGGAAAATGAAAACAAAATGTTTCCTCTGGTATCAGCTGGCAGCGTGTTTCTGCATCCGTTTGACCAAGAGCAGTGCGTCCCGTGAGCTGTGGTACCCAGACGAGCTCTTGCAACCCTTGCACTCCACTGCTAGGTCAGAGCACCTTCCTTCGGCCCTTTAGGAAGGGTCTGCTTATCTACAAGACATTTCATCGGCCCAGACTCAGGCAATTCCTTCTTGTTTTGATGAAAAATAAGTTAATAATACATCATTCCTAGCTAAGAACCTTCATACGCCCCAGGGATGACTGTGACCTCTCTGTGCCTGCTTGGTGCGAGTGTCACCGCCAGCTCCCACCCCAGCCCTAAACTCAGCTCAACAGGACAACTCCCGCGCTGCCGTGCCCACACAATCTACAGCGCCATCTCATGGGTTGCTTGGATTAGATCAAGGACAGACAGTTGTCTGCCAGAACGAGATTTATTTTATTTTGCTTTTTAAATCAAAGATGAGAGTGAACCGCTCTGCCTAAGTTATCCGTCTGTTGGGACAGTATGTGCGGGACAGGCCTGCCAATCTGCTTGGACCTCCCTATGGTGCGTGGTCTTTCCACCGTCTTTCCACAACAGTATTGGGAGATATTTTCCTGTGCCAAGAGTGCAAGAACAGTCCTGTTCGCTCAGTGAAAAGCATCCATGGTTTGTCTGTTTGGGGGAAAATGCTCTTAAAAACAGTTCATATCTACAAGTACTTCTTCATAAACCCATGTCTCCCATTCAAAAGGTGAGGATTACTTCTCATTATTTCATTGCAAGCTGTTCCTAAGGCTGTCATCTCTCCACATCGGAGAGATGGTGACTGCTGCAGGACATCCTCACGCAGATGGAGGAGCAGGATGGGTTCCCCCTTCAGTACAGCTGATCATCCTCTGCCTCCCTCTGTTTGTTGATGGACTGACCAACAGCACTCTCCATCTGGGGGAAACAGTAAATCCTTCAGAAAACTCTATACTTGGCAATACTTACTATTTACCTTTGATTCATTGATTACAGTGGGTCAGTAAAGCATGTTCACATCAACAACAGAAGGTGGCTATTACGGTGTATTTCCACAGCGGTTAATCTGTTACTGATTAAAAGCCTTCGGTTGGAGGGGTTAACACTGCCAGCATTGACTATAATGAGTTCTACATAAACAGACAGACTTTGTCTTTACACTTGTGCGTAATTCCTACTCAAGCCGCAGTTTGGGGAAGTGTAGAGAAAAAGTGTGTATGTGTGGGTCACCCTCACACAGATCTCCTTCCATTTACAGCTTTCCCCACGTCCCCACCCCAGTTACGGACACCCCATAGCCCCTCTGAGCTCCCCAAATCTCTCTCAGACGCTGCAAGGAGGTAGAGAAGACTGTGGGCTTCTCAGTGAAAACAAGCCAACCTTAAAAAAAAAAAAAGTGCAATAAATTTTCAGAGCATTGGAAAAGGATAAAAAGTATTTTTCTTAAAAAAAAAAAAAGAAGAGAAACAAAGAGTTAGGGAATTATAGGCCACTCAGCCCAACTCCAGTTCTTGGAAAAATGTTGGAAATATTAGTAAAGCATCTAGAACATAACAAGATGATAAATAGGAAGAAAAAAGGCAGGATGACAAAATGAAAATGGTTTTGTTAAAAATAAACCACATCAGACTAACCTAATCCCCTGCAATGGCAGGGGAAGAAGCCTTGTCATTAGGAAATAGTTGAGCTAAAGTACAGCTTAGCTAAGCAATAACGAGGTTATATATAGGTTCAGTAAGGCGTTATTGTCTTACATGACATATTCTTACATAAGGTACAGAAATAGGCACTACAAGATCGGTGGAAGATGGGAAACTATTTTCAAAGATTGTAGTGATCCAGCGTTAAGGAGCAATCGGGCTTTTTCAGTATTCTTACTGAATACTGATAGGGTATTTTCATTATGGCTGGTATAAAGACGGCGGGTATGAGAGGAGGGGGAGACAGAGGGCAGCCCAGGGGCAGGGTGCGGCAGCCGGGTACAGGAATAGGGGGGCTTCTAGTTTTGCCTCTGGAGAAACGTAATGTCAAATGGGTGTCAGTGGAGCAGGGCTCCAGCAGTCCCACCTCTGGCCAAGAAGCGCAGCACAGCCACTTCTGTCCTGGCATTTCCCAGCTGCAGAAGTCTGCTCTTAATGTGTCCCAACGAGGGGCCTGGCATGTGGCAGCTCATCCAAGAGCCCCAGATTTTATCACGTGTAGAATCCCATACTACCTGTTTCGGAGGTGTCTAGGTACATAACAATCACTACAGATGGTGGATGGGACCAAAAAATGCGATTCTGGGGGAAGAGAAGACAATTCAAATGCCGGAGCAATCAGCCTGACACACAGGCGATGGCAGACTTACGGGGTTTAAAATCAAGATAAGCAATCAGTTAGTTTTCAGTCTGTTGGGTATTTCTGTAAGTGGCCAGTCTCCAGTTTCCTAGCCATTTCAGAGACATTTAAAGGCATCTTGGCAGAGGTGACGGGCTTTTTAAGGAGGGATTTGACAGAAGAAAATGTTTCCACAGGGCATGCAGGAAAGTTGGCACCCCCTGGGCAGCTTCCAGGGTTTAAATCTCTTACAGATCATCCGTCTCCCAGCGCAGGGCAAGAGTTAGGCAGGCATTTTAAACCTGCAGAGACCTAGGGCTTTTCTTTGGTGATAGAATCAACCGCTATCAAAATAAAGATCTAACACTGAGTATGTTCAGACCACATAATTTTAAGGAATAGAAAACAACATGTTCACCGAATCTTCCTCTTCCCTAAGGTTCTTCAGAGGGAACAATTGCAAACAGACACAGAGAGGAATGAAATTTGCCCAGATAAAAGGTAGAGAACTGTCGCCATTTGTTCTCAGACCCACTCGTATAGATTGTTTATTCATGGCACAAGAATGCAGAACACAATTCTACTCAGATAATTAAAAAAAATATAATTGTAGAAAACAAATTAGCATGCATTTGAACATTTTCCAAACCCTGTTCTTCTGTGCTAAAAGATTTTGTCGATAATCAGAGGCAGCTCTCCCCACTGCAATCACGCAAGTGCATCTTTGGAGATGCTTTATCTTGTCCTGAGACTAGGCAGCAAAGAATCAGACCAACTGAGACACCTGGAGTCACGCTTCTTGCATCTCTGAGGAAGCAAATGGAGTTAAATCTCAACTCCTTGAGCACCCCACTAAGGACACATCTAAAAAATTACCATCTTAATGGAGATACATGAAGGAATATGACAGTATCAATTGTGTTTCTTTGGCAGCAACTTACTTCTAATTTTGAAATAGCTCATTCAAGTTTGCCTGTTCCAAGGCTCACTATTTTCCTTCTCCCCTCCCACATAGGCTTTTAAAAAGCATGTCATTAGCAGCTCTTAATTACAGGCAGGTCTAGAGAAATCAAGGCAGCTACACGGATCCCCGCTGAGATGCTGATCAGTGCTGGAAACTTGGGAAGTTTCAGAGGAGAAAAGCACAGTCCTGTGCGGTGCTGCGAGCCTGAGTTCAGGTGGCATCATGGAGGGGTACGTGCCACCTGCCGCGGCTCTGGTGTGCCAGGAGCACGGCAGATGGTCCACCAGATTTGTTTGTTCCCGGTGCGCATATTGCGCGCCGCGCTCTGGCAGAGCCCGCGTCTGGGCAGCCGGGAGGGAGGCTGTCTGCTCGCCTTGTGCTGGCTCTGCTGGGGCATGCCAGAGGACGAGGGAGATGGCACCTTCCCAGGGGGGCTGAGCATTTCGGGGAAAAACCTCTGGAGTCATCCGGTGAGAAGCAGAGGGAGGTTTCTCTGCAGGGTGAGGTGCAAGTGGAGAAAGGGACTCCTGAGAGCATGGTTTCCCAGACATTTTTATTAGAAAAGTAGAATAATTTAGGTTGGAAGGCACCTCTGGAGGTCATCCAATCCCACCACCTGCTCACAGCAGCACCAGCCTGGAATCTAGCTCAGGTTGCTCAGGGCCATATCCAGCCAGGTCTTGGACGCCTCCAAGGATGGCAATTTCACAGCCTCACACGGTGACCTGCCCTTGTGTTTCACCTCCCTGTGAACATTGCTTTCCTTATATCTCATTTGCACTTACCCTGCTGCAGCTTGCGTCCCCTGCCTTGCACACAACCACTGTGCACCTCTGGCTCCATCTTGTCTCTAATGTAGGGCAGGACAGCAGGTACAGCCTGCCCCTTCGCCTTCTCTTCTCCAGGCTGAACAAGCTCAGCCTCTCCCCATTTGTCCTGGGCTCCAGCCCCCTGACCATCCTGGAGGGATGCAGGAAGCCGAGACAGCTCTGGCAGCAGCATCCTGCACTTGGGTCAGGTTAAAGCAATTGTGAAACCACAGCCTGAGAAGAGGAGGAAGCGGTCTCAAAGCCAGATTTTGGAAAGTAAGAGTTTCCTCAGGACTCAGAGGGTCTTTACTGCTTTGCAGGAAGAAGCTGATGCTTGGGTGTAAGCAAGGGTAGGGACCCACTGCGGTGGCTCGAGGGACAGTGCTATGTGTGGGTCCCCTTATCAGGGATGAAATTAACATCTGAGCGAGCCACTCCCCCTTGGAGTGAGCCCGGACCTACTGCGTGGGGCTGGCAGGGGGCAAGGACCAGTGTACAGCATAAAATAAAGGAAGAAGCAACTTAAAGGTGAATCTTCTGTATCTTCGCTTGGAAGGACTGGAGCAGGCACAGTTGTACCTGATCCGTATCGGCGTCGCGGGTACCTTGTCCCAGCAGGTCACTGCTGAACTGTTAATGTAACCAGGAGCCCATTTGCCCTTGAAACACAGCGAGAGACGGAGCTCCACAAATTGAACACAGCCTGGCAGCGGGGGGAAAGGCACAGCCTTCCCCAGCTCCACGCCGACGCTCCATCTCAGCTCTATCGTAGGAGGGGCTCCTGTGCTCTCTGTACTCCAGAGGGCATCAGCAGAACAACAACAACAACAACCCATCGTGTTTTTAAAATGGCTTTCAGGGTAATTAGTTAAATATTTCAAAAAGACGAAAGTGTTTCTCTGCCACAGGAGCAAGCATACAGTTCTTCCAATTTATATAATTAATTCTTTTTGGACCGCATCCATCCCGTTTCCAAGGGAATTCATGCTGGATGACTCTTGTTAATGCTGCCAATCTACTGAAAAATGAAATAGTATTATTAAGAACTTGTAAAAATAATAATAATAATTTAAAAAACCCCAACGTAACTTGGGGTTCAAAGTAATAATGTTCCAGACCAAGAGGAGTGAATGGAAGGATTCCCAAGAGCATCGTCGCTAACAAGCTGTCTCTCAAAATATCAGAGAAGTGCCTACAAAAGCCCACCGCCTGCACGAAAAGAGAGATGCAAGTTCATGTGCAACATGTTCTGCTATCAAATATTGAAAGAGAGTCTCTGCAAATTTCAGGATCATTTACATGATCGGATGAAACTGTTGTACACATGAGGGAAAAGAAATCGGGTATCACACTGCATATAACATTGGAGAGTGATATGGATTAGATTTTATTTCATTCATTTTCTCTCTTGCACTCCCATTGAAATATCAGCAGGCCAAGGGCGCTTTCAATTGCAAGACTAAATTGCTCTTAAATGAAGTCATGTTAAGTCAATTGGTTTTTTCTTCACTTTTCTCAGTAACTTCACTCATAGCTGAACTTTTTTTTCTTTAATTGTGTTCTTATTTGTCTCTAAGTGCATGTACTATTCATCTTCAGTCTGCACATGTTCTAGGTAAGGGTCCGTAACTTCAGAGGCTGTTTTCATTTGTTACTTTAAAGAGAAACAGGCTGCATGTGTCCAGATGTTCTCTTACCAGCTGGTAAACAATTCAAACACATATTCTAGCAGCCTGGATCAAAACTCATACTGAAAGGCACCCACAGAGGAGAAAACAGAGGAAATGTTGGAAAACAGAGGAGAATAAATGCTTCCATTTGCTCCTGACCCCTGATGAATGGCTCAGAGGAGAAAAGTTCACCAAAACAGTTATCCCATTATTGTAAAGCTTTTCTTTCCAGAAGATTCTTCTCTTAAAGTACACTGCAAGAGCAGACATTTTCACTACAAGAAAGACATTGAGGTGCTGGAGCGCATCCAAAAAAGAGCAGTGAAGTCGGTGAGGGGTCTAGAGCACAAGTCTTATGAGGAGTGGCTGAGGGAACTGGGGTTGTTCAGCCTGGAGAAAAGGAGGCTGAGGGGAGACCTTCTCGCTCTCTACAACTGCCTGAAAGGAGGGTGTAGCCAGGCGGGGGTCGGTCTCTTCTCCCAAGTAACAAGTGATAGGACAAGAGGAAATGGCCTCAAGTTGCACCAGAGGACTTTTAGAGTGGATATTAGGAAAAAAATCTTGACAAAAGGGTTGCCAAGCATTGGAACAGGCTGCCCAGGGAAGTGGGTGAGTCACCATCCCTGGAGGTATTTAAAAGATGTGTAGACGTGGTGCTGAGGGACATGGTTTAGTGGTGGACTTGGCAGTGTTAGGTTTGTAGTTGGACTTGATGATCTTAAGGGCCTTTTCCAATGTAAATGATTCTATGATTCTATGAAGTATAGCACTTTTTCTCCTGCAATCCCCTACCTCCCAAGGGGATGCTCCTCCTGGGTGGAAGGTGTTCAGCTGGGCGCTGACCTGTGCGCATTTTCCAGTCCCTCAGTTACACCCACATTATCACAGCCACTGTGGCTGACCCTCCATGGGTGCTGCAGGAGCATGGAGTCTGACCTGAAGGGGTGATCATGTAAAACGCAGGTAACCCGACCACGTGGTTCCACCTCTGTGTGAAGGCATGCTCTGGTGTACCAGCCTGACATTTCCTTGCCTGCATTTTGGCAGTGCCTGAAACTCGTGGAGCATAGAGCAGCAGTTTATCCTTCAGTCCGTTGCCGCATGATCTACCGGATGACACCAGCCTGGCTGGGGAGTGCTGGGTACCACAGGCTCCTGAGTACCCAGCTCTGCCCATCACGTCACCATCCCTATCGCAGCCCTCAGCCACTGCAAACATCAGTACTACTGCTTTAATTTTAAGTTGACTAGTGATGTCCCCAGAAATTGGCCCTTATTAATGGCAATGTAGATAATTAAGAAATAGTGGAACATTTAAAACAAATATGCCAAATAAAAGCTACTAAAAGTCTGGTGTAGAGGAAGTAAAATATCTCTGTGCTAACACTGAGATGAGATCTGGCTGCAGCAGACATCCAGCTTTTCCTTAGGCTCTTGTCTATATTACGTATGTATTTAATTTTACTCATTTCAGTACTTCTACTGTAAGAATTCATGCAGTTTACAGAAGTTAATGACACATGTGAATTTTTTGCTAGAGAGAGGGGCTGGATTCCCAGCAGGAGCATCTGCAGAAATGCAGGAGGACTCTTATGACTGTGGTAAGCAAAGGCAGGGTTTGGCCATGCATATACAGCAAAAATCAGGTGCCTCCCCAAAAAAATTGTCTTCACTGTTTACTCTGCACCATTCCTAAAGTAGTAACGCTTGTCTGCCCTGGTTAATGTTTTCTAGAGGACGCTTTGCTTTCATAATGCTATTTAACAGTATAAATAAAAGAGTGAGCTACAGGGTAGTCCTAGTGAAGACAGCAGGATCCTTGGAAGCTGCTGTAAGTTGTGATTTTTTTTGTTTCCTATAAAGACTTCAAAAGCGTACCCTCCTGTTGCATGCAATTGATTTTAAGTATTTCCTAGGGTTGTACTTTATATTGAAATCTGTTTTAGCAATTGTTCCAGTGATAAAGAGGCTTTTATTGGGTCATCTGGATATAAAGGACCTAGACATCACAATTTAGGCTTGGAGTTGCCTGCACATTGTCGGGTGGCTGGCAGGAGGGGTAAGAATCTGAAAGTCAGAGTGGGGTGTCTGGTTGCCTTGCAGGGAAGCAAGGTGATCTCTGGAGCCAGCAAATCGTAAGTGGGTCTTTCCCAGATGTACCTCCTGCTAGAGGAAATAGGCTCTGCTCCATTAAAAGCCTGAGGATGGGTGCTTAGAGATATTTTTTAAATGCATTGGTGATTCTTTTTAAGCAATTCTGCTGATTTTTATTTTCAAGTTCCACGTGAAATACCTTTGCTTAGGGAATGCGATATCTAAGGTCTGTCTCCCTTTTAGATAAGACACCTCCTTAACGTTCTAATCATCAGATTACAGAATCACTGAGAGGGAAGGAGAGAATATGGTGTTCTCCACATACTCAGGGGAGCTCACAGTGAGGCCAACACGTTCATGGAGCCAGAGACCGGGTAGGGGTCAGGTGCACACTGGAAAGCAGGAACTGGGAACCTGGTCTGAACCCTGTTCTTGGGACTGCTGATGCTTTGCAGAGAGAAGAAAATCTCCTCTGTCCCACCTGACTGCCCTAACCACTGCACTGCTGCTTTTTTATCTTCTTTTTTATCCTCTGGCCTCAGTGATGCTTCATCCCTGAGTATGTGCAGTAACTCAGGTTCAACAGCAAATACTGATGGTGGCCTAGTAGAAGAGTGAGAGCTTATGTTCACCTGTTTGCAAGAAAAGGAGGTCTAGATGTGGGTGATGCCACTCTTGGAGGGTGCGATTTCTGGGTGAGCTCTCCAATGTTAAGCTGTTTTACAGAAGATAGAAGACACCGGGAACAGCTCTGCAAACAGTCACGTACGTTTCTAAAGGACAGTGTAAACTTGTCTTCCATGTTTCTGCTGAAAAAGGAATTGCTTTTAATGAAATAGTCACAGTGGTTGGATTCTCTGCAGAATCCAATGCCGTTGGCTCGTGCTTGCAGTTTTCTCAGGGGCCTCAGGCACAAAAGCATCAAAACTCTGAATCACGAGAGAAGTAAATGTCTAGCTGATTGGTCTGGAAAAGCTCCTGAGCGTGTCCAGGCGCACACAATGAGGTACGCCAAGAGCTTTCTGGCCAGCCAGGAAAGCACATGTGAGTTTGTGGTTCTCCTGTGAATAAGCAGTCCCAGACAGTAGGCTTCTGAGATCATTTTCACACACACACACACAGATGTGACTAGTCAAGTCTTTCTTTTGTGACTTTTTTGTGTGCTTGGGTGACTTTTTTTTGATATGACCCTAAGTAGCTGAGACTAGTTCAGCAGACACCACCGGTGGTGGGGCCGTGTCTTGATGTGCCTGGTGCCCTCACAGTGCAGCTTTCAGGAAAGAGATTTCTCAGATTTCTTCATTTAGAAGCAATCAGGAGGGAAGCAGCACCATCTGGTGAGCAAACAGCTTTTTTTATTCCACGCCTGCATATGTTTTTGAGCAGGGGAAATTTTCATGTTGTCTGAAATGAGATTATCAGTGAGGACCCCTTATGGGAGTAGTATGGGAAGAATATCCATCTCCTGGACTATCACATGGAACTCTAAAGGCAGAAAATTGCCTTCAGAATTGTCGCTCCAAATCATAGAGAGAAAAATCAGCCCTAAAGTGGACAAATTAGCTACATCCACAAAGAAGCAAGTTCTGTGAGTCCGAAAACTTAAATCAGTTCATTTCCAGGTCTTCTGGTGGAATTATTCTTGGGTAACTTCAGCAAATCCCAGTTTTCTCTATTTTCTTTGTAGGATACACAAAATAAGTACTGCCATTCTGGGTTGCATGGTAGGGAAGACTGTGTGACACGGATGAGGTAATATATTTCACAAGTGTTATCACCAGGTCTATTACAGATAAATTGCTCAAAGGAACACTGTCCTCCAGGTGTTGACATGTTCTTGTGTGCCGTTGTCTGGCTTGATTGAAAGCTCTTCATGAAAGCAACCTTTTCTTGAATACCACAAATATTTTGTCATTGCGTAACATAGACAAAGAGAAGAAAAGAGGCAGAGAGGTAAACGGGTTTCCTTCCAGGCTACTCAACAAGTCAGTGTAGATTTGGAATTAGAATCCAAGAGCTTTTCACTTCTGCTCCCAGGTTTATGGACAAACTGGTTTTCTGGAGAAGATAGGAAGCTTTCTGCAAAATTAGCCCCTTCCGATAGGGAATCCCCTAAGGGATTTTTAGCACAGGTTTTCAGCTCTTTGGTTTTTAATAAATTGTTTGTGAGTATCTTGGTGGGAAAATCCCTCAATCACTAAGACCATATGAGAATCTGCACCTTCTGCTTCATACTGAAAGGGTCTCTGTTGTCAGTTTATCACTGGCTGATCACTTGCTAACCTAGAAGCCACAATAATATCAAATGGAATAGTAAACATCAAGTATGAAGTAACAATCCCCAACCATATTCTAAAGGCCTACTGGATGCAAATTCCATTGTAAAAGTACCTTTACATTTCAAGAAGGGCTTAATGGAGCGGGCCACTTGTATCTTCAAGGCTTAAACAACAAAAAAGATCTCTACAAACTGCAGCTGCTGAGTCTTTTGTAATCTTATGATTTTAAAATCAACCATTATCAAGATTTTGTAAGGGCTGACTCATGAGTCTTGACTGTGATTGGCCAGTACTGAGTAACAGATGGATGATTCAGATTCAGATTGTATTTAATTATCTGTGAATTCAGAGCTGTAATAAAACGAAATTAATTCCATGAAAGTACATAAATTAACCACAAAATGCAAACATGTCATAACTACATAGAGCAAAAATACCAGGATAGGAAAAAAACCTTCAGAAAACTGTAACCAATATTTTACAGAACCCTTACAGCACAACCATGCTATATCCATTAGCCATAATTTTGAGGCCAGGTCGGTTAAATTCCATGCCTACTTTGCATTCCAAATAAATAGAAATTGCCAGTTCAATGTGTATATGTAAAATTTCATCTATCTATCTGCTGTGTTTTGTTATAAAAATTAAATGTGATGAGATAGGGAACAGGTGGTGACTTATGTTTAAAATGAAATGTTTCATTCTTTGCTATTCATGTTATTCTTAATAAATTATGACTGCAGCTGAGTAAATAGTTCACAGTGAATAATTTATCCAGAAGCAGCTTCTGAATCGGCCTGCTGGATACGTGGAAATAGATTAGGCTTAGCTCTGATGCTTTTGTTTGGGAGTTGATTTCTTTTCAAAGTCTGACAAATACATTGGCTCACTGATAGCTGGTTTTAAATATTCAGAACCGGAGCGCTTATGTTGAGTTACAAGGAGCTAGATATATTGAGAAGTATCATTTCAATGTCAAAATCAGAGAAGGCCAAACTATAATTTAAAACTACTGTGCACAGTAATTGAAAGTGTAGTTACCAAGGACCCTTATGGTTCTTCCATTTGTCAGTAACACAGTAGGTGTTACTGCAAATAGGCCTGCTTTTTAGAAATACTTTTATCAAACACGTAAATGTTTGACTATTTGATTATAGCTCGAAAATGTTTTGTTGTTCTTATGCAGGTCTAACGGTAGCTGGATATTCAACCACAAATACAAATTGCTCCCTCTGATGTTACGGAGAAAGCAGGACCATGAGCGTAGCACTTTCTGACGACAGTCTCTCAAGTTGAATCATGCCAGAGCAGAAAGGTGCAACTGGTTTAATATGTCTCTCCTTGCACAAGTTTTAGCAAATCTGGCTCGTTATCTCCCCAAATCCTTTGCAGCTCTCTCACCGTTTCTTTGCCCTAGATTCCTCCTCAGAAATGAGGCCCACTGGGACATTCATATCCACGTTTCCAAGGTCCCTTTGTAAAAGCTTGTATAGTGCAGAGTGTCAGCTCTGCAAAGGAACGCAGCTACCACAGCCAAGCGTAGCAGGTTGATAAACGTATCACCCTTTGACCAGTAGAGCACCTGATAAAAATAAGGCCGTGTTTTTATTAATGACATTGACTCCTTCTGCTGTGCTGAAAGCGAACCCGCTCCAATGGGTTAGTTTGTCTATTAAGATAAAATGTAGTAGTTCAGGGTCATATTTAAAGCGTTACATCATTTTTATTCAGAAAGAAAGAGCACCTTCATAGGGCTTTATATTCGGTTTGGTAATCAAAAACAGCTGCCGCCATTTGTCCTCTCTTGAAATAGGGTGCCTTATCAATCTGACCAAAAGTTTATCTAAAGATCTCCTTCATGCCTGTTTGCTCAAACTCTGTTTGTACATAGCTACTGATTGCTGCCCACTTGCATGAATTTCCTCTTTCTCCCGTCACTCACAAAAAAATCCAGACTTCTTCTATAATGAGCGTTGCAGGAATTATCTTAGACCATTAGTGTCAAAAGCAGAGTGGTACCGCAGCCCTCCAGTGACTAGCCATGGTGTGTCTTCCGATGGGGTAGGCTCCATTCTCTGGCCTGCTGAGGGTGCTGTGTATTCAGCTAATCCATGCTGAACTTTGCCTTTGCAGGTATTTAGGGTAAGGGCGGCAGAAAGAGTTGGCGGAGACTTGCCAGGAGGCCTGGGAAAAATAAAAAAAAAATCTGGCAAGAGTTGGAGAACATGGAAACTGAGGACAAAAGAAAAAGATAAGATTTCTTATTCAGTGGGAATGACAGATTAACTATTTATACTTAATTAATCTACTTACCTTAGTAATAGTTTCTCCTTTCTTCCACAGGATTTTAATACAAGAAGATGAAGATCACATTCTATCTAAGTTTGCTACTGGCTGGGCTTCATGCTGTCGCCTATGATGAGCTCCCATCCGACCACCACAATGGACATGATCCAAATGAACCTAAATACCACATGCATCACAGAGGTGAGGCGATCGCTTGCCTCAAACTAGTGCCAAACAATGCTGACTTCGCCTTTCAATTTTTTAAAGAGGTTGCACTGGAGGCACCTAATAAGAACATTTTCTTCTCTCCTGTAAGCATCTCCACTGCATTTGCGATGCTGGCCCTAGGGGCTAGATCAGCCACTCAGACTCAGATCCTGGAAGGACTCGCCTTCAACCTTACAGAGATTCAGGAGAAAGAGATACACGAAGGCTTCCACAACCTCATCCACATGCTGAGCCATCCCGAGAACGGGGTCCAGCTCAACATGGGGAATGCCATCTTTCTAACAGAGAAGCTGAAACCTCTGAAAAAGTTTTTAGATAATGCCAAAGCTCTGTATCAGACGGAGGCTTTTACCACTGACTTTAACAATCCCACGGAGGCTGAAAAGCAGATCAATAATTATATAGAGAGGAAAACCCATGGGAAAATTACTCATTTGGTCAAGGACGTGGATCCACAGACTGTAATGCTTCTGGCTAGCTTTGTTTTGTTTAAAGGTAAGTCCTCTAGGATTCACATTCACGTTATTCATTCTTACCAACAGATCTAATGTCGGCTACCTACTTTGGAAATTCCTCTGGGGGAAATGTCAAACGTTCTTTGCTGGGAGAGAAAAGCCCCTGGTGGCATCCTGGAGGTGGTGGAGAGGTGGCAGGACCCCGCTCGGCATGGGGAGGCAGCCAGGGCCCACACAGGCTTGTGTTCTCTTTGTGGCAACCATGGGGGCTCTGCTCCAAGCCCCAGCCTCCCGTGCAGCCTGAGCTGCCTTTCCTGGGTTTAGCCGTAACTTGGATTGCCCCGTGTTCTTCTAATTTTCAGTGAAGGCACTGAGACACGTGCATGAGCTAATCCTTTTAATGCCTCTCTTTAAAAGTCTGCATGATTCAATGGCCTAATTTACTACATACTCCTTTTTTTTTTCCCTGTCAGAATCCTTTAGGCATACAGACTAACATATTTTTGTATGGAAGAAGCTAGTGATGAACAGGGGAGGATGTTTTAAAGAACCAAGTGGAAACATGGTGCATTTCTGATATGGGTTAGATGATGTGCTCTTAAGCCTAACGTAACAGCACGCAGATATGAGATCCTACATTAATTTTATCTACAAATTGAGGCTTATGATTAAAGTCAGTAGAAATGAAATGCATACAGTATATGAGTACACAGATGATGTCAGGTAAGCCCTTAAATGACAACTTACAGAAAGGCCGCTTAGATCACCTGAACAGAAAAGTAGCAGTAGGTACAAAAAAAATGCCTAATTTGTTCATTACTAGCACCTAAAGAATAAAGTGAAATTGGAACCTAATGCACTTTTTTGATCAGGTGAAAGATTCTTGCCTTACTGTGTTTGAAAATTCTGAACTTAACAAATGGAGGAACTTTATTCCTAGGAGGAATATTACTAGTAGTTATATATAATTCAATTTATGATGGGATGGGACATGGGATATTCAGCTGCATTCTCCTTCTCTGTATCAGGCGACTGGGAAAAGCCTTTTAAACCAGAGCATACCGAAGAAAGGGAGTTCTTTGTGGATGCTGAAACTACTGTGAAAGTCCCTATGATGCACCAGACGGGCAGATTCGACTTCTATTTTGACGAGAAGCTGTCATGCACCGTGGTACAGCTTCATTATAATGGGAGCGCTACTGCATTTCTGGTTCTGCCAGCAAAAGGGAAAATGAAGCAGTTAGAGCAAACTCTGGTCAAGGAAATCATTCAGGAATGGTCAGACCATCTCTTCCAGAGGTAATCTTCTGCCAGTCAGCTGCAGCGGCACCTAGATTTATAGTCGTCTTTCTTTTTTTGGGAATGCAAACACTATGAACTTGCTGATTCTGGGAATTGAGTGGGTTATTTTTGGCTTGTGCACCCTAGCTGTAGAAATCTTGCAGCTGGTTGGTATTTAACCAGCTTGCTGATGTCTGAGTGACTTGCTGCTCCCCCCACCAGAGCAGAGACCATCCCGATGGGCTTCCAGGAGTCCCGAATAGCAAGCCTAGACTGGCCTTTCTAAAACAGCCCATTGACTGAGTGGGAAGGTGGCAATTCTAAGGCAAATCTCCTACACTGAGGTTCCAGCTAATGTGTTTTACCTCTTGTATGTCACTGACGCACCGTGACTCAGACCTATGTCTAAAGCTTAAATAAACCATAACTTAAACAGTTTGTAGTAATGCATACGCACGTAACATGTCCTACACAAATACCTTCCTTACAAGAACCCTTGCAGCACACAGCGGTTGTTAGAACCAGCTAGCGATTAATTGTGGGTGTCCTGATTTTCTGGCATTTTCTTTTTGAAACCATAAAAATCTAATGAGGTTCTGTTAGTTCCTACCATTGACACTAACATCAGCTAACACATTTTACAACCCTGTTTGTCTGGGAGGGAAGAGACCTTAGCAGCAGGAGATGAGTAATATCAAGTTAATACGTCCCTAATTTACCAAGCTCTGCCCTGATTCACAACTAATAAGGCTGTGCAGTTCACACCCATAATTCTTGGTACATCATTATAGAAATGCCGGCACAGTTAATAAAAATATATTGAGTAGCAAACTGGATATGAGCTCATAATGTGATACCTCAAATATGAAATATAAAAATGTATAATTCTCAGCTGCAAAATCAGGAAAATCCTTATCTAAATGAATTTTTGATGCAAGTTCCTTCAAGATCAACATAGGAATAAGTTCTTCATGGGAGAGGCTGTGAGAACCAAATGGCAATTTCAGTTCTACTATTATGTTGGTGCCAGTGCTAATACACTTGGTCCCATCATCTTCTAGCACACAGGGCAGTATCACATAAAGGCTACAGCAGTGGGGTCTGGATCCCCTCTGTTTTGCCGTTCAACCCAAGCTGTCCTTGGATGAGACAGCAAAAGACTTGAGCTACCTAAAGGGTGATCACTGCAGCAGGTGACTTGGAAGCTCCAAGGATCCCTAGGCAGGGCATGAAGAGAAATCCAACAGAAGGCATACTAAGCAGGAGCTGCCTATAGATATCTCACAGTCAAAGGCAAACTCGATGATGGCCAGCCCACGGGAGGAAGACAATTAAGAGCACAGGGTGTCCAAAGGTGCAGGCAGCAGGGCACAGACCTCCCCTGGAGCCATGCCAAATGCCACGGTTATGCCAAAACCACTGCTTTGCTTTGAACTGCTGGGGTTTGCCACACTTCTCCCCAAGCAGATTCTGTGCCCCACTTGAGGTCTCCACCTGCTTGAGCGACATAGGCTGTCACCTCCACACCTCATCTTCTCTGGCTGTAAAGAGGGGCTCTCCTTACTGTCTTCCTTTGCAGAGTGCTCTCAGATTTGCTGAAGCAAAACACCAGATAGATATTATTAAGAATGATAGCGTATCACCATGAGAAGCACCAGCAATTGAATTGGTGCTCACTGTTCAGCTGGGGTCCAGCGCCCTGGGGTTTGACACTCATGGGAATCACACAGCTTTCTCACTATCACTTACCTCGGTGAAAAATCCTTCTCACCACCTTCTGTGTTTCTCTTCCACCTAACAGACTGTTGAGTCTCTACTTTCCCAAATTTTCTATTTCCGGGAGCTATGAAATAAGGAACGCCCTTAGCAAGATGGGAATTGTGGATGTGTTCACTGACCAGGCAGATCTCTCTGGCATCACCGGAGCCCCAGAGCTGAAGGTTTCTAAAGTAAGTCCATGGCTGTTATCCCTCTTCTTTCTTTCACAAACATGCAGGAAAACCCCTCTGTGGTAGCATCCAGAAACACCAGCGAAATACATCTCCCAGCTTCCCAGTTTGCCTGCAGGTAGGCTCGCCCTGGCCTCAGCCTGCAAGCTTACAAGAGGAGTGGAGATTCGATTAGTTTACTGCACATCTGTTTTTTTTCAAGGCTGGTATCAGCAAGATTTCTTGGACAGTATCTGGAACATGAAAGGAACATCAACCCCCAGCTCCTCGAGGGGAGCTGCTAACACTCCCAGGCACACCACAGCCTGGCCTCCCACCCTGGACACTCCGTTTTGGAGGTGCAGATAAACTCTTACAAGTGGAGCCTCCATCCTTCATCCAATCTTTAGGGCAGAGGAAAAATAGTCTGGGACTACTTTGTTTTTTGAGGAGATTTCTGTAGCTCTGACCTGGTCCTCATTTAAAGCAGCCATGACTACAACAACAACACAGCTCACACCTCTGCTGCCCCTACTCGCTTCTCAGTGGATCCTTCAAAACTGGGCTGCTTTAAAAGGGCTCTGATTCATCTCTCAGGTGGCTGTTGTCTGCCCAGAATGACTGTTTGGGTTTTTTTCTTCCTAGGTTGTTCATAAGGCTGCTCTGGATGTTGATGAGAGGGGTACTGAGGCAGCAGCAGCAACCGCTGCTGAAATCGTGACATTGTCTCTTCCTCCAACCATTGAATTCAACCGTCCCTTCCTCATGCTGATTTTCGATAGAGATACAAACAGTACGCTCTTCATAGGAAAAATAGTTAACCCGACTATCACTAGCTGAAATGACATATGAATTCTGCTTGCTATCACTGATTAAAGAAGATGTGAAACTGCATGACGTGATTTATTTCCATTTGTACCAGCTTGGTATATGTTTCTTTTTTAGCAAGAGTTTTCATTCTATGCAATTATAAAAAACCTACTGTTATTGACCATGACACTTGCTTAAGAGGAAGAAAGGAAAATGTTTTAAATTCAGCTAGCAAAGAATGTCTTTTTTACTTGACTGAAAGCCAAGGGAAGACCTATGATTTGGCAGCATTCAGAGAGAGGCATTTGTATTTCAATTGAAGACTCCTGCTTAATATGTGGTTGTCAACCAGAAGAGCAGATAAAATGATTAACAGTCTTGCAAACAAAGTAGAAGTGGTCGTAACTTACCATAAGTAAGTAAACAAGAGACGGGAAGAGTTGGATCAACAATGCAGGGTCATGGGAAACTGAAGCTTCTAATGGAGACAGCACTGGGAATGTGAAAAGCTGTCATCAACAGAGAAAGAAATCTTTCTTCAGCAGAAACCTTTTTATCATTTTTAGTATTAATCTAGCAGCAAATCTTCCTGAGTTTCTTGCAGCTCAAAACAGGGCAGGAGGATCAAATCTGCTCTTGAACCTGAAGGCTTTCAACCACTTATTGCCAATTCGACAGACTTAGCCCGCGCGAGTAGCTGGCTTCTCACATGTGTATCCACCAGTGGTCAGGAGGATGTAGCTGGATGGGCAGGTGAGGTATTTAGATGGCAATTACACAAGCATACCGTCAGCTGAGATTTGTGGAAAACGTACAACGAGGGTCTAGAAAATTGTAGATATTTCAAGTGCTGTCGTTTTACAGCCAAAAAAGTAAGGAGGGAGCACCCAATAAGCAGATCTCCTGAGCCAGGGGGTGGTGGCAGGCACCCAGGTAGGACATAGGGCAGCTTGAGGGCTGGCTGGTAACGACTTTCAACATACCTGTCTTGGCAGCAGGTACCAGAAAGAGCACAGTTGCCCCTTTCTTCCCCACAGCTGTGGTTTTTGGAATGAGATTAAATGGTCTCACGGCATCAGGAATCACACTGGGAGCAGTCAAATGGCTTGGGAAGCTAACACAGCCTCAGCAAGGTCTTCTGCGTCCTCTGTGAAATTAAGAGCAAATGTGATTTTATCAGTCTGACACAAAGCATGGTCTCCCGTTTCACAGTCAAAGCCCCCTTTCTGCTCTGTGTTCCTAGTAAAAAGCTCCCGTTAACTCTCATATATGGTGCTTGATGGTGGTTTTTGACTAAAAAGGCACAGTCTCTGTATAGACAAGTGTATGAACAACTCCCAAGCACTGATGGCAGGACTCCCAGTGAAAGAGGTGCATGTGTGCTGCTTCGTCTTCCTGGCTCCTTCCTGCACTCAAGTCCATCTGTTTGGGTGGCTTTGTGGCCCAACAGCAATAATTCATAAGGCGCTGCATCTGACTGCACAGGTTTCTCGTCTTCCCAAAATACGACCGCACAGTGCGGCATCGACAGGGTCAGTCTCAGCCATTACCACCCCTACTGTTAACTGCTGTTAAAGAACCAGCATTCAGGAAAACAACAGTAAAAACTTTAGGGATGAGAGAGCTCAAAGAGGTGAGATCCTTAGCTGTGCACTGAATTCCTTAGAGGCGCAGCAGTTTGCACCAGCTGAAAAACTGATATAACTGATTTCAGTAGAGCGAGCCTCAGCTTACATCTAGAAATGTGGAAGGAACAGCGATCCCAGATGCACAGTTACCTGTGGCAGCGGCAAGAATAAATATTGCTCACTCCCGTGTAAAGCATTTTGGAGTGCATGGAGACATACACATAGAAATACAGCATAGGGGGAGGAAGGTTGTCCCCATGTGGTTCTGGGAGAGATTTGAAGATCAAGAGAATCCCTCACATCAGCTAAATCAGCTTTTGCTGGCTGTTAATCCGTATTTTGGGAAAGAGACTCCTTTCTTTCCTGCCCTCAGTATCTTGGCGCTCCCGCAGACATGTGCCCCCTTCAGAAACAGGATGTGGGAATTCTGTTTTCCTCCCATCTCCCAGGAAAAGGAGCCCACCAGGCCGCAGGAGGGAGGCGCAGGGGCAGACATGCTGCCACGCAGAACTGGCACTGCACGGCGTGTGCTTCCCCTCTCACTGCATCTCCTGTATGATCTCTCTGGGTTCATAAAATGCGTTGGAGAGGCTGCAGGGACAGGGAATGACGCGGTACCCGTGTGCTGGCCCTGGGAAGATGGAGCGGTGGTGACGAGGGGTGTCTGCCGTTCCCGTGGGGGATTTCCTGCCGGTGTTAAGATCGGCGCCCGGGAGCCGTCTGCCAGACTTGCTTCATCAGGCAGCAGCTCCTGGTGTATTGACATCACGCTGTGATTTTCCACTGCAGGATCTGCCAGAGACAGTGTTGAAGAAGAGGCAGGCACCACACTTAGCACAAAAGAGCAGCAGACAGCTTGCTCCCTGCCTACGTCCGTGCTGCGCCGCGCCATTTGTTATGTGGCCTGTTCTCATCTCTCCCCCCCTCCCCACCATCCACCAAGTCCTACTCTCCTCATCCTGCCCTCGTCGCCGCGAGCAACACCAAACGGATTTTCCCTATTACGCTCGCTTTTCACGTTTCCTCTCCGCACCAGATCCTTTTCACAGCCTCCCACTCTCCCTCCTGCAGACTAACATTTTATCCCTCCCACCCACCGGCGCCGTTTGTTAGCGCAGGAGGTGGACGCTGCCGGCTTGGTGGTAGCGCCCGCTCCACCAGCAGGTCTTGCTCTCCTCCTTCCCAAGAAATGGAGGGCGGGAGGCAACGGCGCTCCTTGACTCCTGCAGAGGATCTGAAGGGCGCTCACGGCAGAGCAGGGAAGGCTGGGCAGAAAGGCAGGGCTTCAGGCCACTGAGCTATTCCCACTCAGTGCCATGGGCAATGCGTGGATATAAACGAGCCTGAGGTGCATCTCGGGAGCAATTAACAACCAGGTTCGTTAACCATTGACACAGCTGACACAACTAATGAGCTCACAGCTGCACTTGTGGTGATCCCAGGTTTGGGTGACCTAGTTGTCCCCTGGCCAGACAGAAAGCGCCGTTTCATTGACTGCACCAGGGCCATGCCATTGGCTGCAGCCCAACAGCCTCCAAGTGCTCCAAGGACTTGGGGGTGTTGGTTGATGAGAAGCTCAACATGACCCTGCAGTGTGCGCTCACAGGCCAGAAAACCAACCACATCCTGGGCTGCATCAAAAGCAGCGTGGCCAGCAGGGTGAGGGAGGCGATTCTGCCTCTCTACTCCCCTCTGGTGAGACCCCACCCGGAGTACTGCATTCAGCTCTGGAGCCCCCAGCATAAGAAGGACATGGACCTGTTGGAGTAGGTCCAGCGGAGATCATGATGATCCGAGGGCTGGAGCACCTCTCCTGTGAAGACAGGCAGAGAGAATTGGGGTTGTTCAGCCTGGAGAAGAGAAGGCTCCAGGGAGACCTTAGAGCCCCTTCCAGTACCTAAAGAGGGCCTACAGGAAAGATGGGGAGGGACCTTTTACAAGAGCATGTAGTGATAGAACGAGGGCTAATGGGTTCAAACTGGAAGAGGGGAGGTTTAGATTAGATATTAGGAAGAAATTTTTCACTGTGAGGGTGGTGAGACCCTGGCCCAGGTTGCTCAGGGAAGCTGTGGCTGCCCCATCCCTGGAGGGGTTCAAGGCCAGGTTGGATGGGGCTTGGAGCAACCTGGTCTAGTGGGAGGTGTCCCTGCCCAGGGCAGGGCGGTTGGAACTATTCCATGATTCTATGATAAGTTATCACATCCCAAGACTGCAACAGCCTCCCCAGCTCACACATTGTTTCTTGAAGGAGGTTTTTGGGGTACATTTTTCTCTTTTCTCACCATCATCCAAGGCTGTACCTGGAGGAAGGGAAGCAAAACTCCCCTCACTTCCCGCCCCACATCCTTCAGCCCCTCTACAAAGAGGAGTCAAGGGAGAAATCCCCCATTTACACTTCAGGGAAGTGCAATCTGACAGCTCTTGTTCAGCATGAAGACGGACATGGGTCAGCATAGCCTTTAGCCTTGCAAATACAGCCGTGTTGTTGCTTGTAACAGAGCGACCTGCTCTGCGTTACACTAACAGCGCGGGACTCAGGCCTTCGCGCTTGCCAGGCTTTGCTTGGACCTGTCCTGGCCTGCCTGGGGTTTTGGTTTAGCTCCTTTGTTTGTAACAGTAATTATCCAGCAATCAGGCGCTATTACCTAATTTGTTTAATTTTTTCCTTAGCTTTATATGATTGTATGGTGCAACATTTACATATTGTTACACATATAGATATTTCTGTAACTAGGAGATATTAAGAACGAGTAGTTATTCTGCACAGAGTGAAGTGTTTATGGCCCTGGAATGAAAAATGAAGGAGTAGAGGCACGGCAGGATGACAGCAGGGGATGAGTGCAGGCACAGGATGATACTGGAGGCCTCAGGGCTATAAACAGCTCGCCAGCGCTCAGTTACTGGTCATCACAGGACTGCAGCCTTGGGAGCTGGGTAAAACCCATTTGGGGGATAACTAGGAGAGCAGAGATTGAGTACCCAGTGTAGGTAAAACACAGCACAGGTAGTAAACTCAGGCGTAATGTGGACCTGTGGACCAATGAAGGAAGAGCAAGGGGCAGAGCGTGTGAGCAAATGTATAAAAATGACCGCGAGCAGACTCCAGAGGACAGAGGTTGCGCCCACCACCCTCCTACTCCTCCCAGCAAGGATGCAGGATGCGGCTGTCCCGCCGTCCCCTTCCCTTTGGGCTGATGCCATCGACCTGAGGAACCAGTGGGGCAGAGGACGGGTGAGCATAACACCAGAGAATGGGGAAGATACTAAAAAGTTTGTGTGTATTACTTTTAACAATACATAGCCTGAGCTGTAAGTCTTAGTATTGTAACCAGACTAGTAATTCTTGGGTAAGACTGTTAAGATTTTAAATATACTACTGATAAGTTCTCATCTTTGCATACAAGGCATGGGTTTTTTCGCCACAACAGGATTTTGAGTATAAGGAACTGGTGAGAATTCAAGCCATCTACTCTGTTACATGGATGGAAAAAAATTGGTAATATCAGGAAGTGAGTCCCCAGCACACCTGGCTAGAGCCAAAGGACAGACTAGCTTTACTGCTTTCTTGCTTCCTATATGCAATATGAAAATATCCCATACGGCGCAAGGTAATCTCTGAAATGAGTGGATCTGGAGGAGGAGCATGACCAGAGCCCCGGCCTTTCAAGAAGAGACAGTGCTGCCAGAAAATATAGTGTCCCCCTGCCTGAGACTGCAGGCCGCAGATGTGAACAAGTATGACTGGTATCTCACTTGCTCTCTGTCACCATAATTACTGCAGGATGTCCAAGATACCGAGCAAGAACCCCAGGGCTGGGAAAAATGGGAGCTTTCAACACAGAGGCACCAACATCTGCTACCCCATGACTGTCTATAGCTTCTCTTGGAATCATCGAATCATAGAATGTGTTGGGTTGGAAGGGACCTTTAAAGGTCATCTAGTCCCACCCCCCTGCAGTAAGCAGGGATATCTTCAACTAGATCAGGTTGCTCAGAGCCTCATCAAGCCTGGCCTTGAACATCTCCAGGGATGGGGCCTCCACCACCTCTCTGGGCAACCTGTGCCAGTGTCTCACCACCCTCATTGGAAAGAACTTCTTCCTAATGTCTGATCTAAACCTACCCTGCTCTAGTTTAAACCCATTGCCCCTCATCCTATCACTTACATGCCCTCTTCCCTCTGCCAAGTGACACCTGAAGGGCTGACATACCACATGCAGTGATGTATCAGTGACAACAAACCCGTCCAACTCGTCTCTTTGGCAAAAGGGGAAGGCAGAGGGTGAGCAGCCCCAGGGAGCACTAAGGCTGCGGCACCAAAATCCTCGTTTCAGCAGTAAATCGGAGGATGCCAGTGCCCATGGGGAAGCAGAGAACATGGTGCAGGCAGTGCCTCAGCCATGGGAAGGATGATCCTGGAGGTTACCGAGAAGGGAAGGAGAGCAGAAACACATGTGGCCATATGCTGGATCCAGAAAGGGAATGGTAAATCTGCCCTGGATGCCAGCTTTTGTGGCATTCGGAGCAGGTGCTCCCAACGTCATGGGTTTACTCAAAAGGCAGTGTTGTAGCACAAGATCAGCTTCACAGAGTGCTACCAGCATCCCAGGGGTCCCTTCTCCCAGTGCCTAGGTGACGGCACATAAATGTTGATGGCACAAAACACTGATGTTTTGGAAAGAAAACATCCCCCCAGAAAACATCTCTTTGCAGTCAAGTCAACAAACTCTGCCAGCAGTCAAGTACTTAAAACCTTGTGGACCAATATGGCACAAAAGGCAAAAGTCAGTGCAAGAGGGATTCGAGGCAAGGAGACAGCCCTGGGTGGCAGCCAGGTCCCCATCCTCCTCCAAGCACCTTTGCCTGGCCTGCCCTCCCATCGAGCCCCCCCACCGCGTGTCGGACCACAGGATTTCCAGCTCTTCCCCACAGCTGGGCAGCAAGACCGCAGGGGAAGGCTGGGATAGGGTCGGCCACGTCATGGAGGGAGAAGACCTGGGCGGCTGCAGGGAGGAGACCCTGACCGCCCCCACTCCCTCCAGGTACAAGGGGACACCCCCAGGCAGGAGGCTGTGACCCACAGCCCAGGGACCTGCTGGGTGACCACTCCGGGGCTAACAGGCTCCCCTCTGCTCTGTTGAGGTGGTCAGAGGAGACCTGTCACATGGACAGTATTTCAAACCGCTTCGTTAATCTGGAAACCGAGGCAGGCAGTCCAACAGACATCAGTATTACTCTTTTTATCTTATCTGATACACCGATACTCTGTTATTCAGTCACTAGGTATTTAGCAACTTGACCAAAAGCACCTTTTTTTTTTTTTTCCCGCCCCTGGATAGCCATAAGAAATGAGATTTCATCATCATTTATTCTGTCTTATCTGCAGTTACTGAGCCAGTCAGCTACAGATTAAATGCCTCTACTCGCTGACAAGGGACAGCAGCTCACCAAGAGGAGCTGAAATCACAGCAAAAAAAACTCTAGGAGGTTGCTTTCTTCATGGGTACATGGAAAAGCTCTTTAAAAACAAATCTTCCCAGCTATAAATGACTGCGACTGTTCTTCTGTGGCAGCTACACAGAAGTTGCCGTGGCAAAAGCCCCATGTGCTCGTTCATGTGTATCAAAATCACCGCTCCCGGAGCACCCAGCCTCTAAACGGCTTTATTGCTGTCGGGGCACCGAGGACAGCCAGCATTTTTAAGCACAGCTTGTTGCGGGCCAGGTGCCAACGTGATGGTGTGGGTTATTGCTTGTAGGAGACCTGCGTGAAAGTCTGGTTGTGTTTGTGATCGCTCTCCGGGCAACCTGAGTACTTGAACTTGTGTCACAGCTTGATCCAGTTCTACCCATTATTTTATATCCCTGGGTTTGCTATGGTTTTTTACACAGAGAAGCTATTTACCTGTTAAATGATGCAGCTGAGAGATTATCAGACCACCTAGTGTGTTGAAATAGCTGGCTTCAAAGCAGGGGAGATAACTTTAACTAACATAACATGTTTGGCCACAGGTGAAAGTCTAGCATGACTTAACATTTGTACAACATCCAAAACTTTAACAGAAGCTTTAGCAATTTCTCGTATTATTTCTCATGTATTCTCAAAACATATCCTGAGTTCCTCACACAGTGGTGGGGAAAAGATACACTTCTGGAGCGGCTTTGCAGCACAACTGAGCTCAGCCTGTCATGCTGGGCAGGGAGGGTGACGCCGTCCCACGTAGCCCACCAGCATGGGTCAGGGAAGCCAGCAGAACCTTCCCAAACAAGCAGATCTCGTGTGCGTTTTTCTTCATGTGTTTAACTTGGCGGCCGCAGAAAATCTCAGCCGCCCTGGTCAGCACGGGAGCTTAGCTCAGTCTGCTTCTGCTCATGGCCACCAGGACTGAGGGCGCTGAGGCCAAGCCTGGCTACGTGCGAGGCCACCTGGAACAAGCAACCGGGGGGTATCCCTACAGCGGGGGCTGAGGATAAACAGGAGGTCGGGTGGAAGGAGCCCAGGGGTTACGGCTCCCAGCCTGAGTGCCAAGCGGAGAGACACGGGCTGTGATGCAAGAGCCCCGATGCCACCTGCCCCGTGCCCCGGCCTGTGCTGTCCTTCCCCCGGCAGCACAGACGGGGACAGCAGGGAAAGGAGAGACCGCCATGAAGCTGGAAGTCTGAGGTCAGGAATATAAAATTGCTGCCACATTTGGAGGCGTGATGTCCCCTAGCGGAAGAAATACCAGCTTCCAAATGTCCCCTTTAACCTGATGCGAGCAAACCCCACATTTTTAGGATATGACAAATGGGACCACCGTATCATTGCAGAATTAAAAACAGACACTTCCAAACAGCTAGCACGTTGTGTTTCAGCTCAGTTCTTCCTGCTGCGCATATTGTATCTAAACCAATGCAGGCTACATTTACCAACACAGGACGTACCTCAGTGACTCCTTAAGTGCTTCAAGATGAGGTGAGTCTCACCCCCCCGTGCAGACGGGGAAGTGACCAACACCGTATGACAAAGTAGCACAAAATCTGGACGTTTTTGAGATTACTGGGAGACTGTGATGATATCACCTTATAACAGAAGTTTCTCCCCAGCTCAAATGCGTTCCCCAAGGCTTGACCCCTTCTCAGCTTCCTTCCCCAGATCTGCAATTTGCCCCCATTCCAGGGCAGACCCTGGCTCACGGGCAAAGGGACACAGCTCGGGTCCTGCCAGCTCTGCACCTCTTTGCTTGATGTCCTGGCATTTGGCTATGTTCAGTGTCATTGTATTCCTTTCCTACAGACGCATTCACACAAATGCATACGCATGTGCACAACCCCCCCCACACACTCACCTCTGTTCCGTGTTTTGGGGTCACAAAAGTGTTAATCGCTGTTGTTATAATTAAACCAAATGACTCTACAGGAGATTGTGGCTCAGACACTCTGAATGCACAGTGGCGATTCTACGAGAAAATGCTTTGGTAGCTTCTATCTTTGTTTTCCAGTCTGTCAGGGTAAATTTAAGATAACCCTCATGTTTGCATTGCAGCGAGCATGCTGACTTTGCACACTCCTTCCGCCCCCATGCCCTATTGCTTGGTTTTAAACTAGGAGATAAAACTCTGGGCAAAGACTCCATTGCACAGCTTATTTTTCTTCCCAGCAGAAAAAGGGAAGAGGCATTTACATTTCATGAGCGCTTAGGACCAAATTTCCAGCCTGGCTTCAGCTTTTGCTTTTGCAGCCTCATCTGTTAGAGCTCATTTTCTCACAGGCTTTCAGCATCACGCTACAAACACCTGCATCTATCACATCTACTTGAACTAGATGTGCCGTTACCGACATAAGCTGCAACATGTGCATAATTAATTACTAAATTGGTCCTTGCCTGGGCAAGGACAGTTAAGCCCACAGCCTGCTCAGTGAAGTAATACAGTTACGCCGTTATACAACTGCTTCATGCGGAGACTGTTTATGCTGCTTCCCTGGAGCAGCACGAGTGGTGCTGCTGTAAGCACAGCGGTACCAGTATAATTGCTCCTATGGGGAGTCTCACACTGGCTCAGCTCCCAGTAAGATCTCAAAACCCATCACACCATGGCCAGCCCGGGCACGCCTGGGGTAAGAGCTGCTCTGTAAGTCAGGCAAGTGTGGGAGTCACACAGACACAGGGTGGGCAATATATCTGCTCCTGTGGTGCCAGCTAGCAGTGGAAGCTGTGAGTTTTGCAAAGCTTCACATGTTGAATTTTGGTCAAAAAGGCAGAAAAAGTTGCATTGATTTCCAAAAATTATATTTGATGAATAAATCCACCTTCATATTAAAATTGTACGCGCACAAGAAGGTGGTTCTGCTATGATCTAAAGGATTAGTTTAAGGCAATACAGCTCTAGAGTAAAAATGTTCTGTACCAAAACTTTTCATAGAATAGAATCATAGAACCATAGACTGGTTCGGGTTGGAAGAGACCTTAAAGATCATCTAGTTCCAACCCCCTGCCCTGGGCAGGGACACCTCCCACCAGACCAGGTTGCTCCAAGCCCCGTCCAGCCTGGCCTTGAACGCCTCCAGGGATGGGGCAGCCACAGCTTCCCTAGGCAACCTGGGCCAGGGTCTCACCACCCTCACAGGCAAGAATTTCTTCCTAATATCTAATCTAAACTTCCCCTCTTCCAGTTTAAAACCATTACCCCTCATTCTATCACTACACTCCCTCCTAAAGGTTCCCTCCCCATCTTTCCTGTAGGCCCCCTTTAGGTACTGGAAGGGGCTCTAAGGTCTCCCTGGAGCCTTCTCTTCTCCAGGCTGAACAACCCCAATTCTCTCAGCCTGTCTTCACAGGAGAGGTGCTCCAGCCCTTTGATCATCTTCCTGGCCCTTTTGTTTGGGTATAAGATATCCTTTTAAATTTGTCACATTGCAAAGAGTTCAAGCTGAACCAGGAAGTCGCTCTTACGCTGGAATGAAAGTCCACACAAGGATTTAGGGCAGTAACATTTTCCATCACAGTTCCACTGCATTATTTCCTCATGTAGACAGCGCTATGTCAGTTAAATTTTACTGACAGAATGATAACATATCCACACTGAATATTAATTTTCCTTTCTCTATTATTGTAATGGTCTGTAACTTTTAGGTTTCTTTCTTCAGATGAAAAACATCAGTTCTCTATTTTTCATGTTCTCTTTAGTGCTTCCAACGTGTCTGCTGTAGACATCCCTCTTTCTGTAGCCCATCACGTTACACATTACCTGAGAAGAACAATTTGTTCTGGTACACAATCGCAGGAGCCTAAGCATCTGAGCACATTGTCACATATGGTCCACATTACTCATATATATATACAAGTCTAAGAAAGAGTTGAGACCTGACGTCTGGAGCACATCAGAAGCAAAGACAAGCCTGTATGGAGTACAGACAAGGCGGATCATCACTGGGTCTGACCTACCACAAGTATCAAAAGAGGTCCAATGACTATATTCTTACTATAGAAAGGGACTGCAGAACATCTTTGTGTCCAAGGTTAGATCTTCCAATGTGTATTATGGATATGGTGTGCTTAAGCTAGAAGATAACTAAGGTCAAGCTAAAGACAGGAGTTTGGGTGGCAAGCGTATGAACCATGATGCTAAAGACTAAAGCCTGTTCTCAAACTCTCTCTTGATACAGAGTCCTCAATTTCATGCTATTACTGCATTGGTGTTCACAAGAACACTTGTCTTCCTGTTGGTCAGAGGGAGCACAGCCTTGTTAAATATAGCCACTCACTCAACAAAATGTAGTTGAAATATCATATTCACCCTACGTTTATCTTCTATTAAATAGAAACGTTGGCTGACAAGAAGTCTGACCACAGGGCTGGCTGTCCTTTAGGAAGACAATGACTGGAACTTGAAGACACCACTGCTCACTGAAGAAGGATGGGTGGTGAATTGTAATTTAAACCTCCTGTCAATGCAAATGCTTCCATGCTTATTACAATGCCAAAAAGAAAAATGAATACCCCCATCAAAGGCAAATTATATGATGCAGAAATCTCATATTCATTCTATAATCAGCTGCTGACCAAGGTTACTATCATTCAGAATGGAGTGACTTCAGTGGGATCCAAAAATTGTTTCATTATACAGGGAGGAAAATAGGTGCTTTCAATCAAAAATGACTAAGAAGAAACAACTGAAGATGCTAGATGAGGCCTTCTGGGAGGTAAGAGGGATGTCTTCGATGTGTTCAGTGACTTATTCTGATCTGGCCACAGACCTAGGAAGTGTCTGAAGACTGCTCCCACACTGGAGACACCGCGCTCTAAAGGGATATATAATACAGTGTATTACAGGCTTTTAAATGCTTCAGTTTGGCACAAAATCCTGACTGTAGGAGACCGGGAATCTTTCCAAGAAAATGGGTATAGAGCAGTGCTGATATTGTGCTTATGGCTGTAGCACAGAAAAGCAAGGCTAACCTACAGCTGAATCTTCACAGAGGCCCTGACAGCGAAGGTGCTTTAAGCTGGCCCATGGTCCACGTCCTGTGGGAACACGACTTTCTACCCCAAGCGAGTCAGCATCCAAAAAGACTGCACTGCCAGGGCCAACCATGGGGCAAAATGCTGTCACTTGCCAAGTAACAGACCTTGAATGGCCAGTTATGCTTCACGCATTCATGAAATCTTGGGCCACGTTGCGAGTGTCTCCAAGGACCGCTACTATTTCTAAGCACTGTTCGATAAAGTCTCATCTTCCTGCTACCCTGATTGTCCTCCTTTTCTTCTCCCCTCCTTCCAGCTGTCCTATCACAGTCTAGGTGTTGATACTTACATAAAAACCGCTCAGCGTGAACACCCCTCACTACTCTTTCTTATCCAGAAAGTGAATATTAAGGTTTCATTTACTTTCAACACACTGAAGGGCCTAACTTACAGGCGTAAAAATAAATATCCAAAAGCAAACCTATGCACTTTTTTTGGTATATATAAATAGTTATCTGGCCTACAGATTCAGTGAAACCTGGTTTCCACAGCTGCTCTGGTGTGGATTCTCTGATGTCTAGCTCATCAGCTCCTCCCACAGTGCAGGCTGTAAAAGCGTCTCTGTCCTAGGTCAGGAATTTGTATGAATTTGGTATGTTTCAGACCTTTATCATTTTGTCAGATTGGATTGGATTGGAAGAAAAAAAAGGAACACTTAAAAAATATATGAAATGGAACGGAAAGAAGGCAAGAGAAAGAGAATGAGACAGAGAAAGTATAACATCTATTTCCTTAAAAAAAAAGAACCTGAAGATTCACTGAGTCACGTTTGCAAAGCTGGATGGCACTTAAGCCAGAAAACATCAGGAACTGGGAAGAGCAACCAAATGCTGTAGCAGTCTACAGGAAACCTCTCAAAAGAACCATGAACTTTTCACCTAGTTCCCGTGAAAAGAGATTCACGCCTTTACTCCATTTCCCAAATCATTTTTCTAATATAAATGTTACTCTCACCAGCAATGTATGTGCATCCTTCAAAAGTTCCATTTCAAAGATGAGTAAGGTTGCTAAGTGACATTAGTGCTTAAATCAAGGAAACGAATAATTAACACCTCACATCCGGCACTGCCCACATATTAAATGCAATGTTCTTATGAACATTTGTATTTGAGTCCCTAGACAGCTCATAGACCCGGTTTGCTGTCCTTTTAACTGTTTCACTGTCTAAATATTTTTTGTTATGAGAAAGAAACAATGGAAATATTAGTTACAAATTTTCAACTGATAGTGGATTTTTAGTGTAAGTCAGTTTCTTGAAAATTAATATTTTATATGTATATGAAATCGAGGGATAGATAAAAGTATCCAGTGTCTCTGGCCTTACATTTGAGACTGGTCATTAGGGATGTCTCTTGTACGTAGCAGTGTGTAATTTATTATCCTTTTAACTCAAACTCACAAGAACTCTGCTGCTGCCATATGACAGCTTCATAGGGTGATTGAAGACAATGTTTGTGTCTTCTTAAAGATTTGTTTATCTGCCCTTGCTTCCTCACTTTAGTTGTATTGTTTTCAGGCAAACTCACATATTGTCTTTAAAAACCTCAAGATTAAAAATCCCAAGACCAGCACGCAGAAATGAACAGAAGCACGCGGATTCTGGCTTGTCTCACTGAAGACCAGGTAAAGTACTGAAGCAGTTCAAACAAAGACACCAAGTCCTCTATGAAAACTAACCCTTATTTAAATACTTTGTGAAAGCACAGCCAGATAGACACATACTTTCTCTTTTGAATTGCTTTTGAATACCCACCACATGCAGCCTACAGGAAGCCCACGCTCAAGCCGTGGGAACTAGTACCTGACCTGTAGCAGGTTACTGTATTCAAATCCATGTTTAAATGGAAAAAAAACCAAACAAACAAAGAAACCCAGCCCCGCAATGCAGAGCTCTGTGCCAGCCACTCTGGGCACAACGCTAACCTGCACTCATTTGGCACTTCGTAAACCTCAGCACATTCCACAAGTGCAGGAGGACATCTTTTGCTTGTCTTTTGGAGAGGCCAAAGTGCAGAGATTTCTTCATTACCTCAGGTAATCGCTTCAGGCCAGACAGTCACAGACTGCAAGTCACTGGAACGCAATTATCGTAGCAGTAAGGAGATGCATGCGCAGTGCACGTAAACATGGAATGTGGGTAAGGATTAGTGGGAAAATACATCATATTCCAAGTTCAGGTGATCAGATCATCGATGTCAATATTTTCTGCCACTTTGAAGATGCAATAGTAAGTTTTCTTCCCCTTAGACATACCAATCTCTTAGTCACTTTGTAATTCCTGCCTTTAAAGTTCATTTTTTTCAGGGATTTAAAATAGAAATGCACTTGAATTTCACATCTACTGGAGAAACTTTTGAGATGCCCTCCCAGGAGAACAGAAATATCTTCCAGTGCCAGTTGTTTAAGTTTGTGTCTCCTGCCTGCTTAAGTCGTGTGATACAAACTTAGTAAGGCACAGAGAAGGCCAGATATCCAAACACACAAAATTATCCTGCTTCCCATCAGAGAAATAAAGGTTCTGATGACACCTGCTGGCTCCACAGGGACTAGACAAACACCAACCACTCCCGCTGCAGCTCCTGAATTCTCGTATGTAAAAATGCTGGCCGAATCACTTATGGAGAATGAAAATGTTCCTTTGCTGTGAGTCAGAGAATCACAGGAAACAAGGCTAGGATCACTTTAAAAGGTCATTTACTCCACCCCCTGGCATAAAGCAGGATTCATGCTACTTCCATCATACCTCATGGACGATTTGTTTTACCTGTTACTGAAAATTGACAGTACTTCTCTGGACACACTATTACAGTGTTTCATCATTTTTGCATTTCCTAGGAAAGCTTCCATAGTAAGATGTCCTATTAACAGCCAATTATGATTTTATTTGCGTGATCAAGGACAATTAGACAGCTCTTGACTGTGAAGCTGAAAATATAAAGGAGATACTTCACCCCTACGTTATGAAATACTACGGCTTTACTGCTTTGTCCATCCTGCACAGTAACACACCCATCCCACCCCACACGAGAGGCAGATATACATACTTTTCAAAGATGCTTTCACTACAGGAATCCTCCCGTATGAACAACTGCATAGGCCTAGTTCTCCACGAAAAGGGTCGGGCTTATAACAGTGAAGGTATGGAGCCATCAGGGTGTTTGCATCCAGCTGATTTCAATTACAGTGTGCATTCTTTGAGCGGGAGAAGCAGCAGCCACCTTGATGAATCATCTCATTGACAAACTAAGTGTGTTCAAGAGACTGTATAAAGAGCTGTTTTATCACTGTTAGAGCATCTTAGTTTATGTGTTACGAGTCATTTCACAGTCAGACTTCAGAAGAAATATAGATCCTTGGAAATCATCTCTATCTCCTGCTCTGCTCCTGGTACACTGGTATTTTGTTTAGTCTACGAAACGTGGAAGAGGTTAGACCACTTTCAGACCAAATACTGTCCTAAATTAACACTTTTTACCTTAATTCTTCTCATCAGACTCCAGCCTGAGCAGTATTTCTAACTGATCTCAACTAGCTCCATCAAGACAAAGTGTAAATACCCTGTGTCTGCCCTTGAGAAACCAAGTGGGTGGCCACTTGCTGGGGACAGAAATTCACAGGGCCTTGAGTGAAATGTATCTATTTGGTTACTACCTTGTTTGAGCAAGGCAAGAAACAGTTCCAAAAATTCTCTTACTGGGAACCTGGTATGGATTCCTGGTATGGAAAAGACCCTTGGGATCATCAAGTCCAACCATCAACCCCACTCTACAAAGTTCTGCCCTACACCATATCCCCCAACCCCACATCTAAACGACTCTTAAACACATTCAGGGATGGTGACTCCACCACCTCCCTGGGCAGCCTATTCCAGTGTCTGACCACTCATTCTGGGAAGAATTTTTTCCTAATGTCCAGTCTAAACCTACCCTGTTGCAGCCTGAAGCCATTCCCTCTTGTTCTATCGCTAATTACCTGTGAGAAGAGACCAGCACCCACCTCTCTACAATGTCCTTTCAAGTAGTTGTAGAGAGTGATGAGGTCTCCCCTCAGCCTCCTCTTCCTCAAACTAAACAGTCCCAGCTCCCTCAATCACTCTTCATAAGGTTTATTCTCCAGGCCCTTCACCAGCGTCATTGCCTTCCTCTGCACTCGCTCCAGCCCCTCGGTATCTCTCTTGTATTGAGGTGCCCAAAACTGGACACAATACTCAATATCCTTAATTAAATCATCAGTTTCCCTCCTGGAACCCGATCTCTTGGTACTGCAGTCATGCCCATCACACCTCATAGCCCACTCTGAAGCTCAGCTGTGGTCGAGTCACAAACGTTGCTAAAATGAAGCACGGCATGTGAAACAGGGGCATTACCTAAGCAAACACTATGGCTGTACCAAGGAGCTTGTAACTGGAAGGAACCACAGTTAGCACAGGCAACCTAAGCCCAAAACAAACCAACTATTAAGATGACTGGTTGCTCCACAGTCACTGAAGGTTTCCTAAACCAGAATGGGGAAAGTAAGTAAGAGGAAAAGCAGACACTGAAGCAGAGGTGTTGCCAGCCCAAGAAGAACTGTAAAAGAATTAAAAGGACCTATAATTATTCAGAAATGCTCTGAATATTTGGAACAATCAGTTGAGCCTGCCTTTGCAGCGTCTACCCCCAGGTACTCAATAGTCACAGGGCCTTTGACAAACAGATCGGTGAGAACCTGGACCGCACAACCACTGCCAAGTTTTGCAGAGTTGTATGCGCATCCAAAAAAACTTGTCTATTAGAGAACAGACGGTCTTTAGCTCAACTGCTGACATACCAGTTGCCCATTGCCCAGCCTCAGCACTGTGCTGGCACAAGCTCCCAGCAGAGATGCAACTGGGCACCAATACACGTGTATTGCCCTTGCTTGTTCTGCTCTCAGGGGTGGTTTTGTCTTAAACTGCGGAAAAGTGCAACTTTGCCACTGTGACACACCAGCTCTCCCAGTAAATCACTCTGCAAATACGTATAGTTTGACAGGGTGTTACCCATATGCTGTTTTACTGCTCAGAAAGCTCTGTCGAATCCAAGGGGCGACTGACAATATAAATAGTAGTTGGTGGGAGGAATACGTTACTCCCAACAGTGTGTGGAAGATACTCTCGGCAAGGTGCCACCCAGCATGAAAAACTAGCAAGGGCTTCGTGAGTAACTAGAGAGGAAGACAATTCCCTCAGATCTCTGTAAACAACCAATACATCTCATAGTAGCCTCTTTTTTCTTCCAGCTACAACGGGATTCATGTGGTTTTTTTGGTCCAGAAAAGATTTACCTGAGAGATTTAAAGACCTTAATACTTCTTCAAACCCTGCTTTTCACTACCATCTATACGCAGGACTTCAGCTTTTGAATATTAAATATCAATAGTGTTACACCTCATCTCAGGCTGGGCTTCCAGTGGTGACCATGCATCTCAGGGCCCTGGAACGAGGGTTAGGAAGATGCTTGGTTGCTATTATCATTGCTAATAACAATGCTAATTATGCTGAGCACAAAAACTGGGTACGGTTTTGCACGAATCAGGCTTTCTTTGTATTGTTTTCTTGGGCCACAACCACAGTACCACACTCTCCGGAAGACACGCAGATTCAGAAGCACGTTGCAGCAATGCAGCTTTGTTCCACCACATCAGATGCAAATGTCTTCCATGTAATGCGAAGAAATCTGAATTTCAAATCCAACTGAATTAACCAGAAACAAATATAGACTAGGAAGTAGGAAAAAATATCCGGTTAGCTGGACAGAGAACTGAAGTCCCGGAGTCACTGGGGTATTCACAGCAGAGCTTTTTACGCTTAGGGATTAGGCCACGTCATGTTAGGACAGGGCCTTAATTGAGTAATTCCATCTTATGTCCCTGTGTTCTTTAACACAGTGTCTACACTTGAGGCATATTATGACAGGGATCAGGAAGAGTATTTTAAAAGAATTTAAACCAAGAATTTAGGTACCTAGAGCCTGTGACCCTTCATGTCTCCATTGAACTTCTTAAATTCAGCTCTCCCACAAGTGCCACCCAGTAATGCGTCCCTCCAACGTTGACACAAACCCGGACAGACCCTGGAGGGGCTACGTTCAGGTCTTAAGCATTTCCTAAGCAAATCTTGCACTTGGTAAGCAAGCACTGATGTCACTTCTATAGAAGTAATACTCATCAGCAACAAAAAAAGCCTTTTTGCATTGAGTTTTGAATGCCCAAGCCCTTATGAGCTTTCTAAAATTTCATCCTTTCCTCTGACAATGCTTCCACTTAGACTGCAAAATAATAGTGTTTCAGCTCAGTTGAAAAATAGAGACTAGTCCCCTTATCTCAAGTGCTAAAGCAAAATTCTTTTTCTTGTACAATCCAAATCAGAATGAAATTGGTAGTATTTTAAAAAGTCATTTAGGCGCATGAGGGGAAGATAAGGGGTTCCATATTTATATTTTATTTGGAATTAGGCCAACGATCGAAATAGTGGAGTTTAGATCATGCCCACACTACAGAAATTGCAGAGTAAACTATCTGTCTTAAAGAATATGCCTTGCCCAACTAATAATGCTCAAGACCCAAACCAAGGCTGTCAAATCTGTCCATGCAAGACCAACTGGAAGTTTAAAAATGTTAATTCTTATTTCTAATAGCTCTGTACAACATTTGCAGGACTATCAGCTTCCCCCATTTTGTCTTTTATAGGAGAAACATCACTCAGGGCTTATCAGTCAGTTCATTTGGGCATACTGATATGTGACTGAATAACTGGCATGCTCTGGAAACAGGGAGTGGAGCCGTGGTGTCTCCTCGAAAAGGAATGGCTGAATTGGAGGGGGAGGGAGCTGACAACACCCCCACAAATGCTCTGTACCTGCTCCCTCCCTCGTGTTCCCCCCTGCCTTAGTGAATAGTGACCTATTCTTTTACGAAAGGGTGTATTTTAGGCACCGTTGGATACTGCTCCCACCACTGAGTAGCCAGAGCTCGCCTGTAAAATAATTCTCATGGACAACTGGATGTGCGGGGCCAAATCCTGCTGGGGTGCTGAAGGGCTGGATGCAAAGAGTTTACTGTTCTCTTGTTTTTCATGAAAGATATAACTTATTTACTGGAATTAAACCCTCCTTCATTATGCCATTTATGGGAAACACAACACGCAGTGTTTATAGAGCAGTTAATTAATAACAGACAAAACCAGATTTTCACTCTTTGGAAGAGCAAATATTTGCTGAAAAGCTTCTATATGGGACAGACACCTTTATCTCATTTTTCAACATAGTTGATTGAGAAAAGTAACAGAGGAGCTACCTAATAGGTAAGACAAGATTTATGTAAAGCATTTTGATTCTAAAGGAAAGGATTAATATATTTTTATATATATACATAATTATGTATATATTTATCAGCTATTTTCTAGATGTGATGTTTTAAATGGTTCTAGATCTAATAAGCATTCTAATATATTTTATTTTTCTCTTGCTCTAATGCCTTCAGAATAAAAACGCATTTCAGCAAGAAACTTCTTTGACATCTGAGACTACTAGAAAAAAAAATGTTCTTAAAATGGAAAAAATGTTCACTTTGTTCTAACACTTACATGTTTATTAATTAACTGTCTACTCTATGCATAAAGTGAGTTCTCTGAAATTAGCAACAAGCTTCACTCAGGTGTAAAAATACAAGCCTAAAACGTGCAAAAATATCACTTTATTGTTTCCAGAACTTCTTCCTAGTCCTAGAGGGCATGCTTTATTTCTAACTGTTACTAAAGATGAATGATAAAGCTGCTGTAATGTTAACTTTAATTTCTGCAGTCTCAAATTTGCAGTGAATGCTTAGGGCAGTTGCAAGGTTCTTATTTCTGTGACATTCATAACACCCGAGCCAGTAGCATTTGTGTTTGCCTGAGGATGCAGGACTCCTCTCGAGTGCTGAATGATGTGGCCTGGGATGTGCTTGTTTGCCTTGTCCTTTCAGTCTGAAACCCATTTGTGTCAGGAAGGCAGAGCCCTCTGGAAGGCAACTCACCGCTTTCCCCATCCAGTCCCTTCCCATCCCCTGGGGGGAATCTGATGGCCCACCTGAGCCAAGTACTGTCCCAGACCTCTCAGAGAGAGAAGCAACAGTGACGTCTGCCGAACGCAACGCTGTCAGCTGTTGCACAGGAATTGCACAGTCCCCAGAAAAGATGGGGAAGAGCTGGTGCTCTGCAGTGTCTAGTGAGCAGTTAGGCCTGATGCTCTTCTAGAGGGACTGCCGCTGTTGCAGAAAGCCCTTTCTCTGTGACTGAATACAATCAAAAGCAAAATTTTCCAATCCCTGTCTCTATGCTAGAGCTGACTCTGCAGGATACTTCTTTGAAGCAGGGATGGCTCCCAGGGGAAAAGACCTCCTCCTTTGCTGCCGGGGCAGGCACAGCATTGTGTCAGGATCATACCTCAGTGCCTATGTTACTTCCCACAGAAGTGGGTCACTACATAAGGAGCAGAAATGCCTTGCAGTTGCTGTAATAGCTCTTAGCAGCACAGCCTGCAGTCTGTCAGGGGAGAATAAGCATCGCAACCCTGCAGAAAATCAGACAAAACCATTTGGCCAGCAAGGCAGCAGCTCAAGTCAAGTCGTCCCCTTCGCTATTCTAGTCCTGCAGAATCCAGACACTGAGAATCTCATTGAAAACAAAGCAAGAATTAACAGGAGAGAAAAAGAAAGAAAGACTATTCAGAACCACAGCGCGCTGCATATTTTTCTCTGTTCCCTGGCTGCCATACACTCAAGAGGAGGCATAACATTCAGGGATTTCAGTGCCTCCCGATTAAGTCATTACAGCCCATCTGTGTTGCACCAAGTACAGAACGTGACCTATTATCTCAAAAGAAAATAGCACACCACCTGAGTGCCAAAAACACCCTGTGACTTGGCACCCAAATGTCTCAGTACTCACATCAATATACCTTTTCAGGACTAACTCCCACAGCCTGAATCAGGCAACTGTGAAATTCAGCTGAACTCTGAATCAACAGCGATAAAATAAAACCAGTTTTCCCATATGCCAAATCACAAATTATACAATGACCGTAATTTGCTGTTACAGATCCTTAACTTAAAAGGAGTAGTTAATAGTTACCATGTGTTTTCGAGACTCTTGAATCACTTACTACCTTAATGATGGGCCATATAATCCATCTTTTCATCTCGTTTATCCATTTGCATGCCACTGCTATACAAAAGGATTCTGTGCAGGCTCGGTGGTCTTGAACATCCTGTTTAATTTACAATGGGAAAACGCATCTCCAAGGATTATGGCCATTCAGGATTTTTCCATAAGGTGCAATTCAACACTGCTGTATGGGAGAGAAATTCATATATTGCTTCGATGGAAAGATGAATGATAAGCGTATTTGCACTTTATGCTTGAAAAGTGCGTTTGCACGTGCAAATTTACACAAGACAGAGCTCTTTCCCTGAGCTCTCCAGGGAAAATGTCATTTCCATCACATGCTGCCTAGAATTCTTGTGTTTGTTTTATTTTATTTCTCCATTTTCTTTACTAGGAAAAAAAGAGCTCATTACTGGATGTCAACATGAAAACAGGAATTTACCTACTTCTCTTAAGTGAAATTTGTGTTGAAATCAGCAAGGCTGGCACCAAACCTAAAAGTCCAAAGAATGAAAAAGAGAGTAATTTAATGGAAAGAAATAAAAACGTCAATATTTCTGAAGAGTGGCATTATCATAAAAATACCTCCAAGCCTTTTGAAGAGCGAGGTCTTGATGACTTCACTCTTTACAACTTTACTGAAAAGACTGCAAATTTTGGATTTAACCTCTACAGAAAAATTGCAATGACACATGATGACAATGTAATCATCTCTCCCCTTTCCGTATCAGCTCTCATGACTGCATACATGCTGGCAGCCAAAGGGGAAACACACAGACAACTAGTAAAAGGTCTAAACCTCCATGCTTTGAAGGAGAGAATGGATCACCATCATCTACCAGCTTTGTTTAAACAACTGAAAGATAACATCACAATGAATGAAGAACTTCTCCTTGTGCAAGGTACTCTTTCTTTTATCCAAAAGGACTTCAGACTCAGGGAGTCTTTCCTCAATTTATCTAAGCAGTACTTTGACATGGAATTCCTGAGAGTGGACTTCCAAAACTTTACACAGGCAAAATCTGTAATAAATCAAAACATTAACAAAAGGACCAAAGGAAAAATCCCACAGCTGTTTGAAGAGCTTGACCGCCACACTAAGCTGCTGCTTGTGGACTACATCATCTTCAAAGGTAACTGTTGTTTTTATTTTGCAAAATGTTTATTTATTAGAAGAATCAGGACTCTAACTTCAGCTACATTAGGGGAAGTTTAAATTAATTCAGTTGTCCTGTTTTCTCTACATCTCTACCTAGATTTACTTTCTTCTATTAGGTTTATTTAATAGGAAATGATTTTTCATGAAAGGCAACCACAATTCTTCTGTGCTTTCTTCCATACAACAGTCTCAAAGAGAACAAAAAGCCCTACACCAACCTATCTCAATCTGTCTCCGAATTATCCCTTTTTATGATTAAAAAGGATGTTTAATTTTCATTCAGCAATTAAAACGAAAAAGCCTTAATCATGAATGCTGGATACGGGGCATAAAATCATTGACTGATTTTACATAGTACACAAAATCATGAAAATAAAAATAATTTCTCTATTTCAGTCAAGAATCTTTTTCCACAAAGGAACCAAAGTAACCCATCATGTTACCTTACAGGGTGAGGGAAAGAATTAGCTGTGACGGGTCTTCTACTGACAAATATCCTACGCCCCTTTTCCTGTGGCTGGGTTCTTTCTGACCACTGGCTTAGAAGATAGACTAGGGTCTCCAAAAGGAGGTCCTGGCAATGACAGGCAGCCAGAGCCCACCCTTTACTCTGCAATAGCCATACAGAAGCCAGAGACACATGGTTAGGTAAAAATCAAAGACAAAGAGCTAGGGTGACTAATGGGACAAGAGGAATGCTGTGTAGAGAACCCACAGTCACAGCCACTACTCCAAAGTCCAAATCCCTCAGCAGATGCCATCCATGGAAACCCCACTAACATAAATGCACACATGAGAACAAAGAAAACTACCCCTCATCCATAGCGCCTTCCTACGGACTAAGTTTATTCTTCCATATTTACAAAAGTGCAGTTTTTCCAATGCCAAGGTTTACTCTCCCTGGCAGAAAATCAGAGAAAAGAGACAAATAGCTGCGGTTACAATCGAAAGCAACTGCAGAGATCAGAATCATTAGTACAGAAGAGGTCACATTCCAGTGCACCTTACAAGTCAGTGCACTGCTGAATCCCCATCCAAAAGACCGTGTATTTAATTTAAAAACAGGATGCTGAACAGCTGGTAGAGAATTTCAGAGAAATTAATATGTTAATAAAAGATGGATGCTCATATGGCATTCAATAAACAACAAGGTTATCAGTTCTGAACTTGAGTGGAAGCTAATCAAATTTAGAAAAAATTTTCCCTTCTTTCCCTGCAAATGAAGGAGTTTATTTTGTGGATTACTTCCTTTTCCTGCTGTAAAAAAAATTAAAGCACATACACTAAATATACGGCAAGTGTCATCCACTTATCCCAGACACAACTGACATCCACTTCAACTAGATACAGAAAATATCCTATACTTTTTTTTAAGGGTTTCTGAACATTTTTCTGAACAAGTCTGAATGCACGTAATTATTTTATTTCTTTCTTTCCTCAGGCAAGTGGGTCTATCCATTTAATTCCAAATTCACAGAAATGGAGACTTTCCACATAAACAAATACAGAAGCGTAAAGGTACCCATGATGTTCAAGTCAGATAAAGTTAATTCAACTTTTGATGAGAACTTAAGATGCACTGTGATAAAGTTACCCTACAAAGGGAAAGCCCACATGCTGATTGTCATCCCAGAAAAGGAGGGAGATTACATTTCACTTGAAGACCACCTGACTACAGAGCTTGTGGAATCCTGGCTTGGAAACATGAAGGCAAGGTATTGCGCTGACATCCATTGGCCTTAATGTCTTTTATGTCTTACAGCAAAGCAACAAAGCACAACAAAGATTAGCTAGTCTTCCTAACCCTTTTCACATGCTGGTGTCTCGGTGGCATTAGGTATCTACAAAGCAGAGGTCCTTTAATGGCTAACCCACAGCCCAAGCGGCATACGAAAGTTTTTACTCTGAGAAATGTCTCTCTCAGGGCATAGGCAATCTAGTCTTTCCAAATTCTTCCTTAAGCCTTCCATTCTCTCTCTGTAAATTTAGCACTGCCAGGTGAAGCACACAATAAATCTAGATATGCAGTGTATTTATGAAACCTTTCCTACCAGTGGAAACCCAAAGTAATGGATAATTTGAGTACGAAAATGTAAACCCAAATTATTCCTGTGAAATGTGATTCCTGAAGTGACAATTCTTTCTACTGGTCAATAAATTCATGTGTCAGCCTGGTATCAGGGCACTGGAAATGCTGGTGGATTTTATACAGAGAAGGAAACGATTTCTAGAATCTTTGGCAGTCAACAGGTCAGAGAAGATATTCTGCCAACCTGAACTCCTGCAGAGACTCTTTAGTTCTTGTCTCTTCTTTTTACCGTGTAAAGCTTAATTCCTGAGTAGTGTGCATTTCAGCAGTCAAGTGATCTACTACATAGTCCAAGTCTGCATTGAATTTTTTTTTTCCAACAGAAAAGTGGACATTTCATTTCCAAAGTTCAAACTAGAACAAAAATATAAAATGAGGAAATTGCTTCATGCTCTTGGAATTAAAAATCTCTTTACACGTACAGCGGATCTTAGTCATCTCACAGATGAAGGATATGTAGCAGTTTCACAGGTAAGCCTTCTAAAATTATTTGCTATTTGGATTATAATAGTATATAAAGGGCCCAGCCAAGAGACTATATATATATATTTATATACAGGGATACTTACAGGGACACTAAATAGGAAAGGACCTCCTCTGCATCATTCAAGTATGAGGTGTGTAGAAGTAAGGGGCGGCTACATTTCACACGTGCTGAACGCCTCCCAAAGCTATCTTATCACAGGAGGAAAGCTCTGCCTCAAGAAGAAAATAGTTGAGGGGAAGAAGTACAATTAAACAAAAACTATGAACAAGAAAACCACTGTAAATGACAGTTAAATGGCAAAAGCCAAAGCAAGGAAGGAAACCTAGAAAGGGAGTCCCTCACACACAGTGCAAGAACAGCTATTCTCTTAACAAATGAAGAACTTTAGAAAGATCAAATGACAAAATCTCAAAAAGCAACAGTAAGAAAGAGAAGTCAAAGCAGTCTTGCCTTTTCTTCTGCACACCGTGGCAGAGAAAAAACAGAGTATCACAGCAAAGCCTTAGCCCAACACAGCTGCCTTCCAACCCATACCGATGTTCCACTTCATACACGGAAACTTTTAAAGATCATCACTTAAACAGGCAAAGGCAAGGGTGGGGAACGGCCAAGAAGACCACAACACAGCTCCGTGGAAAAAGAGGAGGAGAAGGCAAATCAGTACCGCTATTTAAGGGAGAGCAAAGATGATTTTCAGATAACTGGCAGAAAAGAGAGGCAAAATGAGACGCAGAAAAGAATGGAAGACACCACACCAGTATCAAGAAGGAACAGGTCTACGTGACAAGAGACGTCCCATGAAGAAGAAACAGCTAGTCTACACAAAAGACAATTTGCTGATGATAGAGAATTAAAGGGCATGGCAAAAGAAAGAAGGTAAAAGAGATACCACACAGAGAAACTCGTGAACTCAAGAACTGGAGTGCGTGGAGCAAGATGAAATGCAATTAATGCTAAATGCAAATTGATACATTAAAGTAACAAAATTTCTGCAACAAGCTGGATTTATAAACAGCTGAGGAAAACAAGACTCAAATGAGATTAATTCGACACAGGATTTAAAAACACAGCTTTTTAAACCTATGTAAGGAATTTATATAATGCAACTGCTTGGGGATGTATAGCATTAATAACTTAGGACCGTAACTCTGGGAGAGACTTCACAGAATCACATACCAGTTGAGGCTGGAAGGGACCTCTGGAGGTCATCTGGTCCAACCCCTCTGCTCGAGCAGGGCCACCTACAGCTGGTTGCCCAGGACCATGCCCAGATGGCTTTTGAATATCTCCAAGGGTAGAGACTCCACAACCTCCCTGGACACCCTGTGCCAGTGCTCACTCCCCCTCACAGTGAAAAAGTGTTTTCTCATGTTCAGAGGGAACCTCCTGTGTTTCAGTTTGTGCCCATTGCCTCTGGTGCTGTCACTGGGCACCACTGAAAAGAGCCTGGCTCCAACTTATTTGCACCCTCCCTTCAGGTATTTGTACCCAACCAGAAAGAATCCTTCTAAGCTACTGGAGCTGCTGTTGCAAATGTCCCTACACCAAACCCTTACAAAAGCCTTTGTGATTTGCCAAAACTGTTAATAGCCGGTATGATAAACACTTCTGTACAAGTTTCAAAAACCCTAGGCCCTGAACTACAGTTTTTTCAAAATTTTGCTGGCTTAACAAAATAACCTTTCTGGGAAAATGTAACATCCTAAGAATAAATATTTAACACACAAAAATTGCAGTGGTTTTCAGTTTGGTATAAATGGTTTCACTTTTGGGGATCTGCAGCACTTTTCTCCCTTCCTCTTGATCACACAGCTATTTCCTGCTGATTCTCAGCAGTTAACTCTATTGTGTTATGGAAAAATCACACTTGAATAGTAGCTGCTAACTGATATTAGAAGCAATATGTGCATCAGCTACAAAGTGCCAGAGGAGCATCCTGTGCCTGTGAATCATGATAACCAGCTTCATTATTTAAGAATATTTAGCAGAGAGCTCAAACACTGGTGAAATCCTTCAACGGTCTTCACGTAAGTCATTCCTAGAATTAGGAATCTGGGAGTTGGGGATGCACTAGCTGACTAAGCAGTTCACCAATACAGAAGTACTCAGAGGTACACACAGGCTGAAGGAACAAAAAGGGATCAGATCCTGCCAGGCTGCGATTTCAGGGGGAAGGGAAGGTCCTCAGACGAGGCCAGGATTGCACCTCGTTGCTGTACACACTCACTCTATGCTACCACATGCACGGATAAGGAAAAAAGCCAGGATCGGTGTATTTGCCTAAGCTCTCACAAAATCAACCGTGGGTGACATATCCAGCCAGTCAGTGTTTGTGACTGACGAAAACACACCTCCCACACTTGAGAAACTCTCCCTTGTACAGTTAGGTGTCAACAAGGAGCACTACACAAATGCAATGGTCGCTTCATGCTACCAGCTGCAAGAAGAAAATCTCTATGTGAGGCCTACGCTCAGAATTGTTTATTTATATTTATTTATTTATTTTTATTTATTTCTGTCACATATTTTATTGCTACATTACATTTTAGGTTGTCCAAAAGGCAGTAATTGAAGTGGACGAAGAAGGAACTGAGGCCACAGCAGCGAGTGGGTCAGAAATAACCGCCTTCACAGTGCCTCCTGTCATCAAAGTGGATCAACCGTTCCTTTTTATGATTTTTGAAGAAACTTTTAAAACATTACTGTTCATTGGCAGGGTGGTTGATCCAACAGAAATGTGAATAAAGCTAACAGTTTCTATTCCGGGGTATGTAAGAGGCTTTATTTCTATTTTATTAATTATTTACGTTAGAATAAAAAGACAGTGAAATATGAAAATGTGAAAACCTGTTTTGTCTCTCCAGCTAGCAGTAGGTCACCCTGTTAATATTTTATTAATGCCCAAGTAACAAGCAAAATTCACTAAGGCACAAAGTGACAAAAATGTGTCTTATAAAATCTACAATGCCAATTAAAAAAAACCCACAGAACTGAACTTCTGAAATTCAACATTTTAGTGATAAGTCTGAATGAAAACCAGAGATTCATATGCCAAAATATTCAGGAAGCTCATTCCCAGACACTGCAGGCTCGATATTCCTCAACGTTATCTTCTGCTGTGAGGAGACTTAAGAGCCTACCGACCTCAGTGTTAGCAGAATTTTGCCACTTATAAAAACAGAAGCAGGATCAATCCCGAAAAGAGAATTTACAGCCTCTGCCTAGAGATCTTTATTTTATTACTGTAGAAATGGCACCGAGTCTATCATGAATTCTGCATCCTCTGGGAGTGTGACTTCTTTCCAAGTGTTTATTCAGAGTATCAAATCACCCCATTTTCTCAGGGTACATGATGTGTTTGCTTTTAAAATATTCTTTCTATTAAAGACAAAATAATTCTGAAAAAAAAAAATTTAGGTATTCTGAACGTGGAAAATCTAAATTTGTACTACTTCATAACACCAAACTGTGCCTCTCCTTAAAGCAGAATTTCTGCATGTATTATCATCTAGGTATCAGGGTGAACTAGGTAACAGGACTCTATGCCTGAACTAAGACAGACTTTGGTAGGAAAAACCATACCTCCATAAAAGTGGAATAAATATCTTCACAGAGTTGGATCCTAAAATCCAAAAGATACGGCCAAATTTTTCAGAAAAATATTTCCATGATCTAAATACAACTCACTTTATTCAAGTAGTGCAGTGATTCCAGCAGAACAGCAAGATCTTTAACATTTACTAAATTTTAATTAGCAGCAGAGTCCTATATATAAACTATGAAATAATGCAAAAAGCTACTTCTAGCTATATGTAACTGAGAGATCTAAGCATTACTCTACTTGCTCATAACAGCCTTCACAAAAATAGCTGCCCAAAAGGGGGCAGAAGAGTTTTCAAAATCATTTGGCATAGAAGCTTCAAAGGCGTCCATCAGTAAATGCACATAGACAGATGCACCCACAAGAGAAGATACAAAAGACACATTACAGGGTAAAGCTGGTAAACACCTCTAAAAATTACCCGATTACCATGAGATGTTTACCCACAGCAGCCCAGACACTGATGTAAGCCACTCACAAAAGGATTTATCAGGCAGACTCTGGTATCTGACAAGACTGCGAAGGTGCTTCTAACCAAACTTCACGTGGCAGCGTGAATGTACCCAGAAAGAAAAAGAATCACCCCCTCTTGCCTCTGAATGAATAACAGGAGGAAGGCTGCTCTAGATGACAAGCACCCAATTGTAACTGTACAGTTGACCTCCAGCTGTTATTGCGAGTTGCAGGTAAAAACAATGCTACAAAGGGTTCAACAGTATTGGTGCCGTCCAACAGAACTAACCCAGAAGTAAGCAGCCCCAAAAAAGACTGCTGGGATGGAGGTCTGTAGTGTGAAGGACTGATGAAAGTATACACGAGACACCAGGAGTATTGTACAAGGAAGACATGCCGACCAAAAAATACCTATATAGAGTATTTAAAGATTACAGAGCAGGAATTTAATACATATGTAGGGTTATTGAATGCAACACGTGTTATCAGCATTAAATTAATCAGTTAAAAATGACAGACAAATGACAGCCAATAAGAAACAAAAGACAGACTGTATACAGAACTCATTACATGCTCATTAAGGGGAGAAATAGCGTGGGTTCAAGTTTCTGAACTTACTGGCTGTTCTGCATTGCTCTAGCAAAGGCATCGGGGGGTCAAACACAGTTTTGAGTCCTGTTCTGCAGCTGGGTACTGCTGATGTGAGTTTGGTCCCTGGCAGAAGTCAGGGTGAGAACAGACTGAGCTGTCTCCTGTGGCCAGGGGTGAGCGGCTGTAGCTGGCACCTTGCGCGAGTTGTCCCCAGGGAACTGGGAGCATCTGTTTCATTAATGAGACAAAAGCAGGGCCTAGGAGGAGCCAGTATAGGTCGTCTGTGTATCTGTATCAACACCACATGATAAACATCGTAATACTTGAAGAAGCTTTTAAAGAAATCTGTGATTTACAAGATCCTACTCCAGGCTGCAGAACAAACTGAAAACTTGAGTGTTCCCACAGAATCCAAACAATGGCTGTGACTAAAGACAGAGGATACACCTAAATCCAACCGCAGTGTAAGAAGCTTAAGAATTCAGACAGTAAAACACTGCTAAATCCGAAGACACATTTTGTACCTCACAAAGACAGCATACATCCAGCATTATTACTATTTAAAATAAATACCTTCTATAGGTAAATGCTTTTATTTATTTTAATTATAAAAGATGCCCTGAGAAATTTTTTTTCAAGAACATGCATGTACAGCATTGTCCTAGGTTTTATTTTGAGTAAATCATCATTCATATTTTTACATTATAAAAAGTAACCACACACGCATATGCATTCACAGATCAGATCATCTTTATCATACACCAATAAATTTTAAAAACGACGTATTTCTGATATCAATATATTTATGCTGCTTCCATTTGAAATAGAGAAGCTGACAATAGCTTCATAGGCTCTCTCTCAAGTATTGGCATAAATAGAACTTCTTAAAATAGAATTGCATGTTTTCCCACAGACAAATTTTTGATAGAAACATTAGCATTAATACAAACAAATGCAGATGACATCACCGAAGCATGATAGCTTGCAACAGCAGCTGATTAAAAACTAGATTCATCATTATAAATTATTGAAGTGAAAATACAATCTGAAATACTAAAAATTAAAACAAGTATTTATACAACAAAGCTTATGAAATAAAACTTGGGTTTTTTTAGTATCATCTGGAGACATCTGCTTTTAGATTGCTTTGAAACTTAACACAGGATTTTTATAAACTTCACTTAGCACTTGTAAAAACATTACCTCCAAATTCACAGCACAATGCTACTAAAGTTTATGTATTTTATAGACTGATCAATGGTTCTGGACTTTGGTCTTAAATTAGGTTTGACGATTCTTTCAAACGTGGGATTACTTTTTCATATTCATAACAATTCCTTCTATTTCTTGTATAAAACATGGGTGCTAAGAATTGCTAAAACTGTAAATAAGCCAATTAAGTAATGGATATGTGCATTCTAAATCCAAGAATTTGAACTACAAAGGCGTAATTGAAGAAAACAAAACCCTCTCTTTAGCTGCAGCAGTTAAGAGCACATAGCTGAAGTTATATTTCATAACATTTCACTACAACATTAGAATTCTGCAACCATTACATTACTTATCGGAACATATTATACAGCTTGGGATTTTAATTAAAAGATAAAAAGTTTGAACACTGCAAGATGCATTTTATTCATTCCAGGCATTAGAGTCCCATCTGCTGCTCCCACCTTACGGCACCATAAAGTTGCTTCCACCAGTCTCTGGTTCCCTTCTTTTTCTGTCAGAAGATCTAAGAGTTTGATTTTCTGTTTTTTCTTCATACAAAAGAAGAAACACACATAATATGTTGTTGCTATATTATTAAATAACGTAACATAATAAACTGCTATTGCATGTAACGTTTTAATGTAACTCTTCGCTGCTGTACTTTAAAAATTAGAAGCTGCTCTATTGTACCCACTAAAAAAGCCAAATGGACACGTTCTGAGGGCATTCTTCACAAGAAGGGTGTATTTCTCCATTAAGTTTTCTAGTTTTCTACAGAACGCCATGTAGAGATCCCTCTAAGAGAGATGGTTACAGTAGTACATGCCGTCTACTCATGGCTACAAATAATGCCAGAGGTCTCCAGCTAACTCACGATAAAATCTGGGGAAAGTGGAGACGGGGAAAAGAGAGAAACTTAGAGCTCTTGACAGCATTATTTCTAGGTCTTTTGTTGCAGAAAATGCAGAAAAATTTCTGCAGTTTTCACAGCCTTAATTTTTTAATCTTCAACTATACTGTTCTTCAACTTCCCACAGTTGTAGCTCTGTCAATTAACAACTGTTTGTATTGTTCAGAAATATTTCAAAGAACATGAATTAACTTTTAGAAGTCTCCATAAATATTGATTTGCAGTCCACCCTTAAATTTTACGGGTGCATCTGTAGTATAGTTCTTGCATTTTCTATTGCCTAAGTACTACCTAGCAAATGACACCGAAACTAATGGTCATTTTCTTGTCACCTGCTTTTAAGCACCGGGTCAGGATTTACTGATATATTTTTTCTTGCATCTACATTATTTTCAAAAAGACAGAATATTTTAATTGGCAAACACATCTCTGAAATGTTTGAACTCATGAGTATGGTAAGTAAAGACCTCCATTCTCCACCAAAGTAACTTTGGGTTTTGAGAAATTCCTGGAATATGAATATATGCAATCAGAAATTCTTCATACCTGCAAACTACACTATATAGTCAAAAGTGAACACTTGCCAATATTCAGCAGAGTAGTTTTATGGAAAAGATTACACTTAAGCAATTAAATTATATTTTGTCCAAACATACATCACTTTGAACTAAGAACCATTAATTATGTCTGCTGATATTTTAATTATTAAACAACATATTACTGCCCAATCTTCCACTTTTCCGAAACACACATAATTCCCTAGAAAAAGAAACATATGAGAAGTTACCCTATTCATTTTGCAAAGTCAATAAACTAAAAGCTAGCTCTTGCCTGAACTAAGATGGTCAGTACAACCTTTAACCAGCACATACGTAAATTCATGTGATGATATAATCTAAATATATACTCAATTATTATCTTCTCACAAGTTTTCTGCCTTAGTGAGACCATAGACGGTGACACTCATTGACAAGCATCTATTCAACTGCATCTCTCATTGCATAATTTTCAAATTCTTCTCTCGGTAAGAGTCATTTCCATCAACTGCTTATATATATGGATACCAATTTTTTCTGTCATTCAACTTAGAAAATAACGTTTCCTTGAAATTTACTTTTTTTCCTATTTTAGTATGTGCACATTTAGCACCAGGACTGACTTTCTGAACAAAAGAAAGATAAAAGAGGTACACCTAAACATATCTGTGGTCAACAAGGTTATGCAGATGAACGCATTTACCACCAACCATTCCTGTATCTGTATCTCTCAATATCTCCTTATAGAGCTGCTCCATTTTCTTAGGAAAACAATTAAGAATTGGGCCAGATTACAAAAGAGAAATTGAATCTACAGCAGCAGACATTATACCAACTTGAGAGATGTGTTTTCCCAGAAGAACATAGAACATTAAAACTCTTATTCAGAACTAAATGTAGGTCATCCTAAGCCTGCTCCTCTTTATCCAAAACTGTTTTTCTTCACCTGGTATATCCTCTTGGCTTCTGACACTATGCAGTTTAGGGACTTTCTGAAGCAGAGAGAGCATCCAGATCATTTTGTTTGATCAGATACCTACTTTCAAATAGTCTGCTGTTAAGGTATTCACTTGGGAACGGCACATTGAGACTTGACGCTGAGTCTCTTACATTCCACTTTCCTGCCTGAAGACAAAGGTAGAAACTGCTCTGTGTGAGTCTTCTTCTGTCCCTTTGTATTCAAACAAAAGGTATCAGTTTTATTTTAAGTGACAGATAGAAAACCCTTTGAAATTTGGAAAAGTTTTACGTGACATAAAAAATATGTCTAACTAGTCTTCGCATCTAACTGCTTCGTGAATATTAATCCATTTATTTTCCCCAAATGCATCTGAGACAGATGAGTAATTGGAATTTCTACAATGGCTGCTAAAAAAAAATTATAACATTTGAACTAATTTTCTAGTTTTAAAGAGAGGGAACAGAGGTATACAGTGATTAGGGTGAAAGCACATGGGATTTTGAGCTCACCTAATATTTCAAAGTATGTAGCACTATGTTTCATTTTATGTACTCAAGATACATGTCCCATTTACATTATAGATGGCTGAAAATGTCAGCATGTCTACTAATCTAACTGTTGAGTTTGAAATCATGCACTTTGAAATAAGTGACCACCTAATGACCACTTATAAAAAGGTCTGAAGTAAGTACTTTGGGTAATATTTAGAAGAAGGTATTAGACTCTGGCAAAGACAGGGACAGAGTGCAATTTGACTTGACACCTTAAGGTACTTCTGCTGTGAAACCACTGACTCAACACAAACAGTCCACCTTCTTTCACTACTTATCTTCCAACCTTTCTTACAAAGAAAATGCAGTTTTAAAAACAATAGGTCACTATGCAAGCTTGATTTCATTCCAGAATAAATTTATCTTGTACAGTAAAGGTGGTAAAATTCCAGTAGAAAAAAAATCCTGTGCGATCACACAGCAAGAGATGGTATCATAATACAACGTATACAAGTAGCTGAATCCAAGCTGTTCAGAGAACATCTTTTACATTTGTTAAACTTTTGGGTATTTTATTTTACAATTTAGGAATTTTATTAACTTATACTTGTGAGTAAAGTTGGGGCGGGGGGAAGAGGAGGGTGTTTTGATTTGTTTTTTAAAGGAACCTGAAAATACTGAAGTAGAAAAATATGAGTTCATACAGATACTTAATTCTCCAGAAAGGACCACTCAAGAGATATCACTATTGTCTTCTCTTTATACCTGACAAACCAGTGTAAGGTGTTTCCTCTTTCTTATCTGGTGTAGGTTCCATATCTCAGCTCCCTTATCTTTGACCAGCAAGTCATAGCCTCACATTCTAGACTTTCCTTTCATTCTTGGTCTCTTCATACCTATTCAGACTTCCAAGGCCCAACCTGCATTTCCACATACTTTTCAGCTTCTAGTTCTAGTTTCTGTTACACTTCAGTCAACTTTCCCAAACAACCTCCCTTTCTTGCTATAGCTGGCTCCTTTCTTTTCTCCATTCTGCCTCAGCTAATAAATAAAATCTCTGCTAGCAAAGAGAAATCTCAGTCTGAGCCCCCAAAATTACAGCTAGTCCAATGACAGTGATTTAGAACTATAAGTTACCATGTAAAGGGAATCTGCAGGGAATTAGCTGCTAGAGTCTACAGATATTTGACTGAGTAAGTACATATCACAGTGATTTTCTAAGACTGTCACACTTTTATCACAGGAGCAAACAAATTCATCTTTGATTTTGTTATTGCAAAGCACTGAACAGTTTAGGCTGATGTTTAAAGAAAACAAGCCTGAGGGAAATGCCTAGCATTGAATTTTTTTTTATCTAAGTGGTTAATGTAAGGCACAGAAAGCAGCCTAATAAAAAGTAGCAGCACCAGTTCATCATAACACTCAAACTTCATCATGAAATTGTTACATAATGATACATAAACATATATAAGCACATAAAAAGAAGGAAAAATTAAATCATCTAACACTACATACGTTCTGTTTCTCCAACTAAAGGCAGCTAAATCACTGTGACTGTAGTTATTACATACCAAATGCACTAACCTTCACTTTATCCCATTCCACCCTCCCCATAATGTACCAGCTGAACGCAAACATGTGCAGGAGTATCAGTGTGAAAGACTAATTAAAAGGGAACGCAATCTTAAAAACACTTGTAATTGCACACGTCACATTTCTACCCTGCTATTTTAGTATTTCAAACTCTGGGTGCAGAAGTATCCTAAATATAGGCTTAATTTTACATGGCTCTTTTGACTTCCCTTTGAAAGTGTTACCCATAAGCCTGATTTAACCTCCTGTCAACCACTTACATGCTCATCTTTCGGGACTGACTCTCCTTGTTTCCATTGCTCTTCTGATCAGCCGAGTTAAATAAGTTGCGAGAAGAAGAACTGGAAGGGAAGGCGGCATTCCCACTATTACCAGTAGAATGAGTCCGGAATGAATCATCTGAAATATAGAGTTGCAGTTTAGACAAAGAATTTTGTCTGAAAAAAATACACAGAATGAGCTGTTTTTCCTGTGGTAATAGTAGCGTATTTCCTATGGCAATATCCAAAAGTTTAACTTTCTGTAAGGAAATGGTTGCAAGTTAACATTTCTTCAAAATTTTTTATGAAAAAAATGGTAAACAAAAATAATTAGAAGATACATTTTGGAAGAGATTACATTTAATATATGAAAAGAGTGGAATTTCATTTGCCAGTCTTTAGCTGCTAAAAATTTAGCTATTTCATCTAAACTAATTGTCTAGTGTCTATTGGTAGTGAATGGAAAAAGACAGGTTTCTCTAGGAGGCAATTCATCTTATCCTAATCTTTAATCATCCAAACTCTTCAAACAGCAAGTGGAGATAGAGGCATTTCCAGACAGCAGTTTCGCTCCCCTAATTCAGTAGAAGTTATACGTAATATCCCTTTCCTCACATAAAATGGGTGGAGGCAAATTGCAAACCCAACCTTTTTATGACATCCATAAAGACAATCGTGAAATGCCAAACTCATTTTACTTTTACTACTTTTAAATGTAACTTTAAATGAACATGTAATTAAAAAAAAATATAAAATAAACACCTGAAAAATTGACAAACTGGACTAGCACTTAAGTGCTCAAATGTATTGCATATCTATTATTCTGTGTTCTTCATCAGAATGCTATCTTAAAGTATGCCTGTTTAATGAGGCCAACATATTCAGCATCCCCACAACTAATGTAAAATATAATATAACAACCTACTTACCACTGAAGGATAACATACAACTCTTTCCCATTCCTGATACTGAAGATGTATATCCTGTAGCAGAGCTTTTACTTAAAAAAACCAAACAAAACAAAACCAAATTGTTTATCACAGAAAAGTGTTCTTGTCAGTTGTATCATCCTGCTGTTTAATAATATTGGAGGTTATTTCTGAGTTTATATGAAAAAATTAAGTAAGAAAGTTACGCTCAAATTTCTTTAAGAAATGTATGAATTTACATTTAGCAGTTCACACTGAAAAATATTTTTAATATATCATAAAACATGACATATATTAACTTAAAAGGAATTCATAACAATTTGTAGGCCTCAGTCTGCCTTAAAATGGTATTACTTCCCTCAGTTCAAAACTGCATACTTTAATCAATTAAATAGAAAGCTGAAAATTTAGGCCACAATTCAGTGAGCAGATCACTACTTTCACAGATTCATATGCATATAATTTCGTAACAGTCGTTTATTAGGTAAAGAGTTGCCTATGAAGTAAGCAATGAAGATAATAAAGATACTTAGGACACTTGTCTATGTTGCTGTATTTTGGATGTAGTGCTTGAGTACTGAAAGACTGGCTTCGAACCAACTTGGATTTCTTGTCTTCTTTGCCTAAAATTATAAGGAGCACAAATTTTTAACATGGATATCATTGCATTTCCTCAGTAATTAAGAACACTTTTTAATATAATTTTCTGTCAACCTATGCTAGCTGAAGGAACTGATTTAACTATTTCAATGAGTTTTATTTATGTCACCTATTTACATACTAAAGAATAAAGTAAAACTAAAAACCATAGAAAACACATTCAGTTCTAGGAATGGAATCTTTTCTTATGTGCAGTAGGTGAAACTGGCCCACAGATGCCAACAGCAGCTTTGCTGGGTTTTAACCTGCTGATGTGGGATCAAAGCATTCTAGAAGAATTTTTAAAGAGCTCTTACCCGCTGATGTACCAGAAGAGCTTACAGGAACAGAGAGTGTGATACTTTTTGCCAACACTGATGACGTTTTACTGTCTCTACCTAAAAAAAGTCCAGTATAAATACTTCTCTCTTAAAGCTTAACTTCAAAGAAAGAAAGAGGACATAACATATCACAGTCCTGGGGTAAACAGTAATATCTAATCCCGTGCTACTAACACTTCAGACACTTCACACCACAGACAAGTACTTACATTACATCCCAAAATGAATAATACCAGACAACTAAAACTGTCATGTATTTTATTAATAAAGCAAAAAACCCCTTCCTTCTAATATGAGGCCAGTTTTCATAAATGTCTTTACAAATATATAGGAAAAAAGTTTTATTGACACTTTCTAAAACTCTGCAATTTACTGTATAAAGTGTCTCTTTTCTGCTCCCTTCTCTTCTACGTTTGTAGAATGTATGCACAAATAGTATGTACATAAATAAACAAACTTACGCTTCTTTTCAAATATTTTATCATTAACATTTGTAGATCTTCCTTCATTTTGCTGCTTCTCTTTTTCTAATTGTTCCTAAAAAAAATGAATAATTTTCTCAGGTATTACTCAGAAAAAAACCAACCAATAAATTGTGTTTCAACTAGGGATTGCTTCCAAATCATCAAAATAACAGTTAATTTCTACTCTCTCCTACTATTAGTACAACTCTTAGTGAAGATCCAGAGAAAAAACTAACAGTACAGAATGAAATCAGGGTTCATATCCCATATAAAAATCACACCAAAAAAAATGTTGACTTTAATTATGAAGGAATATCAGAGTTAAAGTTTGCATTTATAACTTATTATTAAAATTATGCCTGGACATTTTTAATTAAAAAGATACAGAAATTGGCAACTGACAATGTAAAATTTATATGCTACACAAATATTCTCATACTAGAACTGCCAACATTTTTAATTCAAACATACAGTTCAATGAAAATCTTTTTCTCAGGTGGTAAGGTGTATCACATATGCTCAAACTTTTTAAAGGCCTAAAATTAACATCTACAATTGACAAGCCTTTATGCAAAAAAACCCCAAGTATTACAGTTCTTCAAGTTCAAGGAATTTATTTGCCTTTCTGTAATTTAGCTAGCCTTAGAATACCTTTTGAGAGCACATCCATAGACAGAAGACAGTGTTAACACAGGTACACCAATAATTTCTAAAGCCAGTACTTGCTTCAGGATCATTGGTGAATAGATATCACTCCAACTTCAAAAAGCTATTAGCATATTTTCCGTACAATGTTCATAATAAAAAGCACCAAGAGAATCGTAATTGTTCTACTCTATTTTTGTCCATTTCACTCTAATTACTACCGGAGTTTAAAAAAAAAAAAAAAAAAGAGGTAATTAATTCAGGTCAAGGTTGCTGGAATATTGTGTCTACTAAGTCAATTACTAAAATTAAGAAAACTTATTAGGATATTAGGTATTAAAATCTGTAGCAGTCAGATACATTTAACTGGACTCAATGGCTCCTCATCTATTTGGGCCTGCAAGATGTCACAATTTACTGTGTACATCTCCAGTTCCTCAAAAGCATGCCTTTCACTGACGATGCTTAACAAGACCTTTGTGATACCGAAGGTTAACCCCGTATCAATGGGATGTATCATACAAATACAGGTGCTCTTCTAAAGTCTAGCTGTGGAAACAAGGTAAAAATGAATGTTATTATACAATACACAATAACACTGTGTGCACTGGAGGCTATTTTACCACAGCCCCAAATGCTTTCACCATAATAATTTTATCTACCTAAAAATTGCTAAGTTCAGGTCTTTGAATATGTGTAAGCAGGTCCTGGGAACAAAGTTGAACCTTTTGCTGGAGCTAATGGGAGGTGGCAGGGAAGTCCCTGAGACGGGTATCATCAACTGCAATACCTACTGACATCAAAGTGGGCCACAAATGTAGGCTCTGTAGCGATCCCAAAGAGGAGAAAGTGACATGTTTTGGACAATCTTGAATCTGTTCTGGCTTACTACAGAGGAGTTCAATTACTACAAGTCAGGGGAACTATGCTAATGAAATTCGTCCTCTTCTAAATCCTATGAGCTTCTCAGCTTCTCCCACCTCGGGCTGGAGTGGCGGCAGGAGAAGGGAGGACCGCAGTAATCTAGTCTAGGCTTTGTGAAGATGCGGTAGGCTATGTGGTGAAGCACCTGCTGCTGCTTTTGCTTACAGCTACGACTGAAAATGAATAGTTTTATAAGTTGGAAAAGCATTCTGCACGCTTCTCTTTCAAATCCTAACTTGTAGCTCCCTTTGCTCCATACAACCTGCGCTGTCTCCCTCCTGCCAGGCTGCAGATGTCAACGGCCTTTCTTTCTTGCTCTTTTTTTCTGGCTAACAGGAAAGACTGTAACACACAGAGCCTCCTTCGGCTTCCTTGGCACAAAGGAACTTATGACATTAATTTCTTTGCCAGTGGAAGCTGTATGTGAATTCTGAGGTGTTTCATTATTCAATCTATTATGGAATACAAGCCTGACAAATTGCTAAGCTCCCTCAAAAAGATTTCATAAAGGTGTGCTGAAAGGCTTGCGATTTTAGAACTATGGAGGCATCAAGCAGAAGTATTTTTCAAGAAATTTCTGTTTGCCTTTCTAATTGAGACAGTAAAATTTAGGTAGCGAAGAAAATTAAGTTACATGTTACTTTGAAGGACTTAAACTTATTGTAAAGCATAAAATGAAACCACACACAGATTATGAACCTACCAGGTCTCTCCATAATATGCACTTCCTCTACCTTAAAATTATCGCCTCATTAATATTTAGCTACGAACTATTAAAAAAAGGACAGATTGTACTGATAAAATATACCATTTCCAAAAGGAGATGTTCTTGCCTCTCTTTTTCTTGATCCAATAAATCATTTTCGTAAAATCTTTTCTGAAACTTCAAAATAAAATCAATAAAAAAAAAATCACTTCATGAAAATGTGGATTAAAAGTACTTGGAAAGTATTAAAGTTAACAGGTACTTACAACATCTACAGAAATCTCCATTCTGTCCAATTCTAACACTGTCTACAAAGAAAATCAAAACATTATTTATCATTACTCAACAGCATGCCACACTTTTAACCAAAAAATTGTCCAGATAAGAAGCTTAGAATAGCGGTATTCAAAATCAAACATGCCTTTTCTTCCTAAACATTTGAAGGCCATACTTGCATTTTTGTGCTACAAATGTAGTTAAAAACTGTCAGAGAGTATTCTCAGAGCCCAGCTGAGACTCACAAGGAAGCACTAATAGACTATCTATATGGAACTCAAAATACACTCAAGGAAAGCACAGAAGCACAAATGGCTGGAGCATGAACCTAGGAACCAAGACTGAAAAAATAACTCCAGAATCTGTGAAAAAGCCAGGATGCTCCAAGCAGGCGTTCCCCCAACCTCTCCTGCAGACTGGCCCTATGAGGAAGCCACCTACTTTAGCTACTTCACTTCCTGGCTTCTTTGAAAATAAGCATGGGCATCCCTTAAAGGTGGACTTTTCCATGAATATTCGTATTACAAAGACATTTGTAACATTTCAAATTCCTACAAATCCTGTATCTGTATATTGTAAAATAAATAGATTAACAAGATATCTCTACCTCAAACACTTGGTCATTTTTACTAGGGTCAACCTTTAATCCTATCTTCAGTCATCTGCTAGTCTTTCACAAATGGTCATCGAACCAAAACCCTGAATCCCAGTCACTAGAAAATAACTGCAATGTAAGTAACCAAGGGAACACCAACTCTCTTACATTTGACAGAATACACTATACTACATCTTCTATTAATTGTTCAAAATTACATAATAAACAAACAATAGAATTCTTTAGTCTCCTGTTACTACATCAGGAGAATCAACAGAAAGCATAACTTGGATCATCTTAACTAACTTCAAGACAAAATGCTGCTGGAAAAGAAAAATGCTTACTCTTTTTACAATAGTCAGGACATCTTTGTCTTTCTCTTGACACAAAAGTTTCCTGATACATAATTCCAACTGCTGAAGTAAATGTTTATCAGTGGGAATCTTCAGAGTAGATTTAACTTTTGGCAACAAATAGCATAGCTTCATTCTACAAAAAAAAAAAAAGGTAAATATTTTGATGCTGATGTTTAATAACATTATTAATTTTTGTATTGCTAGCATTTGAGATAAAATAATTAAGTTAGTAGGTCTTATTTTTCAGAAATGATTGTCGCTTATGTGTTGTTTCCAGACACGCTGTAACATTTTCAAAACACTTCTCCATATATCAGGACTACAGTGCTGTATCTCAAAGTCAATCCCATCCATTTCAGTGTCACTATACGTAAAGTAATGAACGCAAGCCACTCTTTCAGTAGTCTGAGCTTAAAAAATTAGCATAGGTTTTACCTTATGTAAAAGTTTTCTACTTCGTTGCTAAAGTAAATGGAAAAAGAATAGAAAAATACATGGGAATTTGATATGTTATTCATTTATATGCAATATTTTTTCCAGTATTTTTGAAGTCAGTTTTTTTCTTCACTAAACTGATAGGGACCAGGCAGTTATCATCAATAAGAAAATAGTTCCTTTTTTTTTTGTCATGTATTTTGTGTGATTTTACACTTTTAATCTTATTTCTGATGGGTGTAATTCATGTATTACTTTCTTCTCATCTATTGCTTGCTCCTCGCACGCCAAAACTCTACACTTTTGATCAGTTCCCAAACACTCAGACTGACCTGATTCTGTGGTTTTCCAACATCATTCTTATAGTCCCCTACACCATTAATACTGGTCACCCTGAAGGCTCTGTACCTTTTTACTCAAGTCCCACTATTTAAACAAGACATGAAACCTGTACAAACATTTCATGGAATCACGGAATTTCAGAGTTGGAAAGGACCTCTAGAGATCACCTAGTCCAACTCCCCTGCTAAAGCAGGATTGCCTAGAGCACATCACTCAGGACTGCATCCAGGTGGGTCTTGAAAGTCTCCAGAGAAGGGGACTCCACAGCCTCCCTGGGCAGCCTGTTCCAGTGCTCTGGCACCCTCACCGTAAAGAAGTTTTTCCTCATATTTGATCGGATTTCTTAATCTATTATTTAAAGCTTTTTTCCTGTACACTGCTATATACCCTTTGTACAGTACCTCACATTTGCCACTGGATCATGTGTAAGTTCAAGCACAGGTAGAAAGAAGTATTTACAGAAGAACGATTTTGAGAACAGTTCCATAATGAATTCACAAGTATCTAAAAAACGAAGTCTATTCCAGTAACTTTTTCCTTGGCCCAGTTCTGAAAAATAAGAATTCATGGATATTATCTATTAAGTTTTCAATGTCAGCTAGAAAACATTTCAAAGGTTAACCTTTGACTCAAGGATTATAAGCACACTTATCACAAGGCACATCTTCTCAGCCTCTCTCAATTCTTTCTTTCAGTGAAAACCTAGCCTTCTGAATTCAATGACCATTTCTGTCAGCGAGCATTTTGTTCAGAAACACAACCTACCCCTTTAACCATTTGAAAAAAGCAAAAATAGCATGTGAACTAGCTACCGTGTTGAACAAAGCCCTGTATGCCTTTCAAACCATGTCACAGATGTATCAAAATTACTGTGTAAACATTAAGGATTGCTAATGGGAACAATTCACACTTCTAACCTATCTTTAAAACACACAGCATAAACCAGAAAGTCAACTTAGGCGACTAACTCATTCATAAATTAATTCTGAGCGGATTTACTCAGTACTTCTTATGCTGCAGCCTCTAGAGAATTTTACTTCTATGGAGGAATTCTGCTTTGTATATTGCAGCGCCTACAGCTAAGCAATCTTGGATTCAAGAAGTAGGGTTGGAGGGGTCTTGGCATATTATCAATTTTCCATATTGCCTCTCTCCCAATTCCCTTGCATAAGCTTCAGATATATTCCTCGCATACGCACAATATGTTTTGCCTGGGGATCATATGAGCAACTGAATGTCTTCTAAGTGTAATCCCACCAATGATGGCAGGAAGTTACACTGAATAAATATAACCACAAATAGATCTTCAGTCAAAACTAACTTGCATCTCTAAGTAGGCAAGGAAAAATTATCTTACGTTCAATCAGTTTCTGAATAACCTCATGCCTCTGTTCTTGTTTGCGATTATAACGTAAATAAACGCAGAGAGTTCGAGCAGCTGCTTTTTGGACTGGCAGGACATTCTTGAAAGAAATAAAGGGAACACAATTAAACATAGTTGAAAGAATACGAGTAAAAATGTATAAAAATTCTAGAAGCAGGAAAAAAATAGCTAAAAATTAGCCTAACTTTATAAATTTTGAAATAATGGTATAACGTAAGGGAGAATAAGGAAGTTTGTCCAATTCATGAAACACCTACTTCTTTATCCCTTCTGCCTAACTTGCTTATTCAATTATTTCATAAACATCTTAAAGTATTCCATGTTTGGAAGATACCTTCTATATTGTAGGTGTTAGAAAATAGAACCTACAACATCTTGTCTTAGAACAGACAGTTTTACTCTTGAATGAATTCAATAAAATTTCAGACTAGTAGCTCTAAATCATCATTCAGTTTCAGAATAAAGTGTTCTTTCATAAAGAATGGAACACAACGGAAAGTAATGTATGGAATCAGGGAAAAGAAGGCACATCTCAGAGGAAAAAATTTGGATTTACCTAGAAACAAACTGATAATGAGCACAAAGACAGGAAAGAAGACTTGGGTGGGAGGAAAAACATGACAATCTGTCAATTCACATTTTGCTCCTCAAATTGGGGAGAGTTCTCAGTGCAATTTCTCAGTCTCATATTAAAAAACCACAGCCTGATACACCATGTGCAATGAGGAATAGTACTTTAAGATTAATATTATATATAAAGTGCTACAGATAGCAAATATCTGGTGGTCACTGTTCTAAATGGCGTAAACAAATAAAAAAAACAATGAGAAAGAGGCAGGCTCACATTTGTCAAAATGATTGTCAACATTCTGTGAAGAAAACGGTAATAAATCTGATCACTTGATATGATATGAGGGAGACAGGCATATTTTTGTAGTAACTTCTCGTGAGTTCTCCATTTTAAAGAAGTTGCTGCTCTCTGTTCTGCTGTTGTTAATGCAGGAATCAAGTCAGGAATAGACAGTAACTAAAAATAAAAATACAAACATTAAAATAATTTTACATCTTCCTGCTGTATGTCATGTTGCTACGTTTAAAAGGCGCATCACAGAAGGGAAGAGATTTTAAGGGGTCAATTAATTCCTCTCCTCAGACAGGATCAGCTACTCTGTGACCATTTCCAGTAGATAATAGTCTAACTTCTTAAAAAAATTTAATGGTCGGGATTAAACCATCTCCCCTCAGCAGTAAATTCCACTTAACTAGTCAAAAAGCTATTCCAGTCCTTAACTAAATCCACTTTCATTTCCAAGCCCTCCTCCTGACAAAGAAAAACTAATCACTGGTCTCTTTGTAATACCCTTTTGAAGGCCATTACAACAACCCTCCTCAGTCTTCTCTTTCTCAAACCAAATAAAACCCATTTTCCTTCTAGCCTCGTAGTCTTTGCACTTGTTCTTTTCAGATCCCTAATTAATTTTAGTAGGAATTATACACCTTTTTTCAGCAGGAGACAAAGACTTTACAGTAACCAAGCTAAATTCTCTTTAGTATTAAGCAACATGAAACAAGACTGCCACACTTGACATTGCACTTGTTATATGTTATATAAATTTACAGCTGTAAACACCTGACAAATTCGCAATTTAAATTACACTCTCAATTTTTGCCCATACAAGAAAATAAATTTATTCAGTTCTTATGTTGTTGGAATTTCTCAATTTCTCTATGCATTTAGGAAGTATGCTCAATACAGCATCTTGAGGCAGGAGATGATCTTTTATGTTCTGTTTTACAGGTGAGGAGTCACTGAATAAACCACCATCCAGAGCCACATACGATTAAATTAGTAAAGTTGTGAGCGAATACAGATCTCCTAAATCCTAATTCAGTGCCTTTACCTCAGGAAACAGACTTCCTTCTAGCAGAAAGCGTGTCTGAAAATGGCAACCATGGGAAATCTGTGGTTAATTAGAAAAATAACACGGATAAACTGTTCATTTTATATTAAGTCTAATCTTTCAAAACCTTTTTTATTTTATTTTAAAGTTTATAAAGTCAACAATGAAAAAAAACACAGAAACTTTGTATGTCTCCCAAGCAGAAACTAATCATAAAAACCTTTTCATACAATGTACGTCTGAACAACTTTGCTACTACCTTCATTTAGAAAGCAAATTAAAAAAAAAAAAAAAAAAAAAAAAAAACAAAAAAAAAAAAAAAAAAAAAAAANACCCACTTTGCTTTCTGATCCACTGTTTTCTCCTCCATTAGTCATCAGTTCAAGGATTTCAGGAAGGTGACCTACCAGGGCATCTAACACCTATTTAAAGAAAGGCTGCATGAATGAGGTCTGTAAATTAACTTGACTCAATTTTTATCTCTCACCAACATAGCCCTGCTGACACCTCTTCTGTTACTGTTCTCTCACATCCATTTAAAAAACAAAACAAAACAAACTAAAAAAAAAAAAACAAACCCAGATGCAACGTATTTGCATTGATGAGGACTGGGATTTAAAATTGGTGTTTTAATGCAGTAATACAAGTGTTATAGCTTTCAGTTTAAGAAAACAAACTGTAGTTTTGGTTCATGTGAATACCGCAGTCAATGCTTTCTAAACAATCCACAGCATACAATATTTTAAAATGAACATTCATTCTTAAGAAAGATCTGTATTTCAGAGACAGTTAAGTAAGACCCTTAACAAACACAAAGAAACATGGGGTTTTGTATATTTGTCATCTGAATCTTAAAAGCAGTATTTCCTGCTTTAAGAAAAACAGCAGTTGATAAGTTAAAATAGAATATATAGTCTATATTAATAGAATAACCCTATTGTCAAATGTTTTATTACTTGAAACAGGGCTACAAAAGTACATAATTAAATATTTTTTGGCACCAAGTCTGACAGAGGGTGTATATATGATAAAACACCAAATATATTTTTATTATTTAGGTAACTGTATAGGGATCAAACCAAGGAACTTTTCAAAATCACCAGCTGCTTCTGAGTCTCAACTTTCAGGTGTTCAACTTGAGAAATCTTTTACGATGGGTCAGAATTTCATAAACTATAAGCAGATGTTCTAGGAACACTTTTAATGTCATTGAAAATGTCTAACAACGGATACTAAAACAAAAAGGAGCACCTAAAAGCAAAACTTCTTTTTCCATGCCATATCCAAAGACCTTACATAGAAAAAAAAAAACAAAACCAAACAAAAACCACAAGCCACTGAAATCTGGTATCAGAGGAAATGGTGATTTTGTCTCAAATACGAGTATTTGTCATTTTTCAATCCAAAAAATTCTCACAATATTAACTGTAATATAGCTAAGTGATTCATGTTTTATGCAGGTTGAAACCAAGGTACGCTAAACCCAACTGTCTCAGAAACATTCAGAGATTCTGTACCAGATCTTGGACTGAAACTCTTTCTGTAAATCTTGATCTTTGAACCATACAGAACTGCCTCATCACCTCTTGAACTTGAGAAATGAAAATGAAACAAAGCAAAAACTTCGAACGCTATCAACAATTATTTTAATATAGTATCAAACCCAAATCTTTCCACAGGATCTGTAAGGTAATAAACAATACAGCAATTAAACCAATTTAGAATGAATACTTTTTAAAGCTAATAAATTCAGTGGGCGTTTACTAAATTCAAACACCTTCCTGTTTTCCTCCTTTTTATTCACAAAAGGCTGGCATCTTTATGCAGTGCCTGGGAAACAGAAGTAAAAGCTGTTGATCACTTCAAATGGTTACCGTACCGTCTTACTGCAGAGTTATCAAACATCAAGATAATCTGCCTCAATTGAACAAGCAAAAGAAAGTTCCAATAAAAGTATATTACCTCCAGTGACTCATCCTGTAATAGTGTAACCAGTTCTTTATGTATTGTATACACACCAGAATTTAAAAGCTTAGCAACCTAAAAAATGACAGCAAGATAGTAAGGTGAAACATTCTTTCGTTCCAAGGCACTGCAACAACTACAAAACACGTGCTCACTTTACAGCAAGCACGAAGAAGGGATGCAGAACAACTGTTTAATATCAGCCATCTAAAATTGTGTACTTTCCCATTGACCCCATTAAAATATCCTTATATAAAGAATATGAGGCTAGAAACAGGCCTATTACCTAACCATGAAACATGCTTTTAGAGTTAACCCTATTTCACATATACCAAAACTTCTTAAGACGGCATTGCAAGGCTAGAAAAATTCCTTCTGGAATATTCAAATGTTGTACTTCATGCTCCTTGGGAGAGTTAACAGTCAGTCTGCTATATAATTTACAAAAAGGTAATATAAAAATTGGCTTAGCCGGTGCTGGATTTTAAGTTTCCCCAACATTTGCATCTGAAGTTTTCACTCCTTACTCCTTCGGGTTTTTTTTACTGTGATTCATAAATCAGATATAAATTTCTAAAAAACACCAGCAGTCCATCTCCACACTGCTAAAAAGGTTTTATAGCAAATATCAGAAAAACTTGAGGAATGAGATTTTTTCCATACAGTCTATTACATGGTGCTTTTTAATTATTTTCTTTATTTATATAAGCCAAATGAAAACAAGAGCTTACTTCCAATCAAGATGAAGCTTTAAGGAAACGGCTACAGGGCGTTTATTTAAATTAAAAAAAAAAAATCCACCTAGCAGTGAATGCCATAAATTACTCATTTTTGGCTGTCACGTGGTTGCCTAGTTATGGTGTTAAAATTAAATCAACCAGCACTAAATGTACATTCAGACCAAGGTATATTTTTACAGGTTTTTTAGAATGAGCTATACTACTTTGCTTACATTCAGGCAGTAACTTAAAAGTATTATACATCTAACACAAAATATTATGTAGAATTAGATGCTCATTTTACAATTTCAGCAATTACCTTGGATTATCATTTATTAAAACAAGGTGTCAACAGGCAACAAGAACTGGAAATCCATCCATCTTTCTTATAATGGTGAAAATAAAGCCATTTATGCCTCCACTAGTCATTTAAATGTTTTCAGCAAGCTGCTTAACTCACCAATTTCCCTAGCAACGAAATGGGATAAAAGGCCAGCTCGTGGACTGAAGCACAAGGTTCTCAGTAAAACACTATGAAAAATCTTGAAGGCCTGCCTATATAGGTTACTAAAATCAGAAGAGTGTGTATTTTCATTTCCGGAATTCACCCCATACAGCTGATGATATCTATGCAGTTGTACCTTTTTTAACTTTTATGAAAATAATGCAGTGGAACTTATATAAACTGAATGGAATAATAAGAATACATGTGCTTTTACATCTGCATAAATTTCCAAGTAGTTTCATATTAAATTGAGTATTTAACTTAGATTTGATCCTTATAAATATTCTCCATAGAACACCAGCATAGTAGCAAACCGTACAGTTCTACAGAAAGTTTTCAGGACCAGAAGTTGCAAGTTCCTTTCTCACATTTGTCTCTCTATTTTCTAATAACATTGAAAACCTTCAAATAGTGTAATTACTACAATTGTTTATGTTTGTGGTACTGGATCATTGTAAGTTTCTCCTAGCTTTTGCTCCTTAAAGCCTCACCTAGCAGTAGGCTCTTATGGCCCAAAGTCACACAACTTCAATAGACTAATGTGTGGATATGGGCTATATAAAGAGGTTAGAAGGGACTGAACACCTTTGACAAACTAAACCATTTCAACAAGTTTTCTCAAGTCTCGTTTTTTTGAACAGTCACAAATGTAAGCTTAAAGAAGAAAACAACATAAACCAAAACCACTTAAGTACTAAAAACGAACCGTTGTAGACTTACTTCATAGAAGCTTATAGCCATAGTGTATCTGACAGGAACTTCGGGGTCATGACAAAGGCAAAAGAATATAGAATATAGTTCTAAATGGAAGTTCTTTGGATCCACAAAAACAATCATGGCCTGTGGAAAGAGAAAGTCTTTTGTTGTATAGCTAATGGACTACACTATCAGAGATTATCAGATGAAAACATTGAGTCACAACCAGCAAGACACCTGGGAGATAACAGGTTGAGATTTTCAAGAGGAAGTGGGGCATTTTTGATGTCTGTGTCAAAACACAGGTACTAGACAAGTTCTGGAATTGAGAACTAAACTGGATTTACATATCTTCCAGACATGCTGCAGGCTTTTTTTCTGAAGACATAGATTAAAACTACAAGATGGAAAATCTTAGTTTTATAAATATTGTTTATGTTTCCATACACTAGTGGAAGCTGCAACTGGAGACTTCAAAAACAAAGAACATTTTAGCAAGAAGCAAAGGAAGCATCTGAATTTCAACATAATTGTGTGTATACATACCTTCTTTTTGGTCAAATAAACTAACAGATGTCTACCTACATACAGTGTGCTTGTCTTTAAAAGGTAGAACAAAAATAACTGTCTCCTGGCTCTTGGTTCAAACATATTTTCTTTAAATATAAATGCAGGATGTCAAAATATGAAGCAGATTTACAGAAACATGAGTGGTAAGCATAAAGACCTCACATAAACTTGAAAAGACTCTCCGTATTCAGGCAGGAATATGACTAAAACATGAATCTAACCATTCAGATTCAATCTTCAGCACCCTGGAATGCCAAGAAACACAGTAAATGTGAAATCCTAGCTTTGAGTGGTTTGAAACCGGGGACTCTGTTTCACAGCCATTTTCTCAAAGCCTTTGTGCTAAGGGTTTGAAGAAAATGTGCAGGAAAGAATGAGGCCAGTAACCTCTTAGAAGAGCACTCTCAGTCAAAACTTGCCAGTAATTTTCTGAGGCTCCAAAAAGAGGAATCTTTCCTGATAACACTTTTGGACAACCTCTACTTTAAGCCATTAACTTGAACTTTCCAGGAGAGAGCTTGGATCTAGCTAAGAATGTACAGTTTGGGAATAACTTCTCTATCACTCATGCAGTCCCATTTAGTGAACTATAGGCACAACACAAATTATTTAACCTTAATGTTACTTACTGGAAAATTGTAAGCACAGTTCTTCCTCACTGAAATATACTTCTTTTCCTGTTCCAGAGTTTGAAGTTGTAGCTGATTATCATTGTGACCATTTTCCTGCTGTAAACCCAGCGTGGAAAGCTTCTTATAAAATTCCAAAAACCTTAAGTGCTGTTCAGGAGTAAAAATGCCTCAAAAAAAAAAAAAGTTGACTTTCCTCATTACAAGTACTATTTATACTGTCCCCCCAAAAAATCTCATTTACAAATCCATCAAATGTGTTGGGTTTTATCCCTGCCCCCCACCCCGAGTCTAGCAGAGTATCATCAGTACACATTATGCAAAAAAAAGTGATTACAGAAAAATGACAGCTAACTGTAACACTATAACAGAGTGAGTCTTAATTTCTCTTTACATAATTCTTGAAATAGTCAGGACTAAGTGCAGGGTTGTGAATACATTTGTTTGTTCCACTAACACTGATTTCTTCCTGATTAAATTTTTAGATCTTTATGAAACTCAGCCACATGAAGAATGCATGCCTGCAGAAAGTAAAAAAATTAGGCCATGTTACTACAGATAATAAAGAGGCATAAGAATGAAATTAGAAAACTCAGAACACACTGGAACGCAACTAGCGAGATGACTTCAAAAATTACAAGTCATTTCATAAGTACCTTAGTAATAAGAGAACTCAGGTTTTCTATTCGAAAGAGAGGAAAGCTGTCAGTGATTGGTACCAAGAAGGTCGAAATGCTTAATGCTTTTATTTTCTTTCCCAAATTCCACTAGCATCATCACGCTCAGCACAATTAATAACCGTGACAAAGATTCAAGCATTAAGCAGAGAAGGATCAGGTCAGTGAATACTTAAAGATGAGAGGTTTTCAAAATGTGCAGGGTCAGATGTGCTTTGTTCCAGTATTCAGAAGTACTTGAAGTACTAGGTGTGGAAACCTGAAATAAGTGAGATATCAGAATGGAGAAGAGCTGAAGTGGTACTGATATGTAATAGTCGCGGGGGAAAGGACAAGTCATATAATAATAGATCAGTCAGATTACTTTCACGTTTTTTAAAAACTTGCAACAAAAATAAAAAAATCTATGAGTAGCAGCCAACACGGGAAAACCAAAACTTGTCAAACTGATTCCATTTCCTTCTAGTACTGGATAACGGGACCTGTGAATACAAATGATGCAGTAAAGGTCATGCTCTTCACAAGCAAAATAAGGCATCAGGAAAGAAGGTGAAGAACTATAAAGGTGCTGCAAAACTGCTTGGAAAAGCAGTTAAGAGAAAGTTATCCATGGCTTACTGACAACATAGGCAAATGTATAAATCATAGAATCATAGAATCATAGGGTTGGAAGGGACCTCTGGAGATCATCTAGTCCAACCCCCCTGCCAGAGCAGGGCCACCTTAGAGCAGGTTGCACAGGAACGCGTCCAGGCGGGTTTTGAATGTCTCCAGAGATGGAGACTCAACCACCTCTCTGGGCAGCTTGTTCCAGTGCTCTGCCACCCTCAAAGTAAAGAAGTTCCTCCTCATGTTGAGATGGAACTTCCTATGCTCAAGTTTGTACCCATTACCTCTTGTCCTATTGCCGGGCACCACTGAAAAGAGCCTGGCCCCCTCCTCCTGACACCCACCCTTTAAGTATTTGTACACATTCATTAGGTCACCCCTCAGCCGTCTCTTTTCCAGACTAAACAGACCCAATTCCCTCAGTCTTTCCTCATAAGAGGAAAGAAAGGTCTTTCCTAGTTCTGGTACTATTCAGTGTTTTCATTGGTTTTTTGGATGCTGGATTAGAGACTTCGCTTATTAAATATTCTGATAACATCAACCTAGGAGGAAGAATGCTTATGCTTCAGAAGATAAAACTTAAGACTATTATTCCATTAGGACAGAGGTAAAGTACCATGTTTAGCTAGATCCACATCACCTGCACGCGGCCAGGAAAGACTAACTAGCTGTGAGATTTATGAAAAAATAAAAAAAAAAAGGCTTCATAAGCTGCACTTGAACAAATAACGTCAAACTATTGCAAACTGTTGCAAAAAAAAAAAAAGGTAGTTTTTCGTACTGAAAAATGTAAACAGCAATATAGCTTGCAAGGCACATGAAGTAACCCTTTCACTTTGTTCAGCTCTCCTAAGGCATAACACTTCAAGAAAAATATGAACTTGCCAGACAGAGTTCAGTGGTGAAGAGAAATAAGCAATTAAAGTCATTCAACCTAGAGAACAGATGACTGAGAAGACATGATAAAAACAGGATGGACTGTCCCGGCTCTATGTTTCTGTAAATAACAGTTTGACACTGTGGAACAGCCCTTGAGCTATCTGTAGTGACGCAACAGCCACTTTGATGGTCTCTAAAACACTTGTAAAGGATTATTTTAAAGATCTGTAAGAAAGATCAAAGGATTTAAGAGTCTAAGAAGAAATTCTCTATAATGTAAAACCATGATTCTGTGCTGTCCCTCCCCAGGTAAGCTCTGTGTAGCAGGTATATGGTGGGCAGAATGACCAAGGAAAGATCTGCTGTGCTCGAGTGAAAACCACAAAAATTATGGAAGAGATCTGGCCACAGCTGCAGCTGGGAATCCACATGCCGTTAGGTCTCCTTTCTCCCCTGAAGTTCCTTATGGGCCACACTCCGTACTGTGCCTCAAAAGGGCATCAAGCACAGAGGTGAACATACACAGGTAACATCGTACTGTGTTTTCAGAAGTTTCCAGTTTTGAAAATTCAGTCATCCGACCCACAAGCTCCAGAATACCCAAGAAGGAATCAAAATAAATCAATCAATCCAGTAAACACAAACCATCATGCTTCCATTTCTGACCCTGTCTCAACAAAAAACTCTGTCCCTGACTAAACATAAAAAAACCCCAATAAACAGAGGACACTCCAAGAAGAAATGCACAAAATCTAATACATATGCAATAGATGAATTCAGACTTTTATTTCCGTATTTCCTTTCCTAACTATCATTTCATTTGATACATTCACATCTGGATATTTTCCAATTCTCCAGTCTCCCCTCATTTTTAAGATTTTTTTTTAAAAGAACATTAAATCATACCATATAATCCATTACACAGCTTCCCTAAATGGAAAGATAAAGAAACTAGGATAGATTCATCTGCTTTGAAGGATTTTTCACAGAATGACTTCACTAAGGGGAGCACAGTTTGACTCCTATCATCTGAAAAACAAAAGAAATTTTTAGTTAGCCATTTGTCAACATCTAAAAAAAGAGCACCGAGAATGGACTTCCATAATAGGTTATGAAAAATATAATTTAACGTGCTCAAGAGCATTTTTGGCAGGCACTCACTGGAGGTAGAAAACAAGAGGTATAGAAAACGACAAACATACTATCATAATACAGGCCCTAGATTTTAACACCTTACCTGTTTGTTTGTTGTTAGGAAAAATTAATCCCCCAGTAAAGGACAAGACAGAAAATAAATGAATAGACACTAACTCCTCCATTCACCAAGAATACAGGGATAGAAAAAATACTGCAGTACTCCTACAATAAGATTTCCTACAATAATAAGAATACAGGGAGATAAGACCAAACATGACCGTGACAGTAGAAAGAAAAATCTGTACATGCTGGAAGTGAATTTTTTCAACCTAATGAGAAGAGGTGGTTGAAAATCTTTTGGTAAACAATAAATTCACAGAGAAAAAAAATAATTAATGGCAGAGGAAAGCACCGAAATCATTTAGAAATTAAAAGTCAAGTCCAAGCACTCTGCCTCCTTATAAAATAAAGGAGTAAATATTCAAATAAATTTATTTAATTGTTTTAATTTAATTTAATTGTTTTAAATAAAACCATTGTATTTTAAAATGTCACAAGTTTTAAAGGGATTACGATTTTTTAATGGTAGATCAATACCGAAATTCAGCAAATAATTATGGTTGAACAAAATATTTAGGTTGACCTGAAGAAATATTTTGATATTGTGAGAAAGAAACCCTAGGACACAATTTTGGGTCATCTACCTTCAAAATGTTCATTTTCTAGTTCAGCCATGTAACCATAAACTACACAAACCAAATTTCTAGAAACACATTCCTTAGAAACCTGTAAATAATCCCCGATTGCTTTCTCCAGGCTTTTCTCAATAGCTAAAAGCAGTGGTTACAGCAATTGGAGCAGGGAGGAAGAGTGAATACTGGGAAGTGCAGAGAGAAGTATAAACTTGATAGCATCATTGCAAAGGCTCAATAATTTGAAAAATAACCTACTATCATACTTAGTGATATAAGCGCTAACTGCTAAAAAGTCCATTTATGGTATTGTCCCCAAAACTATCTTTTTTATGTACTCCTCCATATGGCTTATTTGCAATCATGTACTTTAGTAATTCATCACTAAGTTCCTGTACAGTAAATATTTGCTCCTCACTTACGTATCAGGAAGGAGTAGTAAAGTCAGTAAGATGTGGTGCAAAATCCAGAGTTGCTAATGAAGATAAACAACCAAGCAGTTTGGAAAAAGACAGTATAAAGAGCAAAGTGGCAAATAATGAACAGTGATCAACAACGTAAAATATTTTTTTCATATACACTTATCATGTACTTTGCTGCTTTGTACATTTCCAGTTGTAAAAAAAAAAAAAAAAAAACAAAAACAAACCGAACAGCAGAGAGCAGAAGTGATACAGAACCAGAAAAGCTGGCTGTTACTGTCTTCTACATCCCCCTGAAAAAAATCTAGAGAGAGCAGCTGATTGGAGGCCAAGGCACAGTGGTTACCCAGAATGTTCCCCTACGCTGGAGCATTCACAGTAGCTCTCCTGAAAGTTTGCCCCAATCAATGTTGAACTGAACTTGTGATGAGAACCCGAGCGCCATGCATGAAGGCAACCCACCACCCCTATGCCAAAAGAACCAGGTACAACAGAGAATTTCTCCTTCCTCAGATGAAGACACAGACACTCACCCCTACACCCGGAGAAGCATGAAATATGCATGTTGATCAGAGGAAAGATATAAAGATATCAGGGGAAAAATACAAGCATTTACATCTTCTGCTTTAAATGCAGAAAAGCTCTATAAAATACACACATTTTCTCATTGCAAAGAGGAAAGCTTTCAGGGCCGTATAGCCACAAGTTCAAAGGAATTTAAATAGTAACTGCTGACGCTTAGTACCTCTAAAACAGATCAATTGTGCACGCTGTATTTCATGGGACATGAAGAAATTTTTTCTGTTCCAAAATTTACAAATGTACTCGATATAGATTACTAGGTGTTAAAACCTGCAAGGTTTACTGATGCACAAATATCATATCATCTCAGAAGGCAGGCTGCAGTCTTGTAGGTGGGACTAGCTTTACTTCAGTTAAGAGGCAAAAACTAGTTAATAGAAAAAAAAAAAGCACATGCAATTGCATCTGTTGAGCTAACATTTTGTATTCTGTGCATTGATAGCATTTACTAAGAACCCAGTATTCCTATCATTTATACAGTTATTTTACTCATTCCATTTAGGCACATTACATTAGAAACTTCGAAAAAGATAACTGATTTCATGGACAACTGGTTCACTTTCTTTAAAACTTACTGTGTATAAAGCACTGCAAGACATGAAATACATAAAGGATAAAACAATAAACAAAAAATCTGAAATGTGTGAAGAATGCAGACAGAACAAAAAACATTTACATACATTTAGAAGGTGAATTAAAGCATTAAGAACTGGGCTAGTAAGCCCAAATTAAATTCTCACCTGCATCAAACATATCGAGCAGATTCACTAACGTCTCGAAAGCTGCAAGGCGTACACTGCTGCCCTCATCTCTTGCCAGTTCGACTAACTCAGGAAGCACCACAGTTTTTGTTAGTTCTGTCCTGCAAAGTGAGGCAAGCAGTCAAGAAAAAACATATAATGAAACAATATTGCCACAGCAAAACAGAATTCTTCCTTGAAATACCCATTTAGATATTTTTCGTGTAGTTAAGAAGGAAAATTTCACAAAGTTGTAAGGAAATGAAAATTAAATAAAAACCCCCGGTCAGTCTCAGGACTTTGTCAGCCAAGTTTAAAATACGAAACTTCATCACTAGAAAAGCATTCAAATTAGCTCAAAATAAATCAGGGAAAATGCAGTCTGAAGAAAAAACTCAAAGGAGTCCAGCTACTTCACCGTCTCACTAAGAAAACTCTTCTGATCAAAGATGCAGAAAATGCTCAATGCAATGGCCCAAAGCCAAAAATTATTAAACATGAGTCATGCTGGATTGAAGCGTCTGGAAATCTTACGCTTCAAAGATGAGCCTCCTTTGCAGAGGGTAAGCAACTACTGCTCATGGAAAACGCGGTTTCCCAACTAGTCCAAATAGTAGCTTTTAGGCTTGTTTCAAAGGAATGAAGAAGGGGTTCTGCGTGTCTCTTTTTGCCTCGGTAATTACTAGCCCTGTCTGCCCATGTGACAGCCCTGACAACTTGAATCTATACATTGGCAGCAGATTGCTGTATTGGGGACTGACTTAGAAATCAGAGTTTAATCGGAGAGGTGACTAAGGAGGAGTGAAACGCTCTTGACACAGAAACATATGCGCAGTAAGGTGACTGGCATAAATAAAATGAAAAGAGATTCGCTTCTTGGAGCAAAAGTATAGCTTATATAAAAGCTACCATCCAGCATCATTTCCCATGTCCCAGCGTACAAGTGAAGCTTGATTGCTTTATGAGATTACAGCCCTACTATCAACCAGAATCGGGAAGACATACCCAGTATTTCCACTTTTTTTTTCAGTCATGCTTTTTTTTTTTTTAATTATTATTTATTTATAGTAATCAAGATTTCTAGTGTTTAACTCTGTCCGCATTTGAGTTAAGAAGCCCACTTTGTTCCGTTCACATGTACGAGCTCTTGGTCTGCTCGTCAATTAGCGAGAGCTGTTGTAAGCACCATGTTTCCCGAAAGGGACCTCAGCAATTTCTAACAGCCAAGGATCTGGCCCTCAATGTTTATACTGCGCAAAACATAAAACTGCAGGGAAACACTTATAAAATTACACTACATGAGAATTAATCGAGACGACAAAATCAAAACTATGTTTTACACTTTGAGCAACTGCGTTATGAAGAGTTTAGACTCTCAATCACAGTTTTTAATACAAAACTAATCACAATCTCCAGGCTGCCAGATTTTTACTGAAATAAAAATGCCCCAAATATCCCTTCCAATCAGACTAAACAAGTTACAGCTTTCCCTTTTATAATCCATTGCGAACAATAACACTTTTAAATCTTTATAATCATCATCAGTGATTTCCAAACCTTATAGAGTTTATTATTGTTACCAGCAAATCAAGATGTAGCTTAACAGTATTATTCCAGAGGATTAATCATTCATATAAAATGATGAGAAAATGACATGATATCATTGAGTGGTAACATCACTAAATAGTAAAAATAAGCATTGGGACTGTTGCACATTAGGCTTTCAACATTTACCTAAAAATGTGCTTATTTCTACTTATCTAATTGTGTTTATTTTCCTACTACCTATTCATCCTCAACATGAAAGACTGCAGTAGTTTACATACTGAAAATACCAACAGTTCACCATTTTTTATGAGATTAAAGCATCTAAATTGTTGGGAAGGGACTAGGCAAAAACCTCACAGAGAGAATATGGATAGATTAATGCTAAAGATAAAAGTTGGGGAGGAAAGAATTAAAGAAAAATATACAGAATGGACCATTAATTGATAACTATGTATTTAGCCCTGTTAAACCACTATTCTAAGGCTGGGTAAACTGCCAGTAATACTCTCATTTGCCACTGCATAACACCTACCTTGTTTTAAGACTTTCAGCTCCCAGGTATAATAAATGCAATTTAGTTCATTTTAAAGACACTAAACAGAATGAAGCAAATTTTATTTCCTTTCCAAAACAGTCACTTTAGTATAAGATAGAGCCATCTTGTTACAAGTGAAAACAACTTTTTTGCTTCTTCTTTCACACTGCTTAGTATATGTTGAAGTTAAACAGCCTTTCGAGGATGAGTGAGAACTAAATGCACATATTTAATTCTTATTTTACATTGTTCCGCACAATTTGACACTGCCCCGCACAACATCTTGGTCTCCAAGCTGATAAAATATGGGTTTGAAGGATGGACAATTCAGTGGATAAAGAACTGGCTTGACGGCCGCACCCAAAGAGTGGCTGTCAATGGGTCCACGTCCAAGCGGAGACCAGTGACAAGTGGAGTCCCTCAAGGATCTGTACTGGGACCGGTCTTGTTTAACATCTTTGTCAGCGACATGGACAGTGGCATAGAGTGCACCCTCAGCAAGTTTGCTGAAGACACCAAACTGTGTGGGGCAGCTGACACACTGGAGGGTACGGATGCCACCCAGAGGGACTTTGACAGGCTGGAGAGGTGGGCCCATGCCAACCTCATGAAGTTCAACAAGACCAAGTGCAAGGTCCTCCATCTGGGTCGGGGCAATCCCAAGCACCGATATAGGCTGGGCAGTGACTGGCTTGAGAGCAGCCCTGAAGAAAAGGACTGGGGGGTACTGGTGGACGAGAGGCTCAACATGAGCCATCAGTGTGCACTTGCAGCCCAGAAAGCCAANTGAGACCCCATCTGGAGTACTGCGTCCAGTTCTGGAGCCCCTACTACAAGAAAGATATGGACGTGCTGGAACGCGTCCAGAGGAGGGCCACGAGGATGATCAGAGGGCTGGAGCACCTCTCCTACGAAGACAGACTGAGAGAGTTGGGGTTGTTCAGTCTGGAGAAAAGAAGGCTCCGAGGAGACCTACCAGTATGTTAAGGGGGCCTACAAGAAAGCTGGTGAGGGACTTTTTAGGATGTCGGGTAATGGTAGGACTAGAGGGAATGGATTAAAACTAGAGATGGGTCATTTCAGAATGGACGTTAGGAAGAAGTTTTTCACCGTGAGGGTGGGGAGACACTGGAACAGGTTGCCCAGAGAGGTGGTGGAAGCCCCATCCCTGGAAGGTTTTAAGGCCAGGCTGGATGGGGCTTTGAGCAACCTGATCTAGTGGGAGGTGTCCCTGCCCATGGCAGGGGGGTTGGAACGAGATGATCTTTAAGGTCCCTTCCAACCCTGACAATTCTATGATTCTATTTTAACACCTGGATGTACATATACCTATCTCAAATGTAAAATAAAACTTCTGAAAGCAATCTCACGCAGATTCACACAAACAGTGAGTGCTTCCTAAAGACTACCACTGAAAGCATTTCCTGTTTCTCAATAGACTGAGCCACACGGCAAGGAAATCTGTGCAGCTGTACATTTTTAAAACACAAAAAATGTTTCAGTAATATCCGAAAGGAATATTCTCTAACTATACACATACCCTAAATATGAGTTATTTTACTCAGAATAACATACTTACACTATTTAAAAAAAAAAAACCAAAAATTTTGCTGTGCTTTGTGTCACAAATAATTTTCAAAGCCAAATTCATATGATTACTTCTCAGCCTTTTACTACAGCAGAGGTTAACTGAGAAGGTTAGAGGAATCCATGGCAATGCAGACAGCATCTCAAATAAGACACCAAAAAAAATCTCATGGGATTGAGCAGTAACAAATGAGAAAAGAGGAAGGAAAGTGATTGAGATAAACAAGAACATACGGCCTAGGAAGGGTCAGGGGAGAAAAGTGTTGGACAACATCCTAAATCAAGACCAAAAATCATGGACGGGGGGGAGAAATGCTTTGCAAATATGTTTCTGTGGATTTCCATTTTGGTGACATCAAAAATCTTCAAACTAGTATGACAGTTAGAACTGTCCCTTCCTTCAAAACTTGGTAGTTATTATTAAAAAAACCCAACTCCCTGAAGATAAAGAGAGCCCTCTCTTTCACTCATCTTCAGTCTTCCATTAAAAAGAATAAAATTTTAAGATACATAAAGATACACGAGATACACACACACAGTAAAAATAAATGCAAACTCAAATTATTCAGTCATTCCATTTAGTAAAACGCATTTTAAATTTCCAGTTTTACAAATATCAACAATATTGACAAATACAACCTTTCTTTTCTGTAATCACAAGCTCTTTTAAAGTCAAATGGAAAATGATCTACCATGCTAACCTACGTTTTGTTATAAAAGAAAGTACAAAAACAAATGAGTAACTTTACTGAGATGAGTAATATTGTGTTTTCACATTATTCACATCCTTTGAACTTTGGAAGGACAAGGACTTTGCAGAAGAGGTACCTAAAGCACACATATAAAATTATTTTTTATGCAATAAAAACAAGTTTATCCAGGAATCTAGAAATTACCTTCCTGTATGACCTTAACAAAGCAAAGTTAAATTAAGTACATGGCAGTAATGCTTAGTTCTTGCTGTGAATATTCATTCCCTATATGTAAGTAAGCTAAAACACTGCCTGAACATATACTTTTCCAGTATTCCATGGCTAAGAGGTAAATCACATTGCTTCAGGAATTTCCGGTGTTTTGTTTGGTTTTTTTAAAAGAAATAACTCAGACTCTAAACCACAAAATAATTCTCCACTTAAAAAAAATAATAATTCCACAGCCACAGGAAAGCATCTTTTCCACAAACACCAGTACTAACAAACTGAAGTGCACATTTACCGTGTCTTTCAAATTATATTTCAGTTTCAGCCTCATCCTTGAATTTTCTCATAAATTCACAACATTAAAAGTCAGAGGGACTCTTAAGAACTAATCTATCCACGCTGTGTAACATAGTGCAGGGAACCTCACTTGATATTTTCTTCAAGTCTGTAAGAGAAGTTACTGCTTTTTTTTCCTCCTGACACGATAACAAGCGGGCAGACCTGGAATTTTAAAATATTTGTTCACCCAGAGACCAATCCTGTGTGGGTTTTATTCATTAAAATAAAAGTTCCAGACTTTTTCTATTCCTATACATGCAATATTGACAGTCTTCAAGCTTAAGAGTAAAAGCTGCTACTGAACTGAAATTTGCTTACAAAACACATTTAGCATCCTTTCACAAAGAACTGCATAGTAATTATTAGAAACTGCTAATACTTGCCATAATCCTCTCCCATTTTTAAATATGCCTAATGACATCAATGAATAACTGAGATGATTTCAAGAAGCTATAGATGAACTCATTATTTACAAAAAAAATGTTGTTTGTATGCTTCAGCAATTTTACTATCAGAGAGAAATAAAAATCTGAAAATGGAAAAGAGCCAACTGCCAAAAGCCAATTCCTAAGAACACATCTGTACACTCCAAATTCATCATTGTGTATGCATGAATTAAGTTAGAAATCTTAAAAGGAGTTTTTAGGTTGCCATTAAATATTCTAGAGTAAGATTTTGCGTTTAGAAGCAGTTATGTAAATTGTACTCACCCTATTCCTTGAGCTATATGTTCCAGCTGCCGACACATACAAGTTCTAACTTCATATTCCACATCATGGCACAGTGATTTTACCAATGGAAGAATCTCTCTTTTAATACTAAAAATGTGAACATTTTTTTATTAATATACAGAAGAAGAATATATAAAATCCACTCCATCGTACTCAAATTTTACCCATATAATACTTCTAATGGCAATTTTGAAAAAAAAAAAATCACATATGGCAAATGATTTTTCTGAGAATTTGCAATTCTAAAATACTGTACGTCAGACAAATATGTGCTATAAAAAAAAAGAAAAGGATTATTTACAGTAGTTACAATTTGCTCATATTTTATCTAATTTTTTTAAACTACAAAAAAGTAGGTAGCCTGTCCTCATTTAATAACCATCCTCAGTACAATTTTTTAACAGCCACTGTAAGAATACAAAGAATTATATAAACAGAAATGCAAATCCCAATTGTCTCTAATACTTCATCATTGGTATGCATGTATCACCAAAGAGGTATTTGTGAAGCAGAAAAAGAATTTCAGATTAAAAGCTTCAGCACTGCAATGCCTTTATGCAAGTAGACCCAAGTATTCATGTTAAATCAATGGCAGATATAAAATAACTATTCTGAATTCTGTTTAAGTAAAAACACATACTGTAACTTGGCAAAATCAGCCATTGTGTTTCCTTTCACTGCCCAAGATGCTGTCATGAGTATTCATAAAATATCTCTATCCAAATCTTTATGTTGTTGTGAAACTCAAGAGAAATAATATGAAGCCACAGACAAGCAAATTTTCAAGCCAGTTTGCACAGCTTCCATTCATCCCAGTGAAAATTAATTTACTTCTTACAGCAAAATTTGGCCTCAAGTTTCAAAAATTGTACAAAGTCTTGGGAGTTTGGTACTTTAGAACACTCTGAAGTAGGGACTACTTCCAAAAAAGACTTGCTTTTAACTAGCTCTTGGAACAGAGGGTAGAAAAACTAATACTCTATTCCAAGGTCAGGAGTTTGTAAATACTCTGTAAAACTGAACTGCACTCACAGCCCACTACCAGAGGATCGATATGTCCCAGAAAATTCTCAGCCACCTTCATAACATGTAGCTTCTGTACAGAAATGGTGCTACTGTCTGAGAGGTTTCCTATTTCTGAACAGCAAGGAATCGTAGTAAAGAAACCCAACAAAAGAAGGTATGATTATTTGCACTTCTTATGACTAACACTATGAGAATTTCTCAGAAGATTCTACATGATCTGGAAATTCACTTCATGTTCATGAGAATATAACATCAAATAAATAAAAGCAATTGCGATTCTGCCAGAATTCTACAAATTTTGAAGATAAATATTTCACAGAATCTTTCATTTAGGCAGGAAAACACCCTTAAGATCATCGAGTCCAACCATTAACCTCACACTGCCAAGTTACCACTAAACCATGTCCCTCAGCACCACGTCTACTCGTCTTTTAAATACCTCCAGGGATGGAGACTCAACCACTTCCCTGAGCAGCCTGTTCCAATGCTTGATAAGCCTTTTGGTGAAGAAATTTTAACTAATATCCAATCTAAACCTTCCTTGGTGCAACTTGAGGCCATTTTCTCTCATCCTTGTTACTTGGGAGAAGAGACCAATCCCCACCTGGCTACACCCTCCTTTCAGGTAGTTACAGAGAGCAGTAAGGTCTCTCTTCAGCCTCCTTTTCTCCAGGCTGAACAACCCCAGTTCCCTCAGCTGCTCCTCAGAGGACTTGTGCTCTAGACCCTTCACCAGCTTCGCTGCTCTTCTTTGGACACAAAGGCTTTGGTAACATTTTCAAAATAAACTATTTCACCATGCTCATTAACTTTTGCACGTCCAACAAGCATAGTCTACAGAGCAAATGAGTGTAGATAGCTTCCTTTTGGTTGCTTCTAGTTCTTTTTTACTGAAGAAAAAAATCATAACTTAAAGAAATTTATTCCTAAATGTCTTGTCATACGGTTCTGTTGTTCATATTTTCTGTTACACTGAATTCTTGCATTTTGGAGCAGACCAAAATCATTGTTAGAGCAGACTTCCTGAGCTAGGCATGATTCCTGTGCATTTAGTAGCCCTCAGTGGATTTCTTTTGTAACGCAAAATCACGGGTAGCCAATTGTCTGGATAGGAAACACATTTGTTGAAATGGTCCTGCTATCATAAGACTGGGTAAGAATGCATCATACCAACTGCTTTGGGCAGATAAGTTATTCAGACTTCCTGTCACCATTGGTTCCCTGTTCTGCACCCAAGGTTCAAAGCCACAGACACTGAATCCAAGAGCTGGATAACATCAGTCACCAAAACTGCCTCCTGATACATCTCCATATAGTTAGGGATAGAAAAAAAAATATCTCCATGTTAAATTTGGTTAGACAAATAAGAAGTTAGGAACGGGATTTTTCTCTTTATGACGAGAAACTCTAAGGTGATGAAATTGTGTTTTGTTTCTGTAAATTGCAGACAAATCCACTGTTTGGCTTATTTCCTAGTAAAAAAAAACAATAGGGAAGAATGGCATGAAAATGGTACCCATTCGAACCTGTGGAAGAACATACAAACTGAAGTTATAAACATCAGCAAGTATTGAGTATGCTAGTTACATAAAGAACATTTTTTTATTATTAATTAATATCCAGATGAACGGATCTGTAAAAAGAAAGCATTTACTTTTTGCAATAAAGTCTACTTTCCTTGTTGTAATTTTTGCCTACTAACGAAGAAATACTAATGTATACTGTGTAATGAAAATATATGTACAGTCTACTTACATATGAGCTTCAAATTTATTAGCTAATTTTCCCATGATTTTACAACTAACTAAGCGGGACTGAAGTGTTTGAGAAAGCTGTGCTTTGGAAACAAGGGGATTCAGGATCTGTATGAAAGAAAAAAGAAGAAATAAGAACAGAAGAAATGTGAGCAGCAAATAATGTATTCCTCTTTTTAAAAAAAAAAATATCTAGGAAAACATATCCCAAATGTCATCTACCTTTTTCATGGAATTAATCAGTACTAACACTAATGATGCCTATGTACATTAAGAGTCTATTGGAAACCCATATTTAATATTCAGTGCTAATTATAGCATATTAAACCCGTATCTTGGTCCAACTAGCAGCTTATGATTCAATCACAGCCACAGTTTTACATCTGTCTACTTGTGTCTTTATTTTGAGACTAAGTTGTATACGAATATTTATAGCTATTAGCCGGTAATTTTCACAAAAGTTATTAAATATGTCCCTGCACACACACAAAAAAAAATATGCAGAGAAAGGAAAAGGAGGCCTCTCTAAGGCTCCTTCTCATAAGTTTTCCCAGGAAACACTTCTTTTGATGTAAAGTTTTGAGGCAATGATCCCTCTCGATTACACATACTTTGGGGACCTGTAGGAAAGAGGTTTCGTTTCCATACAGACGCAGAAAACCTGCATCTTTATTGGAGCTCTGCTGACATTTGTTGGATCACCTCTGAAGTGTCAGAAACAACCAAACGCAGGCCTGCAGAACCCCATATTTAGATATATTATTTTTTGCCCAGAAAGAATTACAGAAATCCAGGTGCCAGGCCAAGAGGAACTTTAGAGAGAGGTATCTCCTGTAGCCTGCCACAGTTCCTCACTCAATCTCTTTTGCAGAGTTCCACGAAAGGATAATATACAAGGCAGCAAAGTCCAACAATATTCTGAAACCATTTTTCTCCTCCTTTTACAAGCTCAAATTTTGAGGTGAGAGAATCTTACCGCTGTAAGGAGAAACAGATCGCCCAGATTAGAATTAGTACATAAGGTATGCTTCTAACTATAACACTACATAAAGCAACTTATCAGTAGTTATCTACAAAACTGTATATTACTTATTTGGTCTTTGAACTATGGCAGCAAACACACCATGTCTAGTAATACTAACTCCAGTTACTGACCTAGGCACCGTCTCTTCCATGAAGTGGCCATTGCCAGAGACAGGACACTGGGTTAGGCCGAACTTTGATTTTTACTTACAAAAAAAACCCCAAACCTAACAACTACAATATTCCAAGTTTTCTGATAGAAAGATCCTCCGAGTAACATGAAAGGCCCCTTTTCAGATTCAGGTTTGGGTATAGCTGCTGAATCAACACTCCTTTATCAGTTGTGATCGTCCCAAAGCGAGTTTTTGTAGAAACTTAAAAATGTGTTCCTAGAGACAAATCAGGGGAGAAACTCCATTTTGTTTAAATGGCATCTTTAAAATTACATTACAATTAGATTTTGGAGGTGACGAGAATAATTTATCTTTTTTTTTCCCAACCTAACTTTTCACCCCTTAGAAGTTTATTTTGTAAACAGTGACAGATTTCAATTGCCCACTAATTTTAATGAGCATTTTTATATTACAAAAACAATCATATATTTAAATCTCCATATTGTTTCAAACTACAAACACAGTAGAACATGCTCTTTCCAAAGCTTTTAAACCTAACAATGAAATATGAATACTTAAAACCACATAAATTAGCTGAGTAAAGGGGAGTGACATTATGACTTCATTACAGATTTTCTTCCTCTTTCTTGAGCTACGCAGCGAAAAATTAAAGAGTATTTGCAAGGCATTAGGTTTTTGGTACATCAAGAACAACTGAAATACACAATGGAATGGATCTCTAGCATTCAGTCCCATTTGGCAAAAACCAGAATTTTAGTCCAGTAGCAAACAAAATGTAGTTTCCTCATGAAGACACAGATACTATCCCGTAAACTAAACCAGGATATATGAAAACATGTTACTAAGAATATTAAGTGCAGTGGAAGTGTTACAGTAAAGAATCTTTATTTGCTGAAGAACACTAAAATTTTTAAGGTGACCTTCCTGTCTCACCTTTTAGTACATTCCTCTCTTACAGTATGTTCCACAGCATTACTGTTTTCACAGGCACAGAACTGCCACAAATCTTACTGAAGTGAATGAGACTTGCAGGGAACTACAATCTTCCAAAATATTATTCATCTATTGTTAGCATAAGTGGGAGAATATTATTACCTCGTGTCTGATAGTCTCTTTTGGTAAAGCTTCTATTACAGCAAGAAGAGTTTCTAGCCATGCATTGCTAACACCTGTTAGAAAGAAATGGGTTATAAGTTATGTTGTACATATAACGAGTATAACAAAACACACATCAGTTTTACAAAATTATTTCTCATTTTTTACATGCATCTCTTCAAGGAGCGATATATCTAATAGCCACTAAATTAACATTCAAGACTTCAAACTAAGAAGTAGGATAGGTGAGAAGCAAATTCTGTACCCATTTCTTTTACTTTTTCAATTACAGTAAAAAAATAGTAGTTAACCTGTTTGTTTTGAAAACATGATTTCTGTCATTTAGAAGCATATTCTTTTCTTCTGCCCACTGAAACTTTCTGGTTTTACAAGGGGCCTTTTTTTTTCTTTGTATACTAAAAATAGTGTCAAAAAAGTTAAGAAAAACTCATCATCACAGAAGAAATGTCAACCATCCCCCCTCCATTTTCTCAGCCACAAAATTCCAGTACTTCAGTAGAAGCTTGGACTCAGTAACAACTTTGGGATTTAGTCATTCAAACAAAGTGTTTTTGTTTGCTTCAATGAGAATTATATTTAAATATCAGTATGTAAGTGGTCAGCATGCAAAAATCTTTTCATTCACGCAAGCCTAGAAACAAAGTCACAGTGATTGCACTCACCGCCTTACACAGTATTGTATGGTCACTATGGAAACAAACATAAACATATAGAAGTAATCAATCATCAGCATAATTGTACAGCCCTGACCTGCGTCTCTGTGTTCCAGGTTCTGGAGAATGATGTGTAGGAAGGAGTGGGAGTAGGTATGAATGGACACCGACTCCTCTTGCAGAACAGTCAAAAATGAAACAGCAGCTGTTAACTGCATTTCCACTCCTGCAACATGCAGCACTTCCTGTAAAATTAACAGATTATATCAATTTAGAGCATGAGGCAGAAATTAACTGAAAGAACATTCAAATTTTTACATTCACTTTTAAGTGTGAATGTGCAACAACCTGGGTAACCTACAAACTTGGCTGTAAAATTATTTTCTCTTAACAGCAATTACTTGGAGATATTCAAATCTCTTATATTATAGCATGAACCTTTAAGAAAAATAGTTAATTATAATTCATATAATTTATTTGTACTTTCAGTTTCATTGATGCATATGTGTGGATTACAAAATGAGAGGTAAAAACAGACCAGCCAACAAATTGCACTTCTGCTGTTAACATACATGAATTAAAAAGAAATATTTCATTCATCCAGTGAGAGGTACTAAAATAGCAGAAGGCAATTTAAACTTCATCCCTTTCCAACTAACATGGAACGCAAATGAAAACGTGCGTGTGTGTGTGTATATATATAGTCTTAAGAATAAAGCAGGATGTACTAGACTATTTATCTAGGTAACTCAGCATTTACTAGTACTTAGCTTTAACATATAAGAATATAATTAATTAGGCTGTATTTAAAAGCATCAATTCAAAAGTTAAACAAAGATAACACAGGAATGAAATACTACTAAATCTTTTGAATGAAACAAAAAGGAAATTTAAATTTCAGATTTATACACATCACAAAGAGCTTGCCGGATGCAATCTGTGACAAAGCATTCATTGCATGTACACATCTAAGAGCTCTCTGAACATTCCATTTGTTTACTTCTCTAAATGTATCTCTCTCTCATGAGAAAACGAAGTCCATTATTCTACTACTAAAGCACTACACTCATTTTACAAATGATTCCAAACTCAGTAAGAGTTTAGAGCCCATACTTCCTATTTAACACTTTATATATGTGGGTTTGTTTCTTTTTTTAAAGTGTTTGAGATGAATGGTATTTTCTCAGATTGCATATCAAAAAAATCAACAATAAGCTGATACTTTAATTTTTTTAAAAAGTCAGCCTCGACCAGATTAAGAAAATATCCATTATGCACCTAAGTATTACATAGTAGAGGAATTTTACTGAGAAAATACAGTTTGCAGAGAACACCTGAGAAATTATTTAGTAGACTTTGCTTACTTCAAAGTCAAAGAACAAAAAAATCTCATTACACAAATGTCAACCAGTTTGTGCGTGCAAATGTATAATTTTTAGTTAATCCGATTTCAAAGAGAATCATTACTTATTCTCTCAACAGCTGTCTCAGTTTATAGCCGTGTATATTTGTAACTGCATTCTCTCTGCCCCTGCTCCCTCAAATGAAAAAAAGAAAGAGCATTGCAGAGTTTACCAATCCAAGTGTGATAAAACATTCAATAGCCACCGAAACCACCCTCTTGTTATCTCCACAGCTTGTCTCTGTCCTTGATCCTCCATTGTTACTACAACAGCACAGCCAAGAATAAGGACACCTACCAATTTTGTAATTTGAATGCTTCTGGGATCAGAATACCCATGCATGCTGTTCTGGGATTTTCTTACGCTTGTTCAAAAAAACATCCCCAAAATAATCGAAAGAACTATCTACACACTGTAGATGCTAAGACACCCCTGCAGACCAGAACATAACGGAGCTGAATTCACTTTTATGTATGTAATCGCTTTGTACGCAATGCAAACAGGGTTACTTACCATCAAATAAAGTTTCCAGATAGTCTCCTCCACAGATCCACACAACTCTGGATAATCATGTGTGGGAACACATTCTCTGGATGTGCCTCCTCATGGACCTCGGGAGACACTGAAATGTAAATTTCTAGATGGCTTACACACCTGCCTGCATTGTAGTTTGCACTCAGAACTGTACAGTTCCACATACAAAAACGTATGGGTCTCCTCGTTCCAGTTTCACTGAACTCACGTTGAGTGACCTGAAGTTACTTAATATAAATTTATTTATTTAGAAAGTAATGTATTTTTCTACACATGGACGCTCCACAGATTCTCACTCTGGAGGAAAAAGCTTTTCCTCTCTGTCTTATTCAGACAAGAGTATTTAATGGAATTTAAGGGTATTAGCACGTTTTTGAACTATCCTAATGCCTACAAGTTAAACTCAGGCATCAAGACTTGCAAAATTTAGAAAGCCTGGATTATTCCATGAATTGGAAAACAGAAAATTCACCTCTGGTTTAATGCACTTTATATCCTGCAGCAACAGAATTCTCTTGAAAGAATGCTGCAAGCAGAAACATAGTCAAGCGTTTTAGTAAATGCGTTGATATGACAGAAATCTTCATTGAGGACTAGAAAGACACAGAAATAATGGAGATCACAGAAGCTCAAAGATACAGTGAGGACAGACCTTAAAATCAATGTTAGGTATAAGACAGGGTGACAATCACCCCGCCTCTTCTTAAACCATAAAATCAACTAGGAAAAAAGAAAAGCTTTCAAGGGGACACTGATATATTACGAAAGTAACTGTGAAAATGAGTTTGGAACTAATCAGACAGCAGCAAATATGGGTTGATGTACAGGCATCAACAAGAGTAGCTACTGTTTTCTGCAGTCACAGCATTTGGAAGAATCTCTTATTAGTCAAACAGACAGACACCTGCAATCTCCCTCCACTGCGTCTGGTGGCAGTGCCCAAGGATGGAGAACAGGGAAAACAGTACTATCATCATCTGAAAGGAGCCATTTGGTGCACAACAAGAAACGCTGAGACAAATATCTAAGCTTTCCCTAGATCTGCATTTCAATGACTTCCAAGGTTCATGAGGAGGTGCATGCAGAAATCCAGAGAGTGGGGATCTCTATGCAAAAGAATCCATACAAGGATGATGCTTCCTTTTAACTGTAGAATTTAAAAATATATTTTATAATCTCATGCCTACATTAACATCTAAATGATATACAAGGTATTTGTTTCATTAGCATAACCAAAATACTGACACCCAATTTAATCGTCACTTAGATCTGGCATATTTATTGATGTACTTATTGTATGTTGATTTTGCTCATCTCAGACCTAAACCACTTAGGTTAAATACATAAAGAGTCTTTGATATCATTTTAATTTAATTAGGTTTTAAGGAATGATAAGAAATTTGCATATCCATTTCTATACTTATTTATAAAAGTAACCAGGCTTATCAATTTCTCATAAGTGAAATAAAAATTTGTAATGTATCCCAGCTAGAACATTCTTCCTCTATCTGTTTTAGCCTCAGCTCTAATAAAAACAGTATTTATTTTTGCTTTTGGGGTTTTGCAGCTATGCTAAATAAGTACACTGATTTCCCTACCTTTACATGGTGACAATACTTTCAGTTAAATACCATCCTGAAACTTTTAAGTGCAAATTTGAATTCATAAATGATTTTTCCCCATCTACAGAAGTGAAGCCAAGTGCAGTAATTTAAGTCATCTTATTTCCCTGCAATGCCAGACTGCATTTGCAAGACTCTAATCGCCGTTGAGTTTGATTATGCCTTTATAGACTACCACAGTTTCCATTTAATGGTCAGGACTATTCCTCCAATAAAAATAAGGATAAGAAAAAAAAAAAATAGGTCAAGCAATTAATGATGCCAAATACTGTTTTTCAGTTAAAAGTGCAGTGAACATGGGTATAACGTGGGTTCTTCTATTAAAGATTAAATAAATATTAAGATAACAGAGCACCATTGAAGAACCTGCTTTATAAGACCAAAGCCACAGAAATAAATTTAACTCATACACATTCCAGAAAGTTTTAATTTATAAAGCTTAAACCTGAAAGGAACACTTAAATTTAGACTGACCTCATTATATTTCACTCTCTTACCTCTGCCTTGAGCCCATTAACTTAAGTTTCATTTAATTTATCATCTAGGAAGGCGTTCAGTTGGGATTTAAATGACACTGCAAGATGAAAAACACACTACTTTTCTCAGTTATTTGCTCAAAGATTGATCAGATTTATTATTAAAATTGTCTGCCTCATTTCTAATATTTCTGTCTTCAATTCCTAACTCTTCTTTCTTCATATACTGTTTTCAGTTGAATGTCCTTTAATATTATGCAGGAAGATACTTTTATGAAGCAATTAAGTACCGCTTGATCTAAACACACTGAGCTCCAACTCCCACCGTACAAGTATTTTCCACGCCCTAGGCCCTGATCATGCTAATCATCATCCTTTTAATTTTTTTCCTCCATCCGTATCTAAAAAAATAAGACTAGAATAAAAAACTGTATTCCTTTTTATTAAAGACAGAGAGGCAAAGACTACCACTTCTCCATACCCTGACAAATAAGCACAAAAAACTCCCAGCACTTCTTATTACTCCTTCATTTCAGGAAGAACAAAGCAGAAACACCAGAAACAAAAATGGGTTCAGTATATTAAACAGAAAATAATTTAAAAAAAATCTCAACAAATTTGTCTTGAAACCAGTAGGTTGGTTTAGGAAAGAATGCGTTATGAATGTCAGAATAACATGTAGCAGTAACTGCAGAACCTTGGTGTAAGTTAAGTGGTTTTTGATTACATTGCAACTTCAAGTCATACTTTTTCTCAAAGCATTTTTTTTTATACACACATATAAACAAAATGCCTACCGACCTGCATCTTATAGCATAGAACACGATAACCAGAACTACTGTAACACTTTCTAGACAATCTGTCAGTCTATACCAACCTTCAGTTCTGAGGACAGCTATTTGTTGGCCATTTGCTGAATTTAAATAATCAGACAAAAGTTGGAACAACTCCTCTTTCGAAACAGGAGTCTCCTGAGATCACAGACGTTTCAGGAGTCACATGAAGTTGAAAGGTGATGTCTGATACTCACAGAATCACAGAATGGTTGAGGCTGGAAGGGTCCCCTCTGGAGGTCAATTTGTCCAATCCCCCTGCTCACGCAGCGCCACGCAGAGCCACAACATGTCCAGATGGCTTCTGAATACCTCCAAGGATGGAGACTCTACAATCTCTCTGGACACCCTGTGCCAGTGCTCTGTCACCCTCACAGTAAAAGTGTTTCCTGACATTCAGAGGGAACCTCCTGTGTTTCAGTTTGTGCCCATTGCCTCTGGTCCTGTCACCGGGCACCACTGAAAAAAGCCGGACTCCACCCTCCTTGCATCCTCCCTTCCGTTACTTATGCACATTGATAAGATCCCCTCCAAGCCTTCTCTTCTGCAGGCTGAACACTCTCAGCCCTTTCAGCCTTTCCTCATAGGAGAGATGCTCCAGTCCCTTAATCCTCTTCATGGCCCGTCATTGTACTCTCTGCAGTTATCTCCACGTCTATCTTGTACTGGGGAGCCCAGAACTGGGCACGGTGCTCCAGGTGTAGTAGAGGGGAAGGATCACCTTCCTTGAACTGCTGGCGATGTTTTGTCTCATGCAGCCCAGACTGCTTTCCAGCAAGGGCACATTGTTGGCTCATGTTCAACTTGGTGTCCACCAGGACCCTCACCATCCTTTTCTTCAAAGTTGCTTTCCAGCTGGGTGGCTCCCACTATATATTGGTGCATGGAATATTAGTGAGTACATCTACCACATGGAACCTAAGATTCCTCTGCAGTAGAGCTTGCATTTAAATATCCTACAGAAGAATATCTGCTAAGTAATCACATTGAAGACTACATACATATTTGTTCCTCATCTTTCAGTCAATCAATTCATATTAAATTAGTTTTGGACAAATACTGAGTTGTCCCTTGAGCAGCCTCTTTCTTAAGATTAGGAGACAGGGAGGATTCAGTTTAAGAACAATTCCACAGGCAGTAAGAAATACACCAAGTAGTTTCTCATAGTATGATATTTTTTCTGGAACTCTTTTATTAATACAATGTTAAGGTAGATGTCTTAAAAGTTAAAAAGAAAAAAAAAAACAACAACCAGCTGGGAGATATATATCCACACAGCTTTTCAATTAAAGAAGCAATTCATTTCTTCAAAACGTGAGCAAAGAAAACAATGAAATACAAATGAGAATTTACTGGAACAAACAAGTATCATTTTTGCATGGGCCCACTTTACTATTTGGTAATCATCTCCTCAGTAGATAGAAAACTGTGTAACGTAAGCGTGTGACTCAGCCATCTCACCTTTGTTACTAACATAATTATATACTTTTTTACACTTGGCAATGAGAAACTGATACAGATATAGCAAGTAAACACACAGCAGCTACTACAGAAGACTTTTGCTTCCCATCCCTAAAGTGCTTGAGATAAGAGCGGACACGATAACTGAGGAGATTCTTAACATAACTCAGACTTTCAGTTCAATGCATTTTGGATCATCAAATTCATATTTAGCTTGAGTCAGCAACTAGTTACTCTTTCTGCCTTTCTGAAGTAAGGGATCTAAATACTCTTCTTAAGCACTAGTTTTTTGCAACAAGAAAATGACATTCCTGTTGGCAAACTGTGTTACAAAGGGAAAGAATTTTAAATTGTACGGGGAGAAAAAGCCTTAAATTCTATGAAGTGTCCTGGTAAAATCAGGACTGAATCACAATATCAAAAATGTCAAAGGTATCTCTAAAAACGTAATGGGGAAACTGAGTCTGTCCATAAAATTATGAACACAATTGAATGCTTGGGAAATAAAATTTCTACAAGAAACCCTTGTGATTTTTATCTCTTTTCCCATTGAGAGCACATACTTTCAAACAGCTACTACAGCCAAACAGCCACTAACAAACATAATGTTCCTTTAGCTGACAATTTGTATAAATTAGAAACAGGTTTATACCAAAATGAGAAATTGCATGATTCCAGGCCAGAGACTGTTCTAAATCAAAACTTCGATTTAATCCCATAAAAACTGACAATGGCATCAGTAGAAGGCTGACAATACACTGATCTAATGAAAAACAAAAAAACCTCAAAAACTTGCTGTTACCAAAATAAACTTTCAGATATTTTGCCAACCAAAACCAATGTATTTTTCCATTCAACTGGTAGCCTTTAAAATCACTGAAAACAACTCTAAGAGGCAGGCTAACATAATCAAAGTCTTAGCTCCTGTTGTAGCCTTCCATAGAGTTATTAAGAGTTATTGAGAGTTATTTAGCTTTAGAGTTCTTAGGCTTTGCATTTATGATGCAGTTTGTTCCTATTTGGCTAAAGCTGCTCCTTAAACCACACCTTAAATAAACTTTTTCACTACTTCTAGGCAAGGGGTAATACCTGGCGCAGAGTGGAAATACAGAGATATTTACCTTCCTTAAAATCATAGAATAGTTTGGGTTGGAAGGGATCTTTAAAGGCCATCTTCTCCAACCCCCCTGCAAAGAGCAGGGACACCTTCAACTAGACCAGGTTGCTCAGAGCCCCATCCAGCCTGGCCTCGACTGTTGCCAGGGATGGGGCATCTCCCACCTCTCTGGGCAACCTGGACCAGTGTTTTTCACCACCCTCAGTGAAAAAATTTCTTCCTCATATCTAGTCTAAATCTATCCTGTTTTAGCTTAAAGCCATTACCCCTTGTCCCATCGCAACAGGCCCTGCTAAAAAGTTTGCCCCCATCTTTCTTATAAGACCCGTGAAGTACTGAAAGGCTGCAATAAGGTCTCCCCGGAGACTTCTCTTTTCCAGGTTAAATCATGGAATTGTTTAAAGGTTGGAAATGACCTTTAAGATCAAACATTAAGATTAAACAACGCAAATGTCCTTTATACAAACAAATCTGTATATAAAATGACTATATAACATTACGTGGCCTGCCGGCATCTACCACAGCTAGCGGTGACTTACTAAAAGTGTGGAGGGCAGCACGTGAAACTTCAGACAGCTAAAAGCAAAGTATACTTTTCTGGATAGCAAAATCTAAAACGTTTAGCAAATCTAAACGTTTGGATGGAAGGAGATTGAGAACATCAAAATGAACCATTATGACTGGCTGGTCCTCAAAAGGAGTTCTCAAAAACCTGTCAAAACACTGGTAAACCTTTAGAATATGTAAATAATATTAATTCTGCTTTCTTACATGTAATACCTGCAATACTTTGTAAATTCAGTGAATTAATGTGGAAGATCTACTGGACATACCTCTCCTAGAGAGTGAATAAAAGTGGGATGTTTTTGCCTTTGTTGAAATACTTATACTGGCAGAAAAAGACGCAGTCAAACCTCATTGCACGCAACTTACTCTGATTTTTGGTAAAACCCGACGAAGTGTTTCTGCAGGATTCTGTCGCATCAGGACTGGAAGATTTGCCACCACACTTGTTCCTTGGATATCCTGGCCAGAACTTACAAAAATATATACATACAACACATTACTCTCCACCGTGGTTATAAGCTCGCAGCTTTCATTAAAAAAAACAAACAACAAATCCACACTACATGGGTTATTTATACAGTAAATCGAGAGGTATTACCTTTTTTATATAATATGTAGTAGAAAACATTAAAAAATATCAACCATAAAAGCTGTTATGTATCATTTCTAATATGGAATGTTCTATTTTTAATGTAGCTTTGGAAAAAAATATCTAATATTTGAAAGATCTTTTCAAACTGGATGGTCAAGGCAGTGCTTTTGTCGAAGCTTTTATATTATAACAGTACAGATGATAAAGCGTAAGAAGGGGACAAATAGAAGATACAAATGAAAACTACACTCAACATACAACATTTTAACAGAAATCTACCATTTTTTTTCCTTTTTGTAGGGAAAACAGTCAGATGTATAATCAGATGTATACTGGCAAACGTGATCAAAGAAGGATGCAAAAACTTGGCTAGCTTGCAGATCTTGTACCTTTCTCCCTATCCTGTCTCTCTCAATGTCATCCCACAACTGAAAAAGGAAACAAAACAAAAAGAGGGATGGGAGGGAAACGGTAGGCAGCAATGAAGAAAAGGCATGAGATAAAAACTACCCAAGTGGATTAACTTCTAGAACAGAAACAGAAAGGGTCTGGATGTCAAATTTAAAAATAAAACTAAACATCAACGCATCCTTTTTCCTGTTGAAATGCATAAAATCCATTTTGCTAAACAAATTCAGACTTGTTCCAACAGCTAAGCAGCAAACTTTTAAATAAGCGTGGAAAGCTCAACTGCACATGTGAAAGCATTTTTCTTAGTGTGACATTGCAATTAAATACGCAATATGACTATACACATAATTTTAGAAGAAATTCATAGTAAAACTAATTTTAAATGCTTCTATATACCACTCCCCATCCCGTCATCATTCCAAATTTTCTTAGTGAAACACATGAGCTCAGGAAGGGGACTAGGTATATAAATTGATCACAGGACAGTAGATTTGCAAAACCACCTTCCAATTTTGTCCTGCCCCTGAAGTATATTAGGGAATTCACAGTTCAGATGCAAAGCCTTTCTGCAGCATTTAAGCTGAAAAGACCTTTACACATTCCATTAATGATCTAAATCATCCTCAACGTTCATGTCTTTCAGAAGATCAAATGAAATTACAGGTACAGTCAAGTAGGACAATTTAGATCTTTCTTGTTAAACGCATACAAATGTGTTTTTAAAAACGAGGACATGTTTGCATAATAAGAAAGAAGCAAAAGTAAATGCTTTGGTTAAAATGAACAGAGACTAAAATACCCCAGCAGAAGTACTGTAAAATCCTACTGGAAAGGAGACGATGCTGTCTACCGCCTGTTCGTGCCCCTGAAGTCCCCCTGAATNCAGCCAGCAGCAGCAAGGAGGGCGCTTCCATAGGCACGGCTGATGAGGAGCAGCCAGAAGAAAAGCCCAGCGTTGCCCTGGAGGTGCGCAGGATTTCGGCCAAGCGCCTCCTGGACCTGGCACAATGCTTCACAATGGTGGAGGAGCTGGGGGATGAACTTCTCCATATCTGCGGAAAACTCTCCACGAACAGTTTCATGCCGCGACTGATGCCAGTCATCGGGGTGGGCAACCCCCATCAGGTTGGGGTCCCTGGGAGGGGGATCCCATCTACCATCTACTCGTGTCCCTGAAACCCCCCCCCGTGGCCATGCCTTCCACCTGGAGATGGGCACTGCCACCAAGGACATGCCGGTGAGGAAGGGCAGCCTCCGCGTAGAGCTGCAGTGCACCTGCATGAGGGAGCAGCTGGCGGGGGGACGTGTTGTTCTTCCTCCACCATCCCTAGGAGGAGCTGAGGGAAAAACAAGGCCCCAGCCCCCTACACACCCTCTGCACCGGCCCCTACCCAGGCACAGACAGAACCACGCGCTGGTTGCAGATACTGGTAAAAGGCGCCTGGGCGGTGGTGCCGCAGCCGAGAGACTGCCGTCTAACGGTGCTGCCCTCCAGGCACTCCTGCAAGCTCCAGCTCACACATGCTTCCAACAGTACCCTCCTGACCGAGGTGATGTTTGGAGTGAAGCAAGGCAACTCGTACGCCTTCCTCAGCCGTGAGTAGGCTGAAGACACTGTTACCAGCAGCAGGACGTGGCCAGGGACCTGTGCTATGGCAGAGGCGCAGTTCTTCAAGCACAGGGTCAGGCCTGAAGACACTCCTGGGGAAGCTGCTGCTGCAGAACTGAGTTGTTGGACACACAGAACACGCTGCTCCATCGGCAGTGGGACCTGCTGACGCACCTTTCCTCCACAGCAAAAGCACCTCTGGGCAGTGGGACCCGATGGAGCTGACGGGGCCATTGCCAGCAGCCTGGCAATAGAGACTCACTCCCGTTACCCCCTGGACCGCAACTGCCTTCCCTCCTCCAGAGTCCATTCCCCTGCGCAAAGATGTCAATAAATCCCTTGTTTAACACACAGACGCTGCGTCCGTGAGCGTCTGGGCATCATTTTGTTGGGAAACCCAGGCACAGGGTGCTGACAGCTCAGCTCCCCAAAGTTGGGGAGCATTTTGCAGAAGACCTGGTGCAGCGGGCTCTGCTTTCATGATTCACTGGGCTTTGGCTTCCCAGGGCTTGTGGGTCAATCCCAGTGGCAGCTTGGCATCACACAGCTGCTCAATCACTTGCCCCCAGTGGGATGGTGGAGATAATCTGAGGATAAAAGTGGAAAAACTTGGGGGCTCAGCTAAGACAGTGCAGTAGGTAAAGCAAGAGCTACATGCCAAAGCAAAGCAAAAGAAAGAATTCATTCGCTACTCCGCTGGTCTGCCCACCAGACCTGCCTTTTTGGGGAGCGTTCTGTCTCCCTGGGGCTCAGGTCACTATGAAATCCCCTAGCCTTGTACGGCCTTCAGATTATTTTCATAGAATCACAGAATCATAAAATATCTGAAGTCGGAATGGACCCATAAGGATCATCAAGTCCAAATCCCTGCTCCTTACAGGGCTGTATCAAGTTCAACCTTACGATTAAGAGCATCATCCAGATGCTCCTTGAACTCTGACAGGCTTGGTGCTGTCGCCACTTCCCTGGGGAGCCTCTTACAGCGACCGGCCACCCTCTTCGTGAAGAACCTTTTCCTAATGTCCAGTCTTAACTTCATTTAACATCTTTAGAATGGCTTGTGTGATTACAGCACCTAACTAATATACCTTATCTAGGACAAAATAAAACTTTCTTACTTCCCTGAGTTACAGAGCAATCAAGAAGGATCCACCACCAACTTAGTCATGGCAATGACTGTTCTAAAGAGGTGCTACATACCACGAATGCCAGGAACTAGTATTTTTCTCTCCTTTTTAACGGAACCCATTCACCTTCAATAGCAGAAAGACAGAAAGAACCCAGTATTAGAAAGAACCCAAACAGAAGAGTTATCATCCGTTCTAAGATGAGCAACACGTGATCAGAGAGCTGTGAACGCTGTACTGAGGTTATCACACATTGCTGTCATCAGGGCTGCAACATTTTGACCTGCTGAGCAAACTTTGGGAATCATTCCAAGAGCAGAGACTTCACTTTTATTGTGCCTATACAGTTACAATAATAAAAAGTGAACAAAAATGTTGAGCAGCTGCAGATGGAGGTCAACACAGATATAAGAAAAATACACTGAAATTCACAATACCAGAGTGTAATAACAAAAATACTAATTGAAAAAGCCTCAACAGGCTTAAAACAAGACAAATTTAAGTGACGTAATTTCAAAGTCAAGAGGAAAAGGCTTGACAGAGCATAGAAACAATCACCATTTCCTATATTTTTTGAATACAGTTATCTTCTTCTCTTGGGATCTACCTTACTTTAGGAATACAAAAAATTACTAATCCAATAGTGTATGTTTTTTTTTAAATACAGTGTGTATTCCAACTAAGAAAACATATCAGTATTTTTTATTTTTTTAATCCTCTGTTAAGGCTACTATTGATGTTACATCATCTTAATTTTCAATTAAACTAATGGGATTTTCTTAAAAAGCCCTTTTGAATGTGATTCAAAACCAGCAAGAATGGATGAGAGTAGAGATTTTCAGACCTGATTTTAATATTAGCATCCCTGCAATCTTATTTGCTAAACATGCATGAGCTCGCTCAAGAAAAACTTGCCTCCCACTAACTTCTAAACTCAGTAAAAGGACAGTATTCTGTCAACTACTGAAAATGGACTTAAATTATTGATTAATAACTTATCTATTTACAGCTTGCAATATATTTGCTTATTCAAAACCATTTTATTATCTAATGTAAAGCCATGACCATTAAAGCCTTTCACATTTATGGCAGATTTCTCTGAGTACCACACACCAATTCCAACAAAGCTTTAAAGCAGAAATGAGAAATCCAGAGCCCCCAGAGTGGAAAAGGGTCACAGGGTGGATGAGGCCCACAACTTCGTACAACACAACTTGCAAGGAAGAGATGAATAGCTTTGGATTGGCCAGTAATGACGCAAACGGAACTAGGAGCTGTTTTATTGAAAGTTTTATTCAGTTTGTATCAAGACGGAAGAAATCCTAACTGCTAAAAAAATGCAACCAACTTTACCAGTCAGAAATATAAAGCAAAGGGGAGCGTTTCCCTTTAAACCAGAAATGCTCAGGATCTGGCTTGCTGCCAATTAAGAATGTGAAGCAGGAGGCATTGCAACACCTACACAGCCTGTAATTTTCCAACTGCAGAAGATTTTTCTTCTATTTCTACCAAAGAAGCTGCACCATAGATTTTCTTTATATATTAAAGACTTCAGGTTTAGAGTGAATTATTGCTAAATGCTCAGATTTAGACATTTTTGTACTAATAAATATATTAAAATAAATGCTAAGTCTTTTCTTTAGAGTCACAGTAAGCTCGATGTAAGGAAGGTTCTATTCCTTTATTAACCATGATAACTGCAGAAGAACTCAGCAGAGCCCTATACTTAGAAGCAATTTAGCTCAACCTCTTTTGTGCTAGCAAAATCCACATAGATAATACCATTTAAATATAAAACTTCAGGACTCATCTTCTGAATTCATCCTACAGGAGATCCCAGTGACTTTACAATGCTGGGAATCCTCAACCAGGGGGGAAAGCTCTCATGCCTGAACACTTCTGTTCTAATACTCACTGCAACACCAGCTGCTCGCTGCCAGCCAGTGGTACCAGAGCTGGTCTAGCTACAAGGCTCACTGAAGAGCTGATACTTTTGGGTTTACTTTTTTTTTTTCTACCCTCATAAAAATGAGGTCTACATTATATTTGGGACTGCCTTGAGACTAGAGCAAATCCTCCTAGAAACCATTTACAAACATACAAAGGACAAAAAGAGTGATCTGGAGTAGTCAAGCCTGGATTTGTGAAGGGGAAAATCACGCCTGACCAACCAACTTGACAGCCTTCTACGACAAGATGACTGGCCTGGATGGTGGAAGTTGTTTAACTTATTTTAGCAAGGCTTTTGACATCATCTCCCATAATATCCTCATAGATAAACTGATGAAGTACAAGCTAGATAAAGGGAAAGTGATGTGAACTGAAAACTGGCTAAACTATAGAGCATAAAGGGCTGCGATCAATGGCAAGGCAGCCAGCCACTGGTGATTTACCTCAGAGGTCTACATGGGGGGCAATACTGTTTAATGTTTTCATTAATGACCTGGATGATGGGACAGAGTGCACCCTAGGGTAGTGTGCAGATGACACAAAACCAGGAGGAGGGACAGATGGTCACGCAGTCTCAACAAGCTGGAGAAACAAACCAACAGGGATCTTACGAAGTTCAACACCAGGAAATGCAAGTCCTGCAGCTGTGGAGCAATAACCCCATGCAGGAGAACAGGATGGGGCCCAGCCAACTGCAAAGTAGCTTGGCAGGAAAGGACCTGGAGGTTCCAATCGACACCAAGCTGACCAGGAGCCAGCAATGCGTCCTTGTAGCAAAGGCGGCTGACAGCATCCTGGGTCACACTAGGAAGAGCATCACCAGCAGCTCAAGGGAGGCAATCATTCTTTTCTGGTCAGCACAGGAAACTCATAGACAGATGGGAGTAAGTCCATCGAAGGGCCACAAAAATGATTAAGGGATTACAGCATCTAACATTTGAGCAGAAGCTTATACAACAGGGATATTTAGTCTTAAGAAGGTAAGGCTTGGGGGCCTTATTCAATATGTATAAAACCTGATGTGAGGCAGATTCTTCCCAGTGGTGCCCAGTGACAGAATGAGAGGCAGTGGGCACAAACTTCAATACACAGGAAACTCCACTTAAACCCCCACAAAAAAGTTATTCCATGTCAGAATGCTCAAACATTGGAATTAATTGCCCAGACAGGTGGTGGACTCCTCATCCTTACAATTCAAAATCCTGAGTTCAGGACGAGACCCTGAACATATTGTTCTAATTGACACTGTTTTGAGTAGAGATGTGGACTAGATGGATCTCCACAGGTCCCTTCCCACCACAACTATACTATGGTTCTCATATTCAGGATAGGTGTTTCCAGGTTTGCAAGCTTTTAGCAAGCTTTTAGCAAGCTCAGGGTGGACACTAAGATTTCTGATATTTATCAAAAATAACTAATTAAAGTAGATGCTTAAAAATCCAATTTGAGTTTAATTTTAAAAGTGTTTTTAAAAACGGATTCTGCAAAATAAGAACAAAAATGTTTAAAAAGTCCCTGGGTACTCAATTAGAAAAATTTGTATCTGGAAAGAGAATGAAGGACTACAGCTCCTTCTACAGCAAGAAGAAAGAAGGTTAGTCAGTGAACGTTCCCCAAGAGAATACTACCACAAAGGAGTTTGAAAAGGAGAAGATAAGATTTACATCTCTCTCTCCTTCATTTCCACTAGCCTGCAAAGCACGATGACAGGTGCAGAATACAATATTGTAAACACGACTGAGGTACAATGTTTACCCAAGCTCTAACTAAAGCACTGTGTTTATAAACTGACTTTTCTTTAACACTGTGGCTAACTGTATCAAGTTCAGCAAAAATTATTTGCCAAATAGCCATTGTTGAATCAACTACTGAAGTCCGTGCTTTGCGTAACTTAGTTCTACGAACTTAGAAGTTCTGATGGATGGCTGCAGGGGATTACAGTGTTAACTCAAAACCCCGTAAGTGACATTATTTTCTGTGCAAGATTCCAAAGCGTTCTCTGCTGGTCTAAATCTGCAATGAGTGAGGGATTAGAATAACATGATAAAAAAATGAATAAAGTATTCGATAACTAATTAGGTATCTGTGGGAAAGTATTTAGGGGAAAACAGACATATACTGAACCAGCCATACGAAGAAATAATTGTAGACCGCGTCCCTGTTCCTGGGATCGCCTGAAGCCTCCGTGAAGGAAGAAAAACAGAAACAAGAGCGATTGCTTCACAGCAAGAATGGAGAACTAAGCCAAGAGGAGTCGGAGTTGCAGACTGATAACAGGGACTAAAGGAATCAATCAGTTGCTGATCTGATTCGCGTGGACAGCTCGTGCTTAAAGGCTTTAGCCAGTTAACTATTGCGTGATTGCAACATGTACTCGTGCAAAAGCAAGAAGATTGTATAAAAGGAACCTTGTAATCTCAATAAAGGGTCTTCTGTATGATTCACATGGAACCGCACGAAGTCCAGTTTCTCTCCTCAGGTATCAGGAAAAAGAAATTCACAAAGAACGTTGTCAAACATAGAAAAATGGTGTCCAGAGGTCGGGGGATCCTTGGAGACATTCAAAACTCATCTGGATAACGTCTTGAACAACCTGATCTAACACCAAATTACATTAGACTTGGAAGTCGGCCCTGCTTTGAGCAGGGCATTGGACCAAATGACCTCCAGAGGTCCCCAACCACCTAAACTTTACTGTGACTGTGATTCATAAATCCTAAACTTAATTTCCTATTGATATAAAAGCTCAATATCTGACAGGATTTAGCCTATTCATAATGATTCAACAGCAATTCTCCTTCCAGGATTTCTGTTCTCCTGTACAATATACTGGTTGCCAAGGCAAACTAGAAATCCAGATAAATATTTCTGTAAATAACATAAAAGTGCTTGGCCCCTAAGACTTCCTTAGAGAAACTTCTGTACTTTTATTGTGAAGATTTTTATATAGCAATCTTTCCTATGCAGACAGGGAGATAGAGACTTAAAATGTATTAGAACAGCTTTCTACGTACTACTCTTGCTAAGTAAAAACTAACACTTTTACAAGTTTTATTTTTTAATTTTGTCTTTGTAGATTTTCAGGGTTTTGGTAACAAAAAGGGGAAAAAATTCTAGAAAGTAAAAATATTGCTTGAAATCACAAATATTGAGTGATTTTAAGACTAATTTTCATGTAATTTCAAGGTGAATACTCCTTTTATAAAATACAACCTGGTATTTTCTATAAAGGTACGATCCTTTCTTAACACTGGTGTAAAGCTGTAACTTTCCTTTTATTTCACGTTATGCATGCTTACATTTTATGTATTGTTCTGTAAACAAATTATATACCAGGAGTATCTGAACATCTATTTGACATATATTATGAATAGACCCAGTCCCATGGAAGGATCTGTCATTTCATTAAAATAACTTCCTTTAAGAGCCTCAGTTGAACAAAGACTGAGAAGGATAAGCTGTACAAATATTAACACAATCTTGAAACTATATATCACAAGGGAGATTTTATAGACCACGTAAGCGCTGGACAAAATTGTTTGTACATTATCGTCCACCACGTTGCAAATGACCAAAAAAAAAAAGGTATCTGGAATTAAAAATGATGTTTTATCTGATAATTTGCCCTAGGATTTTAAATTGTAAAGATACATGAGATATTTGGGGTATATTTCTAAAAACAAATACCTAATGTATCAAACAGCTTATTTTTCTGTCATTGTACAGTAACTGCTAAAAAAAGAGCCTTCTCAAAAAAAGCTAGTACAAGAATACAAAAAACATTACTCATTTCGACACACACATATACATAATAACAGCTCTATATCATACCAACTATTTTATATATTATAACCCAATCTTATGTACTGAAATACAATATTGGGGCTCCTAAGCTGTATGCTGCTCTTTCTTCCCTATCAGAAAACCTTCTGAACATCACAGTTAGCTGGGCATCATTTGTAACAACCTCAAAAATAATTTAAATTGTCCTAGAAACCAATGGCCTTTTTCTGTATGTACTAATACACTATAACGTTTATGTACGCAAGCCTTCACATATATAACATTTATGATAATATGCAACATTCTAGAACAGGGGTATAAACCAGACTGTACCTAAGTTCAAGCCTGTGATTGGGCCAAAGAAGTGTAAAGCAGCTTTGTCCTTTAACCCTTCTCTCCCTCTGTTACCTGTCTAACCAGAGCAAATAAAAAGAAACTTGTATTTTCAGGCTTCTACAATTTTGCTGAAAATAAGATTGAATAAAATGAATCTGATTAATATCTATTTTCAAGAAGTCAGAAGTCCTCATCATACCATCATATGAACAACTCCTTGCAATTGACATTGTAACCCCTTTCTACTAAAATCTCATTTTCAAAACCACTTTCTCATCCTGATCTTCTACTTCAGATATATGTGCCTGTGGTCATTGTACAGCACATCTAAATAATGTCTACATAATCTATATTAAAAAAAGAAGAAATTAATCTGATCTTAGTACGTATCTGAATGCGCACCATTACACAAGAAAATTCTAGTGCAATTACAGTAAGAATGGAAAAACCAGATTTAACTGAACGGTAATTTTGTATTCATAGTAACCTTGTTTACCAGGATCAGTTTGGTCAACTGAAGTTTCTTATTTCTGTTTGCTTGCTGAAAAAGTATCAAACAGAGAAAGGATTTCTAATTCATACAAATACTCCTTTCTATTCCTGAGCCAAAACAAATGTACTATAGTGACACAATAACTTCATTCTTCCTGCTATCATCAGTTTCTGTGAGGTTAGACACTAACTACTATGAGGAAACATTGAGCTTCTCTCCTTGGAATTTTAAGAAAAGTTTCAAGATTATAAAAAGTGCCTCAAAGGAACACATTTTTCCTCTCAAATATTATCCTAGTATCAACGTTACTGTCACCTAGAAGATAAGTGTTTCCTCTTCCTTAGATGACTTGTAACACATACTGCATTTTTTATGGTCTCTGAGTAGAATTCATCTTGGTGGGTTTTTTTTTTTATTTTGAGTCTAAATTCAAAAAGTAAAACCAGTCTCTTCACACCAGCATCAAGATAATGCAATTTCCAATTCCTATGTGATACAACAAAAACGAGCTAGTAGCTGATAGTATTTTCCCTTCTGCCCAGTCCTCATTCCCTCACAGAATTTATAATTTTCACTTTCAACAAGATTTGTCATTTCACAGCATGCATTATATGATATAAGAAGTCTTCTGAAAAAGTACAAGGCCTGTAATTTTTTCACACAGAAAATGAGAGAAAAGAAAATAATCACATATGCTAACTAAATTCTAGAAGGGTAAATTACTGCTGGTGACCTAAATTTATCTTATAGTCTAATTTAAACACAGCACCTCTCTCAATTCTCCCATCTTTTTTTTTGTATCAATGTATTTCATCCACAAGGTTAGCTATTTGTGGCGTGAAAGAGATGAACACTTCAAATGACCTAACGAGTATTAAAATCTACTTTGTCTTCTTCAACTCATGGGTCTTATAAGTGTGTATTGTGTATAATTATACAGAACAGATCCAAAAGTTCACACTTTATTACTTATCTGTGTGTCTTTCTGTCATACATTCTCATCCTTTCGGATCATAACATATTCTATCTTGTAATAATTCCTTTTTTTTTTTTTTATAGCAACTCTATTTCAATAGCTGTGGAAGTTGATGAGAGTCTTCTCAAATATCTAAAGATTCTTGATCCAAAAAGTGGTATCTGTACATTTCAACTTCTCCTTTAGAAAATGGACTCGCAGGTCTAAAAAAAAAAAAAAAAATCGTCTATTTTGTCAAGATTTATTGACTGCTCTAACAGAAGGTATCACTTCCCTTCACCTCATCTCTTGTTATTGAGTATTTAAAACTGAAATATCATATGCTAATTCCACTAGGAATTCCTCTGCATGCCATTAGGAAAAGTGCATCAAAGATAGGAAAGCAACTGCTACTGATCTATTTCTCTAGATCTCCATTGCTTCATAAAAAAGCCTTTTCTGTGTAACAAGAGTTTATTTTATATTGAAGACCATGGTAAAAGACTGAAATAACCATAACCTTCTAAGACTTAAAGTACAACCAGGACTTTTGAGCCATCTTCCAAAACATTCCGATGTTTTAGAATAGCCTTATAAGATCAAGAACAACAAAACCAAAGTTGCTGCATCAACCACTGTAACATAGACAAATGGTACACAAAACATACTTTGTACACGAGTCGACCATCCATTTTTAAAATTACAAAGAATGAATCAAAAAAAAAAATGCACAAGACCAGTAGAGACACTGTAAAAAATGCTCAATACAGAATGAATGGAAGTACAGTGTATGAGTACAGTGAATGAATGAAAAGCCACCAAGAAAAGAAAAATAAAAAAGGATAAAGAGACTGAACCCAAGCATTTGAAGCTATTGCTCACAGCATTTCCCCCCATATGCAAGAGAAATATATCTATGTATCTATAGGGATAGAAATATATCTACAGGGATATTGTAAGTAGATAGGTATCATATACAATAATCTAACTGAAACTCATGTTTACGTTTGAAAAATATGGCAGTAAAATTGTGAACACTGAAAAAAAAATATATCTGACATTTTAAAAACTCTTTTGAAACTGTAGCTGTAGAAGCAGCTCTTTTTTCCTAAGCAAGAAAATCTGACTGTGACCTCAGAACGACTTCAAACAGTTAACACTAAATTTCTACCAAATTATTGCTGTCGTACTCAAAGGGCCTGGTGACTCAAAAGAAAAAAGTAATTAGAAAACGAACACAAAACTGTGAAATTACTCCTCATATAAACTAGCTTTTAGACAGCTCAGAATTGGAAAGCCTTGCTTGTTCGCCTTCTGTTCATTATTCATGTACTTTCAAGTAGTATTGGACATCTACTTGAGACTGAAGCAGTTAGATGCATCAGCAATACAATGTCAGCTAACTCTATGTTCCTCGTCCATCAGAAACAGCCATAGATCAAAGTCAGCCTTCTGAGGTAAACATGCAAATAACAAAAAAATTACTTCAATTACAAGCTGTTGCTGATTCACATTCCGTCAAACAAAAAAGTGCTTTGCTTGATTCATGTTCGCTTTGGAAAGCAGGATGCAATTCAGCTACTTAATTAAAATGAAGAAAGAGTCAGAGTCATGTCTCTCAGAAATATGAGATTTGTTCCATTGATGGCATACAGCTTGGAGTGGACAGATAATCAAACCCGATAACACAATTAACATAATAAACAAATTGAAGTGATGACACAAGTCTTGCAAATTTCCAGTTCTCTGGCAGAATAATTTCAAACAGCAAATAAAAATGAGTATTATGTATAGATAATTCATCTGTATTTACAATCCTGTTAAAGTCATTATGAGCACACCATCAGAATCCTCCTGCCTACCCAACTAGGTTTAGGTAATTATAACCCCAATAACGTTCCCTACCTTCAAAATTACTACACTGATCTTAAACAGCCTTTTGTTAGACTATTTTTTTCCTCACATACTCATATTTTAAATTATTTCTAACGGTACAATTATCCCAAAAAGAGTCTGACATTCTGCAATGGAAAGAATAAATAAAGCATTTACCAGTAATTCCACCCACTTTTACTAAAATTAGTTCAGAATCATCTCTGGAAGAAAAGAATATCTCTTTCCTTTGAATGCATGTCAAATATGCTCAACTGCATAGGTCCTTCACAGCACGCCAGTGTTAACCATCAGAATATCTGGCTTATCTATTTACTATGTTAGTATCAATATCCTTCTATGGAAGCAAAAGTAACAAGGAAAAATAAAAATTACAGTAAGAGGCAACTATTGATACGATACCATTTACACACCACTTGCACACACACCTCCCACACTCCCCGCCGCCCCCCCCGGCCTTTAGTTTGTTTGTTACTGAAAAGGAACAGAATAAACTAATTAACTAACAGAATTACTGCGCTACTAAAAGGTCTAAACTCACTGTGGAATATTAACACAATGTATTATTTTCGTGAGTAATACTTTTATTAGGTATCTGGTATGGTATCCATGCAAATGGATATCTACAGGTAGAATTTACCTTAAAAACAGCACACAGTGCTTCGAATGTCAATGTTATTTCAGTGCATCCAGAACTCCAGAGCTCTGCATGAGTATCACAGGGCCAACACAGTCCTTCCAGGTGTCACACAAACCATCTCAACTGTTATTAAGTGCGTAGTCCCTGAAGATAATGAGCTTAAGGCAAACCCTCAGCCGTAGGGATGATGGCAAACAAAAGGAAAGTAAGATGTATGCACTTGCACGGGACGGAATAGCATTTGGGTAAAAATAAAATCAGTCTTATCTATGTGGGACTCAAAAAGGGGGAGAAACAGAATTAAAAAAAATACCTAGTAATTGCATCCTTCACCAAAAAGCATGTAAAATGAGTCACGAACACCTCAAATGACCTAACAAGTACTGAAATCTGCTTAGAATCTTCTTCAATTCATGGGTCTTAAAGGTGTCAGGCATTATACACAATAGATTGAAAAGCTGCCGCTTTCCAATTGTTCATTTTAAAAAAACCAATGTCATCTACATGGATTTATGCAAAGCGTTTGACACTGTCCCACACGACATCCTGGTCTCTAAATTGAGAGACACAAATTTGATGGATGGACCACTCAGTGGATAAGGAACTGGTTGGATGGTCACACTCAAAGAGTCGCGGTCAACGGCTCAATGTCCAAGTGGCGACCAGTGACAAGTGGCGTTCCTCAGGGGTCAGTACTGGAACTGGTGCTGGTCAACATCTTTGTCGGCGACATGGATAGGGGGATTGAGTGCACCCTCAGCAAGTTTGCTGATGACACCAAGCTGTTTGGCAGTCAACACCCTGAACGGAAGGGATGCCACTCAGAGGGACCTTGACAGGTTTGAAGAGGTGGGCCCATGCCAGCCTCATGAAGCTAAACAAGGCCAAGCGCAAGGTCCTGCACCTGGGTCATGACAATCCCAAGCACAAATACAGGCTGGGCAGAGAATGGCTTGAGAGCAGCCCTGAGGAGGACTTGGGGGTGCTGGTAGACAAGAAGCTCAACATGAGCCGGCAATGCGCACTTGCAGCCCAGAAGGACAACTGTATCCTGGGCTACATCAAAAGAAGCATGGCCACCAGGGCAAGGGAGGTGATTCTGCCCCTCTACTCCAGTCTCATGAGACCCCACTTGGAGCACTACGTCCAGCTCTGGGGCCCTCAGCACAAGAAGGATGTGGACCTCTTGGAAGAAGTCCAGAGGAGAGCCATGAAGATGATCAGAGGGTTGGAGGACCTATGCTATTAGGACAGGCTGAGAGAGTTGGGGCTGTTCAGCCTGGAGAAGAGAAGGCTCCGGGGAGAACTTATAGCAACATTCTAGTATCAAAAGGAGGCCTATAAGAAAGCTGGAGAGGGACTTTTTACAAGGGTACGTAGTGATAGGATGAGGGGTAATGGCTTCAAACTGAAGAGGACAGATTTAGATTAGATATCAGGAATAAATTTTTCCTCTATAAGGGTGATGAGGCACTGGAACAGGTTGCCCAGAGAAGTTGTGGATGCCCCATCCCTGCAGGGGTTCAAGGGCCAGGCTGGATGGGGCTTTGAGCAACCTGGTCTAGTGGGAGGTGTCCCTGCCCAGGGCAGGGGGTTGGAACTAGGTGATCTTTAAGGTCCCTTCCAACCCGAACCATTCTATGATTCTATGGAAAAAAAAAAAGTCATCCTCTCCATTTAATCAGGAAGTAAGATGAGGCACCAGAAAAGTAAGTACTTAAAGCCTTCAGAATTAGCAGTAAGAAAGATACAAAGATTTGAATATTAATCGTATTGATCTATCTACTCTCTAACACATTGCTTTCAAGTAGGTGGGACAGTTTAAGTGATGAAAGTGCACGTATATTCATCTGCCCTTAAGAGTTGATTTTTCCATACCAGTACACACCTAATCATTTACTACAAACTCATGGTGCAAGTATTTTCTTTGTGTAATACAACAGGCATGCAACGTTCAAAAGTTGTTACAAGTAATCCTTAAAATTCACTTACAGTTGTCCTTACATGGTGATAAGAATAAGAGAAAACAGACATACTATTGGGTTAAAACCTGTACTAAAGAAGCGGTTTACTTTTAAGTAGCCATCATTCTCTTCTCCATTGATTTAGCGGTTAGCACTTATTGTAGTTGTAAAAAGCAAAAATAAATCTTGACCTGACGACTATACCCTAAATAACTTCTAGCTCTCAAAATGGCAGAAAAACAGAAACCCTAATCTGAGCTTTAAAATGAAATTACATAAAGGAGATTAACTGTTTATAACAGAAGAATTTTGGTGCAAGCAGCAATGAGGCTGTGAGTCATGTTTTGCTATTTAATATGGACCTCCTCCTCCTCAAAAAGCTCAGTTACAATTTCAGCAGTGAAAATGGCATCTTTTCTGTTTCTCCCTTTAAAGCGAGCATTTTTATCTCCAGGCCTGCACAACAAAGTAAGTAATATTACCATATAAATATGTATATTAAAGCAGATGCCCTTCACATTTCTCTTTTACATATGTTTATTCTGTCACAGACAATACAATCAATTCATACTCACAACAAAAACATAGTTAGCATTTTTAAAGCATTTTGTTAACTGTCCCTAGTCTAGCCTTCTCAATATATTCTTGGTAACAGAATTTACCAACGAATTTCACGGGGTNTGAAGGAAAAAAGAAAAAGGAAAAGTGGGGGGATAAATAGAGCATATACTACTTTGGAAAGCCAGACCACAAACTGGTGACCTGCGCTTCTCATGCAGTACAGGCAAACAGTAAATCATCCCATTTTGCAGACATAACCCCTTGCAAACAAAATGTATTGGTATTACTGAGTGAAACAGCACCTCTCCTACTGTGCAGCGCTGTTTATATCAATTGAGTTATCAATGCTTCGACTCAGCTTGAATCCAACTTTCCTGCTCCTCTCCAGCTGGTAAAGAGAAATGTGTTGGAGTTATACAGGCAGCTCTGAACAACTATTCAATCTTAGCATAAACTGATGGTTCCAGTGCTTAATGATGCTCTTTGTTGTTCAACAATAGTCATTGGGGGGGGGAAACTAACTGATACCTTCCCAAATTAATTCACTGTTTTTACTTCAAGAAATGCGGGCTCAAAGCTTTTTACTAGGGGCATAATTGACAATTTGTGTACAAAGCTATACTCATATACAAAAAAAACACAGGGACATAATTGACAATTTGTACATAAAGTTATTCTCATAAGTTAAAAAACAGGGGCTCCAAGACAGCCTACTTATACCCTTCCTCATGCTTCTGGACTGCCACAGAAAACCCGGTGGCAGCTGCTGCAATTTTATTCAAAGTTACAGTGCACTGCCATTTAAAAAAACTAAAACCAAATCATATCATTCTGATTTAAGATACACTGGGGAAGGAAAAAAAAGTCCTATTTTTTTTTTCACCATCAAGTGGAAGACTTAAGTTTAAAAACCCATAAGGAAAATGCCTTAGGAAAAAAATGTCTGTATTGACTTATTTGCAAAGCCAGAAAAATTCTCTTAAACTGAATAATTATTGAAAAATGGAAAGGACAAGCAGAATGGATAAACGACTTTTTTTTTCCCTTGATTAGAAAGAATGTAAGACTACGCTCTTTGAGGCTTCAGTCATTCTTCATCATTATACATTATTTTGACTTGGTGATGCTGGTCACCTTTATTTATATAGTCTTACAGAAAATGTAAGTTTTAAAAAAAAAAAAATATGCCTGAAGACCTACAAATACCTTTTTGGCTACTCTAGGTAGATAAAGTCAATAAAACAAGACCCCTAGTTACTAGACTCAGCTTGGATTCATACACACTTAAAATGACGCAATCCCATTCATGTCAGTTCATCTATCCCTACTTACACACAGCCTGAATCTGACTTTCTTATGCTATAGCAAAAAGAACAGTGGAAGAGTAAGAAAGTAGGAATTACAGAGAAACACTGGGACTAAAATCACACTGTACTGTGTTTCTGTAAATAAAAAGTGTCTAATTTTGGAATTATACAATGACTAAGAAGTACTGTCTATACGTAGGGTCTGCTAGGAAAGGGGTAGGTATCTAAAAATCCATCAGTATGCAAGGGGTAGATGGGCACGATGTTAACTATTGTTGGAAACAAGTTGATGAAAGCATAGCAATTCCCCTCGGTCCTGCTGCGAATTGATAGGACTGACAAGGAATGACTCAGCTAATCTGCACATGAGAGTCGTACACATTCTCAGAACCCACAGCCATGCAACAGCATGGAATTAAAGAAAACTGCTCCCGAAACAACCGCTACCAAGATACGGAGGAATATATCCAGAGCTTGATATTTTTATTCTCTAACATTAACCCCTCGTAGGCTAATGCTTTGCAAAAAGAAACATGCAGAAACATTTATTTGAATGCAAAAGAAGCTAAAAGGTAGACTTTAAATAAGAATATCTGCACCATCAAGAGTCCATTCAAATAATAACATGGATATAAAATACCTGGCATATTTTCCTGCTTGCATAAAAGTACCAGCCAGCGACAATGAAGCTTGCCTCAGACAGATGTATCTAAGAGATTTAGCAGAAGTTTGCAAGTGGTTCTTTGTCTCTTTTCTCATTTTGTTTTATTATGACTCATAAAGCAGAAAGACATTTTTCTTCCGTAGACAGAAGTGTTCATCTGATAGGCTACAGGGAATTAACATTCAATGGGAAAGACTCCATCTTGTCAACAAGTGTCTCCATGAGACCAGCAAGGTCATCCATGGAGAGAGGAGCGACTTCAAGAACTGCAGTGAATGTGACAGCCACGAAAAACTAGTTTTAACAGACTGAGGCATAAGAGTTTGAGAACCCTTATTTTCAAAGCCTGCTAAGGGTACTGTTATTGTTCAGACTGGAAAGACCCATACGCAACCTGATCTAGGAAGGTAATTATACATCCAGGGGGGGCAAGGTGGGAATCAAGACACAAGAATGCCAGTGACATGCTCATTCTCAAAGTGTGAGCTTCAAGAACAAATCAGTTATGTAGCATTTCCATCACTATCGTGTTCAAGTGAAAAGATTCTTGCTACTTTTGCATCACTAGCCTATCTTTAAAAATCTTTCCCTGAGGACATAACTCTGTCTTTGGCTAGAAATGCCACTTATGGCATCAGATTTGGAATCTGAAGTGACCTTCTTTTTTAGGCACAGAGTCCTATAATTGTGTACAATTTAAACAGCTGGTTCTTCAGCCATAATATGGCTTTTGCCAGGCTATGTCAAATCCTCACTATAGAAATCACACGCAATTTTCCTTTCAGTTGTCTTCAAGACCTGAAACAAACTTATACTAAAAGCTGCCCCTTAAAGATTAAATAAGATGCCCCCACCAAAGTCGCAGAACTTCCCAATGAATAATGGAGACCTCCTTGAATTGCTTAGTCTCAAGAACTGCCTACATTCCCATCCTGTTTTCACAGCATAAAACTTCTGTTTAAGAGATTAAATAACCCTGGTTTCTTTTCTGTGACATAAAGCCTTGGTCTCTGAGGCTTGACAAAGATCCAGTGTAACGTTACCACAGGGTTGGCATTCGGACTAACAGCTGGTGGAACAAAGACAAAAACATTAATATTATGAAAGTTAACTCTAAAAATAGCTAAATAAAACAGTTCTACGAGTATACCCCAGAGAAGAGCATTAATTTTAAATCTCAACGAAGCTATTTCTTGTCTCATTCCAAATTATTCAGCACATGAGCTGAGGCACAGACGCAGGCACAAGTCTACAGTCCTAGTTCCTGAAGTCCTTAAATTATAATCAGAATTTCACCTCAGTAAAACAACTTCCCTTCACATAAAGTTTACAAAGTGCAGCAACGGGAACCAACACATAATGGAGTGTTACCTGCCACGCTTTGTGGAGATTCAGAGAAGTATCTAAAAGAGCTCTGAATGTAAAAATACGTGGTGTATCAGCACTAAGAAACATTATTCTGAAGAGTCTCAAAGTACTCAGATTTTTGGGACAGGTGATGGTGCAGGCTACACTCACAAAACTGAAATGTCTACTACTGCTTTTAGGGGAAGAGCAGCTGGAGCCCTACTAACTGCTGCTTCTCCCTGTCAGCAACAAATGAAGTAAAGTCAGAGTGCAGGGCCATGGAAGCATCACACCATGGCATGTGAAGGGCTCCCTTTGCCTACAACAAAGCAGTCCTCAAACCACCAGGAGTCTGCAAGAAAATCTACTAGATACTTGTTTCACTCACTAGCATACGGCAGTCAGACAGGCACCATCGTGGGAAAGTGTTCTCAGACTTGCTGTAAATGGACAGCTTGACCTACGCTTTCAGGAGTTTGTATCTGTGATATATTCTAACACAAAACACTACATTTTCCCCTCTACATCCTGATGCAGTTTCCATTGGATGCATCTCCAGGTCCTGACATAAACTAGTGCAATACTATTATCTCTTGCCAAATCAGTCTAAGCATACAAACACAATTTAGTAATATTGAGCAAGCATGAGGATAAAAACTCCTTACAAGTACAAAATGTTGTTATAAACCCTTGGAGTTTTCTCAGGAAGGTGATATAAAGGAGTATTATTATACTCACACATTAATTATGTGCCATCTCAAAATGAACTGTGCAGCTGTTAAAAGTTATTCATTAAATGCCACTGATCATCTAAACAAAAACAAAACAAACTCGATCTCCTGCTGGGCAACATGCTATTCCTGTATGGGATTTGTCAAGTAGAAAGAAAGAAACATTGTAAATATTTAGCTGCATATTCCTATGCAGATCTTTTCTAGGAGAGCATGATAAGGTTTTCCCAGGGTGACAGAACAATTTTTAGAAGTTAAGAAAACCCAGAGTTGTTTCAATTGTGCTTACTATTAAAAAAAGTCATCCACTCAGCTACCTAGTTTTGCCTTATTATGGCATGCACAAAGATGCTCTGAAACATAAATACAATTGACATCTCCAGAGGAGAATCTGACAATGTGTAAGGAACACCTACCACCAATCTCACACTTCAGAGCTCTCATGTAGACTTCCAGAAGTCCATTTAATGTCAAAGGTTTCATTAAATACACTACAGCTGATACTCTATACTCTCTGATCATTTCAACCAGTACTTGACTTCACGGATTCAAAATACAGATTCAAGTTTTGAGCAACCCAAACTAAATCTCTTCTGCTATTGATGGGAGAGCGATCTAGCAGCTGTGACTTCTTCTCCGCCCGTGCTCCCGCTCACAGTAGCGCCAGCAGTCATGCAGCTGCACATTTTGTTGGAAGCAAGTACCTGAAAAATGTGTTAGAATTAGTATCAGCTCCCTAATCCAACCGAGGCTGTATGGCTGCAATAGCATGAGCGCTGGCACAAAAAATTTATCAATAACACGCAGTCACGTAAGGAAAAGAGAGAAGAGCTACTCTTTCTGATACAGAAAGGGCTTCACTCAGCTTAACTTCACTGTGAAACTACAGACCAGGAAACCTCAGCTTTATGGAAAGCATAAGCCAGCCCAACGTGGTGCTGGGTCTCAAAGCCATTTCACCAATTCCCGAGCACTGCTCTCACGCTGCTACCCAATTCCTTTGTGCCGGCACAGGTCTTTTATAAGGTGCACTAAGCCCAAGATTTCACAGTTGATGTTTTAAAATTAACCATTATTTTCACAGTTTGCCTCAGATAAATTCCCCAATGTGCTGTGCAGGCACAAGGGCAAATGTAGCACTAACCGTAGAACGGGCAGAGGACCAGCACTGCCATCTTCCTGCACTGACCACGGCGCGAGAACGGAAACTGAAATGAAGATTTTTCTCTCTCCTCTTCTTTAGGTTTCTCAGAGCACTATATTAACTTACAGCTGTTTCCTCAGCTGTAGTTTCAACTCAGCAAATACGATCAATAGAAGTATTTGCACAAATCCAAATTTAATAAAAGAAGGCGACTTAGAAGTTTTTTTTCAGAAGACTACAGGTACACCTTTGACTTCAAGGTGAAAGAATCACTTTCATATACAGTAATTTATTTGTATAACAGAATCAAGGTCAAGCAACTAATCTATCTGTCCAACGAAGTGAATCAGGAATTAAGACTTTCATAAAATTTAAATTCTAATTTACAAAATAAAAGACGGGGGGGAGGGGAAGACTGAATAAATACTTTTTATGTTAGTATTTACAGCTTGCCAGTATCGTTGGAAGAATTATTTTCCCAATGCGCTTAGCATGACAGCTGATCTTTCAGAATACTAGGTATGCATCAGGACCATAAATTCAGAAGCTGTATAATCAGAATCGAGTAGCCAGTTTTCATGATTATGTAACATAAAAGGAAATGACACGTTTACATTAGAAAATCAGCTCCTAAAGTTACATTTAAATGAAAGGTTTTATTTAAATTCAAAAGGTTAGTTGCCTGCACCTACAGAGAAAAGAAAATCTCCAAAACTAACATGATGAAGACTAGAAACTAGAAGGAAAATTTAAAAAAATCTTTTACGAAGTAGTGGTTTTGACACTCATAATTGGCAACATGTACTGTATAAAAAGATGTTTAGAATTTGACTACTCTAGCTTATCAAAGATTGTTACAATAAAGTACAACTCTGTTTTGATATATTTTTTTTAAGACATGCTAAGTTTATAGGCATTGAATTCTTTCCAATCTAGATAAAGTACCTATTGTGTCTTCAGAAACTCTGCTAAGTGTTTTGGAGAGGGACTGAGTTGTTTTCTAAACTGAGAAATAGATCACTCCAAAACCAAAGTACAGTATGTTCCCACAGGGGTGAATAATTTAATCTTCCACCTTGATAACTCATTATTACCCTGTTATTTTGAGTATGGCAGAAGTGTCAGGACCTGGATGCTTTCACACTAAGGAGGCACAAATAAACAAAAAGTAGCTGAATACAAAATAATACAGTACACATAACAATGTAAAACCCCTAGGGAAATCTATCAGAAAAGTCCTCAGAAAACAAACCACTCTGCAGTGTGCATGCCAGTAAGCATCCTTGTATCCAAACCAGTTGCACATCAGGCAAAGAATACATATTTTGCTATTGACTGTATGCCCTAAAACGGTAAGCTACAGTTTAGACAGATAAAAATCAGTAATAACATCAATTAAAGATCAGCAAACATGAAAACTAAGACTACAGGCAAAAATTCGTAGCAGGGATAAAAACTACTGTCCCTGAGCTGCTTATTGCCACTGTCCTGGTAGAGGTCATGATGCCCTGAAGTGGAATGCAGACTATTCAGTCACTTCAGCGCAAAGTCTGGCAGCTTGTCTTAATCTGCTGATGGGTTTATGGTAAGCCATCAATCTTGACAAAGCCACGGTTGAGATGCACCTAGCTATTTTGCTCTCCTTGTTCTTCTGTTGGTCCAGTAACATGCAAATCAAAGTCAGAATACAACTCTTCAGTGATTCCAGCTAGACCCTCCAGAAACCCCAAGCACTCAGGCTGCAGCTCTAAAACACAGATCCCAGACACTCAGGTGCCTCTCCCTCTTTAGGTACCTAAACCCATTTGACTTCCATGGCAAGCTCATAAATATCCCTGACAACCTGGTCCAAGGAAGCGCAGTTCCTCAACCAGAATCAAGGTTAATTGACAGTACAACAAACGACAGTCTAATTTGCTACCGCATTCTTACTAAATTAGAACCTGCTCGGTCTAATTGCAGAATGTTACCTAATTAAAACTGAGTACTCTGCGCAACAATGATCTAAAACTGAAGTTCACCCATGCTTGTATCATATTAAAGTGACTCTGGCCACCAGGAGCGCTACTGAGTCCTTTCCTTTTGCTTGCACAGCTGTTTCTATATCCACATGATGAGCCAAACCAAGGAGTTGATTTAGCTGAAAACTAATCTGACCAAAAATTATCAGCTTTAGCTAGATCATCTTTTCAATCTACCTCATTACATAGTTATCTAGAGAACAGTATTGGCAGAAAAGGGGAGACAAAGCAAAGTAATCCTCTAAAAATAATAATTAAAAATACATATATAGAGAGAAACTTGTTAGGATTATCAAAATTACAATTAGCACTTTAGAATGTGAAACCTAAGTATGGTAAGTAACAACAGAAAACCAATTAAAATGAATCCACATCCCTATGAAAGTGAGGTCTCAAATAGGATTAATGCGTCAATGTACTTACCACCTGCTAAGAACATTTGTAGACAAATATTTATGTCATACTTAAGAGAAGAAAATGAACAGAAATTTACAAAATCTACGACAATATGTCGCGGCCAGATATAGACAGACAAGACATTGTAGAAATACAAAATCATTAGGTGGTTACGAATACATTCTAGATAAGTAAAACAAGTAACTTCATAATAAAAGGGCATGCCAGAAACTCCACAGTATTACTGGCAAATGGGAAGTAATACAAGAGGTGAAAAAATAAGAACAAACCAATGAAACTGATGAGAGTTGGGAAATTAATACCTCCTCACATACACAGTATAGCAAGAATCAGTCAGGAAAAAAACAATAACAAAGGGACAAAAAAACCAACAAAACAAACTAAAAACACCATTCAGGCACCAAAAACCTCAGACAGAAAAACGCCATACTATTCTCTCCAACTAGAATGTCAGTATATTTGTTTTTCAGGCTACAACAGTTAAAGACTTCAGAAGCGGAAATCTAAAAAAAGCAGGTATCTACTAAACATACAAGAACTCTGCATATAAGCAGACCAGAGTATCCAACTGCAAAAGTGGGGTGGAGAAACTGGGGGCAGGTTTTGGAGGGAAAGGAGGATGAGAAGAGAAGAAAGTGGTTGGGCTTTTTTGTTCACAATGAAAGCCATTAAAATGTGAGGACTCTTTTTGGACTATCACAGAAAATAATTACTAAACATTAGCTTTGCTGTATCGTATAAAGGTTTCACTCAGTATTAGCCAGCTCCATTGTACTGTACAAGCAACACTAAAAATATCCTCCTCAGCAAATTAAAAATCCCCAATTTGCAGATTAGGGTTACATAAATAAGTGATAATTTAAAAGATAATGTGACACAACATTAAGTATTTTGATACTATTTGTAGATATTTAAGGTAAGAGATTTGCTCTCTATTATTTTCTTGCATATTTTTTAAATGTATATGGAGATAGCATCATCCTTTCTAAAGGGAGCACAACACAGACATCATTAACAATTCATCTCAATCTCATCAAAGCAATTTTTATAGTGAGATTTTCAGAAAAGGATAACATCAAGGAGAGTCCCACATGAGGGACAACCTGAAGGACAGCAAATAATGCATCTGCGTGAGAAAATGAGGCATGAGAAGACCAGACTGACATTATTGTCAAATAGGAACAGGCAGAGGTATTGTATTATAATAGATTAAAAAAACACCAAGCAAGCCAAAAATACATACCTTTGTACATTATATAAAAGATACTACTTGTGTTACAGGCAGCTTTTCAACTCCATCTGCTTATACTCCACTCAGTACAGGGAAGGCAATATACTATTTAATAGCAAAAGCTTCCACTGGATTATTGTATTAACATACCTGGACAATCACAGCAAGTGATTGCCTTACAAAAAGCTTATCAAGCAGAGATGAAGCTACCTTTCAGCAATGAGGACAATGCAGAGGCAAAAATGAAAGCTTCATCACAACGAAAAGAATATTATGCCCCCAGAACAGCTGCTCAAGTAGAGAGAAAGCAGATGAAGATGTCAGAAGTTCAAGGCCAGGCTGAAAAGCAATTAGTAAGATGAAAGATACAAAGTGGAACCTTTTACCCTTTAACAAGGCAATGATCCAGTAAAGACATAATGCTGGAAACATGATCTTTAATTGGGAAAAGAGCAAAGAAATTTGCTGCCACGCAGGGAAAAGGGGTGGGAAGTCAACTGTGCGAATTGCTGTGAGGTAAAAACCAAAATTGATATGCATCCTTTGCAATGATATGCACCACATGCAAACTGTTTCCTCTGAATTTCCCTAGAGTCAACAGACTGCTTTGATTACAGGAACTACTAGCAAAGCAAGTTTTAGAATCCACTATCTAATAAAGTTCAGCATTAAAAAAAACAAAACACAAACATAAGTCAGTATCAAAACTAGCATCAGTGGACAACAAAGTTTACCTAAAAATAATGCCACACACCCCAAAAAAAAAGAAAATTCAGGGACTGAGAATATGTACTATAAACATTGAGGACAGGCATAGACTAGAAGAGCACTTAAAATAGCAGAATAAGCAAACTGAGAGGGAGCTGCAGCTGGTTCTCCAATTACTAGGCATTGTTTAAAAATGCATATTCAAATCGAAAGCCCTCAGAACATTCGTACTCTCAAAAATTACTTACGCAGGAGTTGAAAAATCTGTATTTTAAACTATCAAACTTTAAGTTATTCAAGTAGCTGCAAATACTTCAAAGAACAAGGAGGTAAAATGGAAAAACCAGAGCCCAGGGAAGTATTAATATAGCATCTTCTACGGTATTTCGTAAGGACTATAAAACTAATTTCTCAAGTTTTCCCTTCTGAAAGCCCAGGCACATACAGTATGCTCAAACAGCTCTGTTATCAGCCTGTGGTAACTGCTCATGCCTTAGAGTGAATACAAAGTCACTGAATGATTGGTGTTATTAATGTTAACACTCAGGGAATCTTGAAAAATCAACTGCAGGGGAAAAGAACATGAAGTACAACTCCGTGTTGGTGAGGGCCATATTAGAAACTCAGAAAAGAAATGTTTATACATGTACACAAGCATCCTATTCCACGCATTTAAAAAAAAAACCAAAACCCAACACAGTACCTATTTTTATCTTGTCTATACGTTTAACATAGCAGAAAGTAAAAAACTGCTACCGAAAGACAGAAAATAAAAGGAGTGAAGAGTAAAGCACTAAAAAAGCTGTATGTAAGCATGATGGTCAGCAACATTTCACAGCAATGTTTTAGGAAATACCTGAGTAGATAAACAGCTCTTTCAATATCACTGAGTTCTTCATCAACTGTCAATCTTTCTATTTCTTCTGGTGTCTGTCAAGCGTGAAGTAGAGATTATGAGTTTACAATGCCTTACTATTTCATCGTTTTAATCTTCTTAAAACAACCCCTTCCTCCCCACGTACGCAGGGATAGTTCTGTGAGTAATTTCAATTTAATCCTTGAAATCTCTAGCCAACATTTCAAATTCAATCAAATAAATCTTTCACCAGGAAACGATGGAATGTAATAGAAGTGCAGCTCCGTGTCAGGCACTATCACTACTAATTACTTAAAGTATAAACAAGTCACATATAAATTAAAGACCTGAGTTTGTCTATTTTTTGCCAGCTTCATATTCTTACGCTGAAAATATTAAGCCCCTGCTATACAGACTTCAAGACTTTATTGCAGAATGACTGAAAACAATTTTTAGTATCCCGGTGCTGTAAAAAAAAATAATAATAAAACAGACACAATTCCAAATGGGTTTTTAAAGCATCGTTGTATTTTGAGGTGTATACCTTCAGGCTCCGGCGGACTGGCCTCTCTATAATAGTTAGTTCCTGCAGGTCTTCTATGTATCCAAACAAATTGCTCTGGCTAAAATCCATTTTGGAGAAGAAGATTATCGGATGCATGTAACAATTAACGCCTTTGGCGACCGATGCTCGCTGGTTCCTCTCCCTCTCTGTCTCTCTCCCGCCGAGTCTCTCGCACCGAGGGAGGCGGGACCCCCCCCTCCGCGCCCGCCGCCCGCCTCGCCTCAGCGCACACACTGCGGCAGCGCCCGCCCGCCGCCG
>VYZM01007323.1:223487-372384 GCA_013398915.1 Dromas ardeola | reverse complement strand
AAAAAAAAAAAGAGATAAAGTGGAAAAATTGTAAACTAGCAAAATTGTCACTTATACATTTCAGTCTACACAACCTGGAAGGAAAGATACTTTTAATAAAGGAATGCATAAAGACTGCCAAGACCCCTCATTAAACTTGGCGGTGAAGATGCAGTCCCAGCTCCAATCAGCGAGCTGCACTATCAGTCATCGCTATCTCCAGTTCAGTACTACATAAATAAGGTTTGCTGGTTGAAGCTTTAAAGCTACCCCATCAAATCCTGCTCCCTGAACTCACTTTGGGACTCTCACCGATTTCAACTCATTTCTTACAGAACACGAGGATAAAGCATCAAACGCTCTTTAGCCTCACTCACTTGAGGATACGGATTGGAAACAGCTCCTCATGTTGTGCATTGTCAGATCTGTGTTAATGATGATTAACTGGAAGTGAAACTGCCCTCAAAAACATTTAATACGCTTATTTCTGCCCTTGGCCTTAGCACATTGAAAAAACAAACAAGCCCTAAAGCAACCCTCCATTTTCCCATCTTCTCACAGAACCAACAGGCAGCTGCAGATACCACAGAGCAGAAATAATTATTGCTGTAATTGCACCTTAATTTACAGTCCTAGTCTCTATCACCTAGAAACCTGTTTTTTTCCTCTCTTTGTCAAGTCTCATAGCAAAAGAAGCTGTTCAGAGCAGTTCTGTTTTAGCAGAAATAAAAATCTTCCATTATCATAGTATATAATTTATGATGTCCTCTTCCTACACCAAGATCAAGCTGCAAAGAGCACTTGATCACACAGAAGGCAAAAAATTCATGCTGTGACTTCAGTGGTATGCTTGCTTCTATAGTTATTTGCAACTTTTCTCCAAATTGCATTACTTTACGCACAGTACTCTTCTAAACAGGGAACAATAAAGAACACGTTAACACATAAGCAAGTATGAATAACATGTTTTTTTATTGAATGAGCAATGCTGATGACATTCAACCTTAGATGCTGATTTTAGAGTTGAAATTTAAGAGGCCCTTTATGCATTCTTTCTTGAATGAGATCTATTATGCACACAGTAATACACAAAAGATCTATAGAGATGCTGATTATATTTTGAAATAAAATTTTCGGTTGCAGGAAGGTAAACAAATTTTCCTATTTCTTCTCTGTCAGGGCTGCAGCGGTACATCTAATCTACCTTATTTAGTATTATTTATGCAAATAGCACCATAGCTACTAATGTACTTGTGAAAGATAAAGGCGGTGCCTGATAGAAAAAAGGCACGTCCTCTCTCCTCTTCCACGCTAGGGCAGTAGCTGTCACCATCAGCATTGTCACAGTCCAAGGGGACTGCAAGCCACAGCTAGCCTCCTGTTTGCTTTGTCTAATAATTGCACTAATAATTTATGTTAATAGTAACGCTAGCAAGCGGATGTTAACTCTCTAGTAACCCAGAAACTGGAAAGAGGGAGCATCCTCATTCCTTCGGGTTAGGTGATTACATATTAGAAAGTTTGTCTCCCCAAGCCCATCACACTGCCGAGGGAGCCTAGAGCACGCTTAGGGGCCACGTCAGAGCGCCTGAACGAAGGCCTTGCAGAGAGCAGCCCTCACCCCTGACCAACGCACACGCTTTACCTCTGGGGGAGACGGCAGACACCGGCGACTACACAGCACCAACACCCCCCCCACGTCCCCAGCCAACCGCGCCGCTGAGGGACAAGCCGAGACACCGGTCTGACAGGGCGCCGCACGCACGCCCTCCCGTCCCCTCACAGCCGCGGCCCGGAAACCCGGCCGTTACCGCAGGCTCTTGCCCTCGAGCCCTCCGCCCCACCGGGCCGCCGCCCGCGAAGAAAGCACACCCCGTAGCCCTCCCCACAGGGCCGGCCGCGGGGACAGGCGGGGAACGGAGCGAGCAACCCCCCCGCCGGGCCGGGCCGGGCCGGGCCGTACTGTGTCGCCGCCCGCCTCTCTCCTTCACCAGGGCACGCGCCGCAGGAAGGCGCTCGCCGGCGCCGCGCAGTGACGTCACGCGGCAATGGCGGCGCCCAGCACACGCGGCTGGCGGCGGCCTTAGCGGTGGTCGGGTCGGTCGGAACCCTACCGTCCCTCCCCGTCCTGAGGCTGCGGAGCGCGGTGAGCATTGGGCGGGGCGATATCCCTCGCCCTGGGGGCTGCAGGCCGGTGGGGGGCCCTTTAGGCCTCCCGCGGGTCCCGTGTGCGGCGGCCTGGCCTGGCCTTGCCTTGCCTTTGGCGGGTGGTTCCCGGGGTATGCAGGGGCGGGAGCTCTTCGCGGCCTAGCCGGGATTTATTCTGGCGGTTTTAATTTTATCCCAGGAGCCAGGCTGTAGTTATGCTTGAAGCCATTCATATTATTTCTCTCAAAGGAAAAGAATTATGCCTTTTGCTCCCGTGTATTTTGAGTATCATCAATGGAATCCTCGTTCTTTTGATCTGACGCCCTGCTTTTTTACCCTTCCCAGTTTCTTTTTAGGTAAAAATGAAGACCAAAAAAGGAGGAAGATTTAAATCTCCCTTTAAACTGAAGCAAAAAGGCATTGAAGTGATAGGGAAATGGAAAACTGTGCCAATTGACCCCGGTCTGTTTGCTGATGAGGACTTTGGAGATATCGTATGCTTGGAGGAGCTTACAGAGTATAAACTAGTAAGTTCTTCCAAGGTGGGGAAAATAAAAGAGAAGAAGAGAAAGGCTGAGAGTATTTCAGAAGAAGGCAATGAGGAGGAGGAAGAACCTGTTGTCCCTCCCAAAAAGAAAAAGAAAAGCAAAGACTTGAGAAGCAAAACAGATAAAAGCGGTGATCCTGATGCAGCAGAAATTGATATGCCAGTTGATAAAGACTCAAAATATAATGAAATAATCGAAGTTGCAAATTGTGAGGACCATGGACATGTGCCTGAGAACACTTCAAGCACAAAAGATGTTCCAAAGAAAAAGAAGGCAGCTAAAAATAAGGCTTCTGAAGCTCAAGAAGCTTTTCCGTCAGTAACTACTTCTAACAAAGTTAAAAACTGGACAACAAAAGTTTTATCTGCATCAACTGATCAGAAAGCTGATGTGTCTGCATGGAAAGACCTATTTGTACCTGAACCAGTGTTGCAGGCCTTGAGCCACCTGGGGTTTAGTGCTCCAACTCCTATTCAAGCCTTAGCCTTGCCTTCTGCCATCCGGGATGGTATGGATGTTCTTGGTGCTGCAGAAACAGGTACAAATCTGTTAAACTGGTTGTATGTGCTGGGAGCTTCCCATCTACCCTCTTTAAATGCAGTTTATTGTTACGAGTTTTTATATGTAGCAGAAGCAGCATTTATATGTAGGAGAAGAGCTTGTAGCTTCTGAATATCCAATATATCAGTAGTGATTCATTGTGAAGTATTAAAACTTTGTAACTTACAAAGGACGTTCCATCTTTATGAAGTACAGTGTGTAAAGCTTTGAAGTCTCAATGAGTTACTATGCTTTTGACAGAAATCTCTTTTTCTGCTGTTTTTCAAATTGTTTCCTATTTTGGGAACTGTGAGGCGATACACTGCAAAGGGCAAAATTATTGAAACAGAGTCATGTTCCAACAGCCGAACTTCTGTGAGTGTCCCCGTGCCAAGGCAAAGCAGAGAACTAGCTTCCTCTGAAGATGATTCAATACTAGCTTGGAGCGTTAAATAAATACTAGACACAGTGTTGAGTGTTGTGAATATGGCCTAGGCCTTTATCCTAGCAAAAAAGGCCCACTCTGTGCCCTGGCTCTGGGGTTGGCCTGTACATTGTCACTAGCCCTTCTCACTGCTTGTGCTTGAAGTATTACGTTGAACCATTAACATGAGAGGTACTGTCCTTGTCCAGCTTGTGATCAGCTCATGCCTTTGTCTTTGAGCATTGCTAGCCTTTGTGAAATTTGTTACAGCTTCTTTTTTTGCTTTAACAATGGCTGTGAAGTCTCAGAGCATTGCTTTTCCTCTAACTTTTTTTGCTGCTCATACCTTTGAAGTTTTGTCTTCCTTAGCAGTGCAACGTTTTTTCCCCATAAAAACTAAAAATAAGAAGCACAATTGGAAGCTGTGTTGGTTTAAAGGCTTCCTTTGCATTCTTCTCATCTGTTCCAGTTGCCTTATCTCACTGCTTGTCTTGTAAAGCCGTTTACTGCTCTGGAACATGAAGGTATGGTAACTAATAAGATATGCAGTCATTTGCATTTTTATTTTAATTAGAAGCGCGGCTGGTGCTATTAGCTTTAATAAGATTAGAAAGCCCCGCAGGGAGTGTTTTTGAAAATGGAACTGAAAATTTAAATGGCGCATTTGTGCTGCAAAGAAGTGCCATTTTGGCAGTGCTGGAAAGCAAATCCCTCTCTAGCTGCAGAATAGAAAGCACGGCTGGTGGCAGGTTGTGTTGTTGCTGTCTAATTTTTCCCAACCCTGAGGTAGTAAGACTCTGTTTTGCTCATTTATTTACTTCTTTCATGAAAGAATGCCAAGCTCTTTCCAGAGAGCCCAGTGCGTCATCAGTGTTTCTGTAGAAACTTGAGAGAAGATGCGAACAATTGTCTGTTACGAAGTTCTGCAGTTGTGAGAGGCTGAAACACTCCAGTTCTTTTTTCTGGAGATCAGATGCAGGGAATGTCAAGGCTTGTTGGTTTTGCAGTGTATCTAACCAGTTCTGTTCATTAATAATGTAGAACTGGTGAAGTTTTTGGTTAAGGAACTAATTTTATGTCTATAAAACCTTACAATCTAAAACCATTTAAAAGAGCATGAATTAGCTTGAGCTGTAGTATCTAGGGGTACCAAGTTATACTTTTCTCCTGGTTTTGCAGGCCTGGCTTTGATATGTGATCTGTGTGTTGTGAAGATAACATGCCCTGTGAGGTGATTATTTAATTTGCGGTTGAATCTAGTGCCTGCAGAATAGTCCTGATTATCACAACCATAATCTGTCTGTGTGCAGTACTGATATTTGGCACCAGCCAAATTGCATTACATTTAATTCAAGATCAGCAGTGTTCTTCACCTTAAAAACAGGTGTTCTGGTAATACAGAATCTTATTGTATAAGTGTTCTGCAAATGCAGATTATAAACGTTTTCTGCTTCAAGTGCAGAAGTCAGAAAAGACCTCCCAGACATTCAGAAAGGTGGGGAAGTAGATAGAATCATAGAATCATTGAGGTTTGAAAAGACCTTTAAGATCATCAAGTCCAACCATCAATAGATATGAGGAGTCTTTGCAGCAGTGTTGTTGAGGATACTGATACTGGGCTTAACTGATTATTAACTAATACTAAGGTTCTCCTCTAAGTAGGCAAAATTCTGTGTTGCTGAATTTGGCAGACCATTATGGGTTTGTGATATGGACAAACAGCGCTCAAGGAATTGAGATGAGATTTCCAGAGGACTGCTTCCCAGCCGTGGCCTGTTACAGGAATGGTGGAACAGTGTCTTGTGCTCTGGATGCTGCTTTTGTGACCCATGAACTGATATTTATGAGAACTTGAACTGGGGTGGATGTGCTACCAGGCTGCTTCTAACATCTTTATTAGTGACACATGGTTCAGAAGTGAATATGTGGCAGGGATGTGATTTGCAGTTTGTTACAGTGAACCCCTGAAATTAAAGCTAGGGGAGCATTTTTGTATTTGACAGCTCCTTTTTCTCCAAAGTGGGTTTTCTGTTTTAAATCAGATTTATGTGTTTTGATTATAAAAATGTGAGATGGTGGAGTATGTCAAAATAGTTTCTTAGAAAGTCATAAACACAGTACTGTAAATTGAAGATGGAAGTGATTCCTTCAGGTACATTCCAGCTTGTCCTTGGCCTCATTTGCTATGCCTTTATTTGGAGAACATTGATCAGAACTGTCAATTAGGGCATGGTATTCTCCTTACAGGCATACAGTTCTTTAAAAATATCTCGTCTGCAACTGCAGCTTTTAAAAACCACTTTCAGAACAAATGAATCTGCCTGACCTGCTAGAGATTGGAAAAATACCTGTTCCCCAGGAAGTATGCTATTGGTGACCTCCAGCAAATGTATAAAGGGAACAGGAGAAAAGATGCTGTTGCTGCAAGTTTCTGGTCTCCTAAAGACCAAGAGTTTGTGTCTGTTACAACTGTATGTTTTAAGAACAGTGTGTGATTGGCTGATGCTTTTCTCATCTTTCCAAATAAATGACTTGTCGGTCTGTATTATTATTCTTGTTTGTTTTTAGGAAGCGGCAAAACACTTGCGTTCGCAATTCCAATGATTCACTCTGTGCTGCAGTGGCAAAAATCAAATAGCTCAACAGCCAAAAATGACAATGTTTCTAACGAGTCCCATCAGCATCATGATGAAACAAGATGGGAAAATGAGGATGAAGCAGAAAAACTAACCCATCAGCAGGTTGAAGATAGCGGAGATGAAGATGATGCATCTTTCTCAACAGGCTGCGTGAAGGTGCTGGAAAATTTTGAATTTGATTCTGGTGACGAGACACATACTCTTGGCTCCCATAAAAAGAGACCTCTTTTAGGACTGGTCCTTACTCCCACGAGAGAATTAGCTGTACAAGTGAAACACCACATTGATGCAGTTGCAAGGTTTACAGGTATGTAGACCCAGCGGGCCATGTCCCCGATTACGCTGGGTTTGGATCTTGGCGTTGGCATTGAGCCAGAATGTGTGCCACAGTTTCTTCCGCGTCATAAAATTGGGGCGTCTTTCGAGGGATTAGGGTTCAAAGTCACTAATATTTGAGAAACGCATTAAGATTCTTCAGTGAGATGCATGTGTAAGCAAACAGTTAACGTGGGATGTTTTGCTTTAAAATGTTTCTTCCTTCAAATAGCTATTGGCTCCTGCTTTAGCAACACGGAATCAGTACACAGATACCCAGCCACAGCTGACTTTGTCCTGGTTTTGGATAATGTAGATTATATATAAAAAATAATTTAACTATATATATATATACACACACACACACACACGCAATTTTTAAATATATATACAATCATAATTGCTTTTTTTTGTCAGCTATATCAATCCACATAGATAAGAGATAGATATGGTTATATATGTAATTTTGGTCTATCTATCAAAAAACAATTATGGCCATAAATGTTAAGGGTAGAAGGCATTGCTGGATTGTCAGACTTACCTCCTACAGCAGTCAGGCCACGGCATATTGCTGGGTAATGCCCGATGAAAACAACTCAATCCTGTTCCTTTCTCTTCCAAACCAGAGGTCAGCACATCTATTAAGGGAATGAATGAGGATGTGAAACTGTTCAAGATGGGGAGAACTGGGAAACAACTCCCCACTTCTCCAATAGTAGTAGTTTTTTATTTATCGAAGAGGCTATGTAGCGCAGTGAACTGCTTTTAAGCACATCTTCCTTTGGTATTTATATGCCCTGCTGTGCTCATTGGTCTACAGGTGATTACAAGGCTAATTTTAACTCCTAGGCTGAAATAATCAATGTATATCAGTACAGTTCTGATAGGAGCAGTGCTATTTGTGCATAAAAAATCTGCTGCCCAAGTGATGTATAGTTGCTGCAGCAGGAGAGAAAATACATTTTGATGTGGGCTTTCTGTATTGTCTCAAACTCACTTTGGAAAAAAAAATCCCCACCTGGAAGCATGGGGAAGAGAGATCTGTGGTAGCTTGGGTGCTGGAGGAATCTTGCACCGTATTGAGTTTGTCATGGGCCAGTGTATTCTTTGAAGAAGCAGGGGGAAATAAGCCACGCGTGGAGTCTGTGCTTCCAAAGCTAAACTCCTTTTAGTAAGCAAATTTGCTTAAAGCTAACTGAGGGTCTCTGTGCTACTGTGCAGTCCAGGGAATCATTAATTGGAAGGGAGCATTCTTGTTAGGATTGTTGCATAGCAAATGAGCAGTTATTAGCAAGACAAGCATTTCTCAGTCTTATTCTTGGAGGGCCCTGCTGGTTATTCATAAAAGGAACATGCTTGTTTGTGCAAATAAAATTGCCAAAACATGAGATTCTGAAGTATGGGTAAACAAAGCTAACAACTGTGGAGGACGTGCAAGATTCTTCCTGCTATTGAAAGGCAGGTGCACTAAAAGAAAGACTATTTTTGGCATCTAACTATAATGAGGATTATTCTGTAAAATTGAGGGCATTGCTGCATGTTCAGTGTTACATAAAACTCCTGAAGTTTCTTGGCCAAAATGCTTGCTGAAAGTTGCGGTATAGATTTTTTTAAAATACTTGAGTGGATGTATGTGAAGACATTCACTGATAAATTAGTGAAATAAAAACTATTATTTATATGTTCTAGGCATTAAGACTGCAATTCTAGTTGGAGGCATGGCTGCACAGAAGCAAGAACGTGTACTGAATCGAAAGCCAGAAATTGTAATTGCAACCCCAGGCCGTCTGTGGGAGTTAGTTAAAGAGAGACACCCACATCTTTCAAATCTTCGGCAGCTCAGGTAAAGGTGCCTTTTAGGCTAACTGCTTGATACTGAACTGGGCATCACTGCATACTGATTAGTTTTACTAACTGATTAAATAATTTAGACTATGTAAGATCACGTATTTCTTTGCCAAGAGTTTTGTATTGAAATTCATTGTGGTTATGGTGATGGAAGGAAATGTCAATTAAAGCCAGTAGCAAAAACCAAATTTTTCCTTTAGAAGCCTGATTTTTTGAATAAGAAATGTGGAAGGTTTCTGTAGCTACCCCGGCATACCTGGTCTCCCTTTGGGTTTTACATGCAGAACTTCCCGTATGTGTTTAGCAGGAAAAGTTCTTTTGAAGTGTATCAGATTTGTATTTCTCTGCACAATTGTATTTTCACTCTGTGTTTTCTATTTGACAGGTGCCTTGTGATTGATGAAGCAGATCGAATGGTTGAGAAAGGTCACTTCTTAGAGCTGTCTCAGTTGCTGGAAATCTTAAATGATTCACAGTATAACCCTCAACGACAGACTTTCGTTTTTTCTGCCACTTTGACTTTAGTTCATCAGACTCCCGCAAGAGTTTTACAGAAAAAGCATGCTAAAAAGATGGACAAGAAGACCAAACTAGAATTGTTAATGGAAAAAGTAGGAATAAAGGGCAAACCGAAAGTGATAGACTTAACAAGGAAAGAGGCTACTGTCGAGACTCTGACAGAAACCAGAATCCACTGTAATACAAACGAGAAGGACTATTATCTCTATTACTTTCTTCTCCAGTATCCAGGAAGAACCATGGTCTTTGCAAACAGCATAGACTGTGTAAAACGCCTCAGTTCTCTCCTCACAATCTTAAATTGCGATCCTCTTCCTTTGCATGCCAACATGCACCAAAAGCAAAGGTTGAAAAACCTGGAAAGGTTTGCTGAGCGAGAGAGGTGAGTTGATTTTCTACTTCCTAGTAGAACAAAAAAGAAATCATGTAAAATGTAGTGGGGAGAGGAAACAGCTCTGTTAGAGTAGGAGCATGCTGGGGGAGTTAGCTGGGGATGCAACTACCATGTCCATGACCCCAGGTTATTAATAATTAAGGATGAGGCTTCCCAGTATGGTTGAGGTGATGAACTGGAGCGAGGTCAGTGGAAGGTCACCAAGATGGTCAAGAAGCACTTGTTGTGCAGGGGGAGAAGCTGAGGGCACTGGGGTTGTATCACCTGGGAAAAAGACTTTGTGGGTACCTACTGGCAGCCCTCTGATATCTTAAAACAAGGTTATCAAGAAGATAGAGCCAGGCTCTGCGCAGTGGTGCGTGGTGGAAAGATGAGAGATAAGGGGTGGAAGCTGAAACTAGAGGTTCAGGCTGGATGGGAGAAAGAGCTTTTTCTCTGCGAGGACATTCAGGCATTGGAACAGGCTGCTCGTTCTTGGAGTTCTTTGAGGTTCAGTTAGATAAACCCCTGAGCAACCTGGTCCAACCTTATAGCTCATCCTGCTTTGAGGAGAAGGTTGGACTAGAGATCTCCTCAGGTCGCTTGGAGCTTGAATTATCCTGTGGTCTGGCAGCTCATTGCTGCTGGAGGAGCTGTCACTTGCCCTGTTTTTAGCCGAAGGCTTTTATAACCGTCCTGCACACCTCTCTGCCCATGTGCCCTGGCTCTGTAGCTCATTTGATCCTTCTGTAAGTTATTTCATCTCACTAAGCCATCAGAAAACTAACCACTTTTTGCTGGGTTGGGGCTTTGTGGATTTACTTAGATGAATTAGCTTCCTGAGGGTCCAGGTATCCTAGAACAATGCAAGAGAAGGGGCAGTTGTGCCTTTCAGCAGCAGTGGGCAGTCAGGTTTACCCAGGCAGGCCTGTCCTGACATTTTAAGAGTTATTGTTCTTGCTAGCTTTGGGATGGCCAGAAACCTCACAGTTTAGTTTGCTGTGAAGTGCTGCATGTGGTCTGACTGCCTGGAAATTTGTACCTTTTTAATAGACTCAGGCAGGGAGAACAGAGGTTGAATTGCTGCGATAAACCTGCAGTATCCCTTGGCAAAATGTAGTATCAATAGCATTGGCCTAGGCCAGATGGGACATTTTCAGAGACTGCAGATTTTCAAGGCAAGAAGAAATCTATGAGACCATCTATCACAGCCTCCTGCAGATTGCAAGCCGTAGAATTTTCTTTGTTTATGTGTGCTTTGAACCTTGTAGCAATAGAGTATGCTGTCAGATGCCATAAAATCTTAACAGATTCCTGTTACCTACAAGTGACTCATTTCAGTTGCTGGGAGATTTTTTTAATGTGAATTGTTCCATACCCTAGGGAGACTTTTGTCTCTGTAGTAGACTGTTTATATAAAAGAATTACTTTCTTGAGTAGTTATTCCTTTCTAGGGGTAAGGAGAAATACTAATTGTCAGAACAGAATTCCTCTCCTTTATATTTCTAGCTTTTAATTTACTGAGAGAACATACTGAGTGCAACTTGGTAGAAGATATTTCAGCTCCCAAAAGCTGTTAATTAAATCTATGTTAATAGTGTGATTTTTCTCACCTGGTGAAACTTGTAATAACCTGTCTGTCCTGCCAAAAGATCAACTGTGGTGTTAATGGTATGGTCATACCAAGCTAAAGATATTTTTAAACCCAGCCTGGGCAGAACACTGAAAAATGTAATGAAGGGGAGCATACCCCCCTGCCAAGTGGTTGGATTAGGTCATTGAATAGCGATTTGTGCTAGCATTCCTGTCAATTGGGAGGGAAAAAAAGCACAGGAAAACAGGATCCAGCAAGGTAGTGAGTTTCTTTATTGGAAACAGAAGAGACGTGCTGAGGGTAACATTTGCATTTTTTCTTTTACTTTAAGAATTGCTGTTTCCAGACTGCCTCTGATGTAATATTGGGTATCGTTCTCTGTAAGGGCAAATAAATAGCATATTTCCAGCAGATTATATAGTACAAATCTGTTCCTTAAATTGCTGTGGTAGAATTCTAGGTCTCTGTATGTGATGTTCCTTGGCAGATGGTTTACTCTTCAATTTTATATTCATTAAATGTTATCACTTTTTCAGCTGCGTCCTCCTGACAACAGATGTTGCAGCTCGTGGTCTTGATATTCCCAATGTGCAGCATGTCATCCACTACCAGGTTAAATATTTTTAATGTTTTTGCTTTTACTGTCTTGGTTTTGAAATAAGCTTTTGCTGATCCAAACCCTGAGCACTATAAAGCTGTGATTCTTGGTCCTGTGTATAGTATAGTCCCGAGTATAGAGATTTAATCATTATTAATTTAACTGTCCTGTAGTGCTTTGTACTTAAGGATCTCATTGCTGCAGTGACTGACTGTGGTAGGTTGCAGTTCATGAATGTGTGATTATATATGAGAAATGACATAACGGGTACGGTTCTGCTTGCTTTTTGCTTAACTTTGATATCCCAAGATGTCACATGACTCAGCCCTCGAACTCTTCTTTGAGGACACATAAAATTCTTTACTGCTTTGCAAATGAAATGACAGAGGGTCAGAAGTTAGGAGAGGCTCACAAAAGATTATGCAAGGAAGAATACTGCACCAGAGAACAAAACGTGTCTCCAGACATCATCTTTTACTTTACCTTCAGCTGTGTTACATACAATGTATCATGTGTATATAAAAAAACAACATTCTCTGGGAACCTCTTGGCTGAAGGATGACAGGCTGCTACTAGATTTCCATGGCCAACTTCATGGTTTTTCTGAATATATGCAGGTCCCTCGTACTTCTGAGTTGTATGTACACAGAAGCGGCAGAACAGCCCGAGCTGCCAATGAAGGCCTGAGCCTGTTGCTGATTGGCCCTGATGACTTGATCAATTTTAGGAGAATCTATAAAACATTGGAGAAGAGTGAAGAGCTGCCATTTTTCCCGGTTGAAACCAAGTACATGATTTCTATCAAGGTAAAGAAACAACAGTCTCTTTGCAGCCTGAGTAGTCGCTTGCTTGCTTACTTACATTACTGCATTACCCATCACGTTCTTTCTACGTTTCACATGAAATTTACTCTTCAGGACCTGTATTTGAAAATGAAGTTAATCATACTCTGTCTTTTTTTAAGCAATGTTTGTGGTTTCTCCTCAATAACTGGCCCAAGAAAGGTGTTCAAACATAAACATCACTTAGATTTTTCTTGAACATTGTTATGTAGAGCTTCTCATGACTAGATTCCCTAAAACAGTACAGGGAAGGGAGTATGGTTTGTGGCTGGGGAGCAGGGATGGCTCTGTTAAGTACCCTGTTTAAAGCCTCTTGTGTTAGGAGCAGACTTAGAGAACAGGATCAGGTCCAGGGATCTTCAGTGGTCTTCATCTGTCTCCTCTCAGTTGAAGTAATAAGTTGTCTGCTTTTCTAAAAGTTCCTATACCGTGAGGCCACAGCTACCACTGAACCCCGTCAAAACAGGTATGTTTCCTTTTTCTAGGTTATTCCCTGTTTTAAGGAGAATTCAGTCATTCGCTAACTCACAAGACAGAAAATTGTTAGGATTTACGAAACAATGTATTTTAGAAAGCATCTAGTCACCACAGGTTTTCTAGTTTTCAAGTAAGATGCCGTTTCATGTCTCAGCGTTCTTGTAACAGTTTGGGTGACATCAGACATGTACAAGTGGGACATATTTAAATACTGCATTTTAAAGGAATCCAGATGGGGTTGGAGCGTCTGAATAATGCACAGTCATTGAGAACAGGAGAGAAATGCAAGCAGACAGGTAATGCAACAGATATCTTCCATATAGTATTCTGGTTCATGCTTATCCCGTTGGCTTGGACTGAGCCCAGCGTCCACCCCAGTGGCAACAGCAGTATCCTTACCTCGTGAATAATGTCAGCAAGTTTCAAAGCTCAGGCTTGCTGCAAATGGCAACCTCTCTCTCCACACCTCTTGAGTGGATGGTGGCAGGGGACTGGGGGCGAAAAGTCCCTCCCACTGCAAGAGAAGATCAAGTTTGTCACCACCTGAGGAACCTGAACATACAGAAGTCTATGGGACCTGATGAAATGCATCCCAGAGTACTGAGGGAATTGGCTGATGTAGTTGCCACGCTACTCTCCGTGTTATTTGTAAAGTCGTGGCAGTGAGGTGAAGTCCCTGGTGACTGGAAAAAGGGAAACATTGCACCCATTTTTAAAAAGGGTAGAAAGGAGGACCCTGGGAACTACCACCCTGTTAGCCTCACCTCTGTGCCTGGGAAGATCATGGAACAGATCCTCATAGAATCTATGCCAAGGCACACAGAGGACAGAGAGGTGATTCAAGACAGCCAGCATGGCTTCCTGCCTGACCAGCCTAGTCCAGCTCTGGAGCCCTCAGCACAGGAAAGACATGGACCTATTGGAGTGGGTCCAGAGAAGGGCCACAAAGATGATCAGAGGGCTGGAGCACCTCTCCTGTGAAGACAGGCTGAGAGAGTTGGGGGTGTTCAGCCTGGAGAAGAGAAGGCTCCAGGGAGACCTTATTGCAGCCTTCCAGTACCTAAAGGGGGCTTATAAGAAAGATGGCGACAAAGTTTTAAGCAGGGCCTGTTGTGATAGGACACGGGGAATGGCTTTAGACCTTTTAAAAGAGGGAAGATTTAGACTCGATATAAGGAAGAAATTTTTTACATTGAGGGGGGTGGAACACTGGCCCAGGTTGCCCAGAGAGGTGGGAGATGCCCCATCCCTGGAAACATTCAACGTCAGGTTGGACGGGGCTCTGAGCAACCTGGTCTAGTTGAAGATGGCCCCGCTTATGGCAGGGGGTTGGACTAGATGGCCTTTAAAGGTCCCTTCCAACCCAAACTATTTTATGATCCTATGAAATAGGGTATTTAACATGAATCTTTCAGGAGATGCAGCTTTCTGAAAGAGAAAGAAAGAAAATCAAAGAAATGTGCCCAGAGACTCATTTTTCTTCTCTTGGTAGTAACAAAGAGAATTGGATTTTTATTTTTTTTTTTCCATGTTTTCCCCCACCCCCCTCCACCTGCCAAATGTTTCTGGTTACTGAAAGAAATCTGTTGTTTTTAGACTGTTTCTTCAGAGGTCCCTCTGTGTTTCTTGATGAGTAGTTCTTGGCTCTTACCATGCTCTGTCAATTAGTGGGCAAATAAATATTTTTTCCACACTTAAATTTTCCTGCCACCATCTCACAATCTTCTCTCCTATGCATAATAATGCTCCTTTCCCCAGAAAAGTTGTCTTTGTAATTGTAGCTATAGGACTCCAGCCACCTAGACCCTTCACACGGTCTGGTCTCGTTTACACTTTGCCCTGGGCTTCATTACAAAGTCATTGTAGTTGGGACTAATAGTGCAGACGGTTCTTTATGTCTGTCCCTTTGGCACACTCCTTTCCTGGTTCTGCATGCCTTCCTTCAAGTTCATCAGGAAATACCTGAAAGTATTTCACACTCGAGAGGAATAGAATTGGTGAAGCAGGGTAGAGGAGAGACCAAAAGAGGACTCAAGTTTTACAAAGATGGAAAAACTATTTAAAATTTCTTGTAATGATCTAAGGAGAAGTGACCAACTTGTTTTATTAGTCAACTGCAAGTTTAATTTCCTCCCTCTCTGTGTTTTATTTATGATGGCAGTTCTGGCTGTGGTCAGGGTGTTTTGCACAGGATTTGTTTTGTGCAACTGCAGGGACATTCCAACCAGCAGAACTTGCTGCTGGGTTGATTATTATTTACTGCCAGTGCACATTTTCTTTCCATAATGAATTAGTTTTTTAAGACAGCTTGGCCCAGCTGGAAGGCTGCAGGTCAGGTTAGGTTTGCTGGACATCTTCGTTCCACCTGTGTGCAGCTGGGAAGAAGCACAGGACATTTTGTCTTGTGCCTAAACAAGATCAGGTGCATTTCTGAAAACATGAGTAGCTCTTTCCATATGGCCTGCAGGAGCCTACTTCCTCAGAGTGACATGAAGCTAGAGGCTGCCCCTTACTGCTGAGACCAGTAACTTCAAGATCCAGCTGTACTGTGTAAATATGTAACTTGGAAATGATTGGTATTTGAATCATAATTTGTCCTTGATGTCTCTGAAGTGTTTGTAATGATTCATTTAAAGAATGAGGTGTTAACATTCACGCGTGTTTAGTAGTTGAGCTGTTTTAGAAGTCACATTCTATGATGGATCTGAAGAAGGAAAACACTTTAGCAAATGATGACGTGTCTTTGTTACATGGGGCATCTGCTGGGACAGCAGTAGGGAACAAAAGTGTCTTTGCACCTCAATTGCATTGTAAAGCACGCTCTCAAACACTGATTCTGTTAAAGTAGCCCACATTTAAACCTGATCATAATGTCTAAAATGTACTTTTGTTGCAGGAGCGGATGAATTTGGCACGGCAGATTGAGAAAGCAGAATTTTTCAACAGTCGGGCAAAGCAACACAACTCCTGGCTCCAACAAGCTGCAGAGGCTCTTGAGATGGATCTTGATGATGACATGTTAATGGGCAAGTAGAAATGCTCGTTTATGACTGTGCTCCGTTGGTCCCATAGCACTGATGTCTAGAAGAAGCCCCACCATGGCAGAGGAACTCTTAAAAACCTGCAGGGCAGAAGGGGAAGGAAAAGAGTGTCATTGCTTAGTGCGTGGCGCTGCTGGTGTTTTCTGGATGATTGTGCAGCAGATAGTGCTGGAGCTGAGTGAGTGAGGTGTGACAATTCTGGCAAGTCACAGACAAGTCCACGTGTCATAGAACAAGAACTGTGTAGCTTCTGGCAAACATTTTAGGGTAATCTAACAGCCCAGTATGTCCTGCTTGAGTCTTGTCCCCTCTGTGTCAAAGAAAAAGCTGTTTCTCCACTTCTACTTATCTCTCCCACCCCCACGTAGCCAGGCAGCAGGACAGGAGCCTGACAGCTCTGTGTGGGAACACCCAGGAAACAACTAGCAAACACCAAAACTTATGTGAGCCTCATGTAGGTTGAGTTGTGTGGGCTAAATGGCCAATACTTACATTCAAGTTCCTGAGGTTTTTGGTAGTGTCTTAGAAGTAAATAACTTCCTATATTTTTAAAATTAAATGTTCTGCAGGCTGTGCCTGAGAGAACGTATGGTAGGGCTGTGCAACTACAGGTGCCTATTAGTTCAATGCTGTGAAGCTTTGCACTGCTCAGATGCACTGCAAAATGCCACATTGGGTTCAAATTTTAGGAGCTGGAGGTATGATTTCCTACCAGTTCTTTGAAGGCAAGCTGAATAGGGATGCTGCCTGCGTCACTTCAACTTAAGCTGTCTCTAACCTGTTAGCTGCTAAATATGCAGATGCCTTGATTTTGAAGCATGTTCAGCTTAGTTTTTTTTTCTTTCCTTTATTCATGGCTGGACTAGCTTGTTCTCAACCACTTTGCAAGCAAGCGCTAATAGTCTCTGTCCAAACTGTTCAGGAGCACTCTCGGATAATTAGCACTCTGCTGTCTTGTTTTGACATAATCTGAGTATGCCGTGCTTTGAAATGAGTTTCAAAACAGCACATCCAGTCCAACTAAGTTGTGGCTCTCGAGTGAAGCACTTTGTAATTGCCACCCAGAATCTTGCCAGATTCGTGCTTTAAAATGTATTCAGTCTCTGATTCTTCTGTAGCTTGTTGGAGACCAATTAAAATCTCAGTCATTCCTCTCATGAATTAAATGCCTCTTACACTTCTACAAAGGATTTAGTAATGTCCTTCCAATTTACATTACAGCAACGTTGATTTCATTTATTCTCTCCAGTTCAGGCCTGCAACCATTTTTTAAACTACCTCCAGTCTTTTCTGTGCCCTTCTTTCTCCTGTGGTATCAAATCTGAGCACCTCATTGTTTTTTATGTATAAGGAGGAAAGGGCTTCTTGTTCTGCAGGTGCTGAAATGAGGTATGCATAAAGTAACGAAATACACAGAAGAAGCTTCTGCCTGAACTAGAAGCCCTGGGCCAATACATGATCTTCTGGGTCCCTTTCCTTTTGTTCCCGAGTTGGTTGAGGGCCGACTGAATGATTTAGCAGAATAATACCTGGGGTCTAGTTACTCAGTAGTCAGGATTCTTCTTGATTTTATCTTGTGCACAGCCTGGGTGATCTGAAAGTGTCACAGATGACTGGAAGACTGCATGGGAGTTGAGTGAGCTTGTTAGAGAAAAATGAGATTAGCATCTGCGCCTAGCACTACAAAAGCCTGGTGAAAGAGACCAATGCAAGTTCTTTTGTTGTAACACATTGCCTGTTTGATTTCTGCCCCAAGGAAGAAAAGCTAGTGAGGAAGAAGAAAGCCAGAAGCAAAAGATGCTGAAGGGGATGAAGAAACAACTAAAACATATGTTGTCCCAGCCACTGTTTAAAGTCCTTATGAAAACTAAGTACCCAACACAGTCTGGAAAATTACTGCTGCCTCAGACATCACCGGGTATTTCAAAATCTGCTCTGGGTACCATGTCCAAACAACAAGCCAAGAAGAAGAAATCAATAAAATTAAATTAGGTAACTGAGCAAGATCACTCAGTGCAATGGAAGCAAGGACAATCCTTATCAAAGCTGTCAGGGCTTATGGAGGAACTCGTCGAGAAGACACGTAGTATCAGAGGATGTTGGCCGTGTCTGGATTGTGCAGGCACAAAGCAAAATGTTGATTTAAAGGGCTCTGTCAACATGTGGTTAGTTACTGATGAATCTTGTTTTCGATCTTGTTTTCTTACGTTCTTTCTTATTTTTTCTTACTTACTAACTTAATAGAAGTTAATTAGGTTTTAAATAGTTCTGTTTATTACTCCTTTTTGTGAGATGGATAAAAGTTACTGGGTAAAATTCACTGTGGGCATACTCTAACGTTAAAACTGAATTTTAATGTCCTTAAAGGAAAGGGGAAGGTAGGCTGTATACAGTCTTGAGTACAATCTGAGCTGGCAGTAATGGAAAGGTTGGGTTTTACTGCAGCCGGTTCCATGAGAAAGGCATCAAATACAGATAGTGTTTACAGCAGGTCTACAATTCCGGGTATGGAAATCTCCCAGTTTTCTTTCTTCTCTGGTAATGTGTCTCTGTTCTGTTCTCCACAGGGTCTAATTCCCTTAGTCCTGTGTTATACGTTTTAGAAGGTGCAAAAAAGTCAAGGTGGCAATGGGCCAGGAGTGACCCTGGGAGATGTGTAGAGTTTTAAGGAATGAGTGTTGTTACTCGTTGTTTTATTAATTAATATTTGGAGTTAAGTCTGTATTTGAACACGTTAGAACCATGACCTTTGCTTTAATGGAAAAGATGATTATGTTGCGAAATGTCATTTTTGAAGAGTGCTTCCTGATAATTATGCTTTTAAATCATTTTAACCTGACCTGGGCAAAAAATTTCGAAAACTATTTTGAAAAATACGTCAGAAGAATATATTTTGAATTTTTGTTAAATTATACCTGCTATAAAACCCAAAGCCTGTGTCTGTTTTCAGTCCCTTGAGACTTCCAAATTCCTCACAGCTGCTGCCCTTTGCACTTTGCAGGCAAGGAGAAGGGAAAAGCACCCAAAAGGTAAGACACAGCAGTGGGATCTGTGTTGGTGGGAGCACAGGGAACCTGTACCTGCCAGCTCTAGATTGGTTGAGGTTTTTTTCTCTCCTACAGTACAGAACCAGTTTCACTGCCTTGACAGAAGGCATCAGTTTACTCAGCTAGTCCAAGAGAAATTTATCTGTGGAGTTGAGTGTCCCCTCCAACCGCTTGCCAGTTATGTGAGAATAGCAAACTCTACTCTTTCATCTATGTAAATAATTAAAGACATCCGCCTACCCCCCCATCTCTGGAATGGTTTTCTCTTGCTTCCCTGCATTACTGAAGAAGAGCTGTGACAGCTTAATCATAAGCACACAGAGCTTATCAAGGTTTCCTTGCAACGTGCTGTTTGTCTCGTGCCCTTTGGAGTAGAGGGGGGAAGTTTTCTGGGGGAAGAGATGGTAAGGTTCTTTTTCCTCACCCATGTGAGAAGACGACATGTCTTTGGAGTTAATGTGACAACTGAAAAATAAGAATTTAAATAAAGTTCATTGAGAAAAGGAGCCGAGGAAATGCAAGCATGCCCTCATTCCTTTTCTGTGCCATTTTAATCTTATCTTATGGAAAGAAAACTTGGATTTGTTTTGCATCCCTGAAGGGACTGAAGAGCAGGTGGGCATTTGCTGCATCTTGTGATATATTTCTGCTTACAATTCATCAGCAAAACCAAGGCTGGCTCCTGACACAAGAGCTCTGCATCTCCTCCCTTGTCTGAAAATCTGCATGAGGTAGGACAGTTTTGGCCATTTGTAACTCCACGTGATCATGAGAACTGAGCTGGGGGACTGAAAGCATTGTTATTTCTTCTCCACTGTTGCCGTGAAGTTTTCCATCTGCTTCTGTTTCCCTGCGTTTAACAACCCGGGTCTCCCACCCCTCCGCCTGGCCCTCAGCCCGCTGTCTTGCAAAGTCTCCCCAAGATGGAGCGTGACCCTCCTGGCCCCCCTCTTCGCCTTCATGCTCGCCGGTGGCATGCTCTGCTGCTGGTTTTCTCCTGCAGCCTCTGATGTGCTCAGCTTGAGCTCTTAATGTACTGATGCTGCACCCCCACAGGAGCTCAAGCTGAGCCTGGACCCTAAAAATATCTTGCTGTCTTAAAAAGAATACTTGTCTCGCGCTCTGAAAGCTCTCTTGTGGCTGACTGCTTTGCCTTGTCCTTATCCTACCAGGGTACCCTGAGTCTTCTACCTAGAGCAAAAACCTTACGCTTGCTTTGGGTAATTTAAAGAAATTATTAAACAGTAACTGGAAAATATTTCCACTTAGCTGCTCTCCAATGTGAACTAGGTTACTGCGGGGAAGGAGGAAGGCAAAGAAGAGCGTTTTTTCCAGCTCTGATCATTTGCATACGTATCACTGGTGCAAATTAGACATGAAGAGTTTTACATCAAGTGCATATGGGCAATTTAATTTCAGTATTTAATGAAATACGCAGTATCGAATGGTTTCGACTGCAGTGTAATGCTCTACTGCCACAGCAGATACGCTGAGGCCTCAAACAAGTAATCTTGTGTTTTGTGGCAGCTTATGTCTGCTAAAATGCCCATTAATTCAAGGACTAATTAAGTCTATTTAGGCTGTCACAGCAGCTTCCAAGTAGATTTTTAAAAGCGTGAGTTCAGCAGAGTGTTGGTAGAGGCCAAGCTGATCCAGAGCAACCAGTGCTACAATAACAGAAAGGTTCCGAGCCTTCATTTTTATTTTGTGAACGCCTGGAGCCAGTTGACCTCGTACTTGCCACAGAGTTCCTGGTCTGTCATACGCCTGTCCAGAGAAGGAAGAGTCCCTGTAGTTTAAGACATCTGCTGAGGAGATCGTTTGGACAGGATCTCACATATTGGACAGCCGAGTTTCCTGACGTTTCCCTACCCTTTTCTTCCTCTCCTCCCCTGTACGTTAATAAAACAGCAAGTTAGCAGAGCAGAAGCTGGATTGGTGCCTCGCCATATGCCAGCAGCCAGGGCACTCGGCTGGCCACGTGGCCATGAGGCATCGGGGAGGTAATTTGCACCTCGGTGAGAAAGTACCGCTGAGTACCGCACACTTCCCGCCGTCAGTCTGTGTCTCCAGGTCCCTAAGGGGGAAAGACGACAGGAAAAGGACGCTTTCTGATGATCTCATCGCATACTGCCTGACACCAGGAGGAAAATCTGTTAAGAAACGCTGTGCTTTCTTGGGTGTTACTGCTTTGTCTTGTCCTAGCAGGGTGCATTTTGGGTGCCTGAGCGATTCCAGATTGTTTGATGAATGGCTTAGTGAAGGAAGGAGCCCGGAAGACCGTGAGTTGAGTGACTAGTAACAGACTGATAATGTAGCAAGCAACACTATGTGAGTAATATCCAATAGTCCTTGCAGAGAAGTAGGATGTGGTCAGAGGTCATAGGACTGGGGAGGAGAAGGGAGGCACCAGGCAGAAGGGCTCTTTTAGGAAATGGTCCTGATTCTGTAACCCTCTACAGATCCCTCCCGCATCCCCTTCTGATACTCGGGCAGATGTTGTCTGATATTTTTCTGGCCCGTGTGTGAGACTTCCTATTCCAGCTTCCTTTTGTGAAAGGTACTTCAAGGCTTCAGTGTCCTCTCAAGTCAATCAAGAGCTCCTCCTGAGGCTGGCCTCACAGAGTGGGTAAGAAAGAGGAAAATAATCTGTGATTCCTGAGGCAAGTTCATCGGCGTGGGGAAGCAAGTGAACAGAGCTGCCACCCTTGTTTGTCTTGGAGTTCAGCAGCTGTTGCTGTGAAGCTGGAAGAAATTGTAGCCTGTTTCCAGAGCAACCAACTTTAGGTGGTACAAATTGCCAAATTTCTGTAGGTGAGGGCTGCAGTTACGGAACACAGACCCAAATCCTGAGTTGGGAAAGGAGAAAGAGCACTGCAAAGTACACACAGGCTTTGGTACCACTGGGCTAATTAGAGGGCTGAGGTTTTTTTATTTTTAATGTAATTATATCAGTCGAATGAGTAGTGTGGATGCTTTCATAGGAGTAGAATGCATTTTCCTTTCCTCATACAAATGCTTACACCAGTATAAGCCATTTTAGTGTTGAAAGATGTTATGGTTTTATACATGTCTGTAAAGTCTGAGTGAAGGTTTTCAATTCTTCTTTTATTAGTTCTCAGGTTACAGGTCAAACTGGGTGCCTCCGGAGAGGGACCCCTACCCCAGATCACCCCCCTCAGTTATACCCGTACCACCCAGCACTCAATCCCCAAGTCCAATCACTTAATTGTGGCCAGTGGTTTCCTCATTTCTTATTGATTTTCACTGTTGCTGGGCTCACCGCCTTCTGAAGTTACCTTGTTTTCTTGGAATTGTTTCCTTGGTTTCTAGAAAAGAAAAAGAACCAAAACATCTATACAAAGAAAAGCTAATACCAGAACTAGGGTAAGCACTCTACTCCTATCTTACGAAGGTATAGAAGATAACCTTAATCTAGTAATAAAACATTGAGTCTCATGGCTAACTCTTCTTCATTGCCAGTGGGTGCCACCTGCATACACAGCACCAGATTATCTACCTGGCTGTGCCTCTTCTGGTTGTATTTCCCCAGCTTTTCCCAACAACTTTTATAACCGTTGTTAAGACACCACCCAGGGTGACATGGGCCACAATTATTGCAGGATAACAAAAGCCAACCATGCTTGATGCCATTTCCAACCTTTCCCTCTTGCAACTGAGAATGGAGTGATTGCCACTCTATAAGGATACACCAAACAGGACACTGTCCTTGATTTACGGTCTCTGAGATGGTCCACTTGGTCAAGAAGCATGTGACTCCTTGGTCCAGGTCGCTCTAGAAGGAAAACAAAAATGACATGGTTCTGGGATTTCCTTCAGCCTTTGTAAGCTCAAATGGTCCTGGTTTCAGTCTCCAAGGTAAGATTGATGGAGTCCTGTGGACTCGACAGTGGTCCATCTAACTGATATTCTTTGGGCAGTTGTTTAACACGAGAGTGATGAATCCAGTTATCCTTTTCTGCAACCTTTATAGCAAAGAAAGAGGTTAATAACACAGTATACAGACCCTCTCATTTAGGGTCAAACTTTGTTTTGCAAGAGTGAACCTTTATCATTACGTGTGGGACAAAAACTCACAATATTTTTTTACTGCCATATTTATTCTGGGGGCTGCCCATATTTTTCAATCTGGTTAACAATTGCTGTCATCCCTCAGTGTTTTTTATCATGAAATCACCTAGCCAAAGTAATTAAGTATTTTCTTGGTAAAATGGGGTTTCCCCCAGTAGTCCAAATTCCAGTTTCATCTTTCACAGCCTCCCAACTTTCCCATTGAGGCCATTCTTCCCAAGTAACCTGCATATGTTTGGGCTGGATTATTGACTTCTGGCCAGCCATCAGCAGAGGGAGTTGTTACGGCGGTACACTCATGTAGAGGTTGGCGGGCAGCAGCTTTAGTTCCTTTACCTGCCAATTCATCATTTATTTCAATTTTGCCGGATCCTTTGGTATGAGCTGGACAGTGTACTACAGCAATGTACAAGCTTTCCCTTGGAAGCTTAATAGCTTCCAACAGCATTCAGATTTCAGTTCCATTAGAAATATTCTTTCCCTCCGATGTAAGGAACCCTCGTCCTTTCCATAGCATACCCATTGCATGACACACTCCAAAAGCGTATTTAGAATCAGTATAAGTAATTACCCACCGATTGCATCCCCACCAGGCTGCTCTTGCTGATGCAGTTAATTCAGACCCTTGGGCACTCACCAACAGGGTTGTAGAGGTTCTGCTTCAAGTACCTCTAAGTTTCTCACCGCTGCATAACCCAAAGTATGAAGGTCCATTGGTGAAAAGGGTTAGATCCGAGTTTTCTGGAGGTTGATCCTGCAGATCGTCCCGTAGGTGGCTGGAGTGAAACACTACCTTAGCACAATCATGATGCGGCTGACCATCGGAGGGAACAGGCAGTAAAGTTGCTGGATTCAAAACATTACATCTTTTTAAAGTAATATTACCGGCATATAAAATCATTAGTTCATAGCGATGCGCTCTCTGTGGGGACGATGCTTGTGTAGCACGTTGCTTAAGAATCACTTCTGCTTCATGCAGAACACACACAGTTGTTGGGTGACCCAGGACTAATGCCTGCTTCTTTCTGTGATAGTCACTGTTGCTGCTATTGCTGTAATACAGGAATTATTCCCTGCCGCTCCAGGATCCAGCTGAGTTGAATAATAAGCCACAGGGCGGCGGTGTGGACCTAGCTTTTGAGTAAGGACCCCGCCGGCTGCTCCTTTGTTCTCATGCACAAATAGTTCAAAGGATTTGGAGAAATACGACAATCCCGGTGCCAGAGCAGAAGCTAAAGTTCCTTTTATAGTTTGGAAAGCCTTTTCTCTTTCCAGACCCCACTGTATAGGCTCCACATCCTCTGCCTTGGTAGCTTCTGCCAAGGGCTTACTTAACTCCCCCAGCGCTGGTATCCAGGGTCTGCAGCATCCTACTGTGCCCAAAAATCCTTGCAGTTCTTTCTTTGAAATACCGGTCAAGGTATTTCTACAATAGCCTGGACTCATTCTGGGTCTACTAATCTTTGTCCTCCTTTTAATGTGAATCCTAAATATTTTACTCCCTGCTGACACAGCTGAAGCTCAGAAAGAGATGCACGGTGACCTTTTTCTGCTAAAGCAGACAACTAGTCTCTTTCAAGCAATCTCCATGTGTCTTACTAACAAGTAAAAAATAATCTACGTATTGTAGAAGTATAGAAACCCCAGGTAACATAATATCTTTCAAGTCATCTTTAAGCAAATGGGAGAATATTGTAGGAGACCCAGTGAACCCTTGGGGAAAGCGGGCCCACATAAACACAAACAGATGCCGGCTCTCTTCTGCTATAGGAATACTAAAAAATGCAGCTGTTAAATCAGTAACAGTAAAGTATTTTGCCCAAGCTGGAATTTGTAATAGTATTGTTGATGTGTCCGGAACCACCGGATGAGGTACAATCACAAGTTGATTTACTGTTCTGAGGTCCTGTACAAACTGTTATTCTGGATCTCCTCCTTTGTCTAACCTATTTTTGCTTACAGGTAAAATAGAGGTATTATACAGGGAACTGCATGATCATAAAACCCTTTTTTTCAGATCTTGGTCAGTCCGTTTCTGAATACTTGTTTCTGCTTCCCTGGGAATTTGATACTGCTTGATTGCTACGGGCTTTCCTCCCTTTGTTTTTATGGAGATCGATTGTGCCGATTTCAATAAACTCACATCCATTCCAGAGGAGCTCCACAATTTTGAAGATACTTTAATAAGTTCAGGTGAAACCCCAGGAATTTTGAGTGAGCTGTCAGCAGTGAGACAGACCCCTGCTATTGTAAGTTCTCCCCTTTCTGGGGACAGACCGATCTGGGCATTTATGGATTGTGGTACGTCTCATCCCAACAAACGTGTAGGTGATTCTCCTGCGATCACAAATCTTCCCCACACCCCTGGTCCCCTGTCTGTAGCAGATCATGCCCCTCAATTATACCCATACCACCCAGCACTCAATCCCCAAGTCCAAACACTTAATTCTGGCCGGTGGTCTCTTGATTTCTTGTTGGTTTTCACTGTCTCTGGGCTGGTCTTATTCTGAAGTTACCTCATCCTCTTGGAATTGTTTCCTTGGTGCTTATCTCCTTCGTTCCGCTCGCATCTGCTGGGTTCAGCTAGTTTTGTGTTAGCAGCGTTAGTTTTATCAAAAAGTTTCCTTTCGGTCACTTTTTCAAGGCTTCAAGTACTTTATCTACTAGTGCTGAGCTACTAATGCTAAACGAGACTATTCAGAGAGAAGAATAGTTAGTCAAATTTCTTCTACAGCAGTGGAATATGACCCGATTAGATTTCTGTAGCAGTCTTGGTAATAACAGTGCTGTGAGGTGCAAGGGACAAGGTGGAGGCATTTCAGATTGTTTCTTATAGTGTTACTTCTAAGCTGTCTCAAGTAAGGTCGTTCCCGTCCTCTCAGTTCTGAGATGACCTCACAGTGTGGTTTTCTTGGCACGTTAAAAAATTTGTGAGAATTAAAACTGCGGAAGTATTTCCTGCTATTTTTCTTCTTTGTTTGCCTAGGTTCTCAAAATCTCTTAAGTCCCAGCTGGGAAAAAAGTTTATTCTTGCATATATATATACAAGTATAAACATGGTTGGAAAGTATGTCCCTTTCATCAGAAAAGTTTTCAAACGTCTATTTTCTAGTACATTGTTCAGTTTTGTATGTGTATACACATACACACAATGTGACCCGGCTTTTAGCTAATACAGCTACGTATATTTATAGAAGAATGAAGGACTGTGATTTGCTCCCCCCCGCCCCCCCCGGAGCCGTTTGTCTCATTCGTTAAAGAAATGATGTATACATTTACCAAATGATAAATAAATACAAACTGGAACAAATATTGTCATCACACGTTTCAAAAGAAACAAGAAAATCTAGGTGTTCAATCTCAATTAAATCTCAGCTAAAAAAATGCACCTTCGTTTAAACAGGGTACCTGATTCTGACTTATCGTTCTTCTTCCTATTTCCCACCCAAGGACAACAAAAATGACATTGCTTCATTGGCCAAAAAAAAAGGGAATCACGACCCGATATTTGGAGCATAAAAACGAGGACAGCTTTATCAAGTTGAAATTCCGTGTTGTTTTCTCCTATTTAAAATGTGATCGATGACAGCACAAAAATAAACATTGAGAAGCATTTATCGGGAACTGTTTTATTAGAAAAGAATACCACCATTTATTCCAGCACTTTTCTGTACACAAAAGTCTGGGTGGTACCAATAGCCGTGGGCAGCTTTCTGCTTGCAATGAAGAAAACGTTTGCATTTTCCACAATAATTCATTATACTGCAATGCTTTATTATCTAAAAAAGCGCACAAACAACAAGCCAGAAAGCTAAACCGGGAAAACCATCTCATGTAAGACATCCGTCTGACTGAGAAAGGTTTATCTACTGAATGTCAATGGAAGCTGTCTCTGTTATTCCCGCATTTTAATTAAACTGTTCCTCGTATACAGAGGGTGAAACCCAAATTCAGTTCACGATGAATGACAGCCTCCCAGAGCGGGGTTGGGTGCAAGAACAAAGAGCGGTGAGACGCCGGTTGCATTGCTGGGCAAACAAGGCCATAAATAAACATTCCCGCTCTTTAGCGTACTTATATTTATGACCTTTTTTTATGCATGCTGAAAAGCGCGTCAGGCTTTTGGATATATGGCACCGTTTCCCCAGCAGAGGAGTAATGCACAGGTACGCAGAGGGCTGGTAAGTGTGCTTTGCTCTGCCGAACGGCCGGAGCAGAGGAGTTAGGGAGGAGGGAGTTAAAAAAAAAAAACAAAAACCCCTTGCAATTGCTAGAACTACATGTTCCCCCTCTTTGCTTTGTTTTTTAAGCTATCGGCAGAACTTTCCAGATGAGTTAATGTGAAAAGTAAACACTCGTTCAGAAAAATTGATTAAATGCCTCAGAGTGTTGAGGGCGGGGGGAACTGGATTTGAGTGACAGCTTTTTGAGTGGCGCTTGCCAATTCCTGACAGCTCTCATTACTTACTGATCCAATCCTAGTAATACAGCCAGAACCGCCAGGTGCAGACCAGAACCCTGCGTGCTGGCTGCTTAACAAGCATCGAGCAGAAGATTGTCCAAGTCCTGTAAGCTCCTGAGCCCCTTTGGGTGTCAAATCATTTGTCATTTTAAAGCCCTGGGCGTTCAGCAGGCTGCATTGTGCCTGGGGGATAGACGGGCAACTTTCCCCATTAAAACATTAAAACATTCTGGCTTTATATGGTGAATAGTGAATATCAGGTGTTGTGTTTGTGTGCCCCTTGCACAAAAATGCCGTGATCATCCACAAATTTTTCTCAGGTTCTGGAAGGAAAGCTTCAAATTCAAATGGCTGCTGCTGTTGTGACAAGTAAACAAGTCTTCTCTCTGCTTTAGCCATTGGCCTCATCCATCCTGGCGTACGTGATAGTACATTTTTCCCCAGCCAGCACTGAATTTTAAGTAAACAAATTCACTTTTCTGTTGGATTATAAAGTGCGCAGCACATTGCAGCAATGGATGCATTGAGGGATAAGCTGGTGCACTGATTAACTCCAGTATTAGTTTCACGCAGAGGTCTCTTATGGAAACAGTGTTTTGTACAAGTAGTGTAGTACAAAACTTAACCGGAGTGTTGCTGCTGCACGAGCCATGGTTATTCTCCTTGTGGAATCCTACCTCCTCCTTGCAAGAGGGAAATTAAGTACGGTAGGATGAAAGGAAGAGCCTTGCTCTCCTCTCAGTTCTGCTCCAGCATCCTCTGTCTCTCACCACTGGCTGTAGTTACACTCCACTTTTCTGCCCTGCTTCTCTAGGTGTTATCGCAATAACGGAGCGTGAGCTGTTTCTCTGTCTCTTGTTGATTCTTACTATGGCTGAATATAAATCCCTGTCAATCCCTCTCTTCTTTTTACAGTTGCAGCTTTCTGCGTATTTGTTTATTCAGCTATTGCAACTAAACCCAAGTCTTGCCAGTTGTCATTGCATTGCAGTGGCTGAGGAGAGTTCCTGAAAGATGATAAATACTCATAGAAACTACATTGCTCATGGAAATAGTAATGGAGAAAATATCTAAGTTGTTAAAATGTCTCTTGTTAACATGGTATTTTTACAAAAAATTTGCAATGGGACTGTGCTGTTTGAATTTAAGCCACTAATGCTAAGGGAGTCCTAATCCAGGTGATGCATTTCCCTTCAGTGTCTTCCTCTTCCAAGCAAAATCCTCTGTACCCGCCTGTCACCTCATCTCTGGGAAGAGCCTCTCCAATAGCCCTTTTCCCAAGCACGCAGGAGCACATGAAGGGGAGCAACCATGGGCTGCTCCTGGTGGGACATTTCGGTAGTGAGGCAGAGCAGGCGCTAGATGGCACCGATGGCCTTGCAGAGCGGGAGGAAGGCTGGGCTGGGATGGACTGGGCTGGGCTGGGATGGACTGCGATGGACTGGGCTGGGCTGGGATGGACTGGGCTGGGCTGGGATGGACTGGGATGGACTGGGCTGGGGCATCCTCCCCTCCCCGGGGCCAAACCGGGGGATCCGCAGCAAAAGCGCCTGGGTGGGAAACGTGAGGGACTGTGACCGGAGTAATTACGAACCCTCAGTGTAATACACCCTGCTTCGTTAGCCTTGGCAAGAGGTGTCCCAGGCCCGGTTTATATATCTGTAAATGTTCCTCTTTGTGGCTCGTGGGTGAAATTACGAGCATTGGATATTTGCGTTGCCCCTTTTACTTGCCCAAACTTACTTCTTTTTTTGGTTACTCATTTATCTTGGCAACAAAGAACATGAAGTAGACTAGACTTTAGCCTCCCTTAAATCCTCAGCACTTTGCATCCATGTTGTTCTTGTGCCCTCTTGTTGATCTGTGTGTGTTCAGCCCTGGAGAGGAAGATGATCGCGGTTGTCCTTTAAGTCTACCCAAGCGAGGCAGGGCAAAGGAAGCTGGAAAACTTCTAGGCAAAACCGTGATGGGAAGCAAGTGGACAGATGTGGGTCTTGACAGCAAGGACCAGTGTTTTTTAACTAGATGAACAAACCCCTGTTGCTGTTCCAAAGCTGTCCAGACACAGCAGTTCTGGCTTGTTTTCCCCATGTGCCTCCTGCCTGAAACAAGGATATTTTAACTCTCCACACTTTTGTTGGTAAATGCCCTCAGCAGATACCTCCTGTGGGTTTCTCTTTTGGGGAAATCTCGCTCAGAAGCTTCACTCATTGCTATTTACACTCTACAGACTGCTAATTGCGATGGTCACACAGACTGAGACCAGGTCTCCGTTTATGCTGGTTGGCTGCATGCAGATCTTGCATGGGGCAGCAGTGGGGCCATGGGAGTTGGGGTGTGTGCGCATTTTCGGGGTGGACGTCCACAGGCACGACCCAGAGGTGACATTGCCACCCTGTGTCGGGCAAAGCCATCTGTTGGGCTTCCCCCAGGAAGCCAGAGCAGCTGAATCCCAGTTTGCCCATGTGCTGTTGGTGCCTGCAAAAGTACAAACCCAGGGAAAAGCCGTAGGGATGGGCTCTTCAGCCAAGCCCCCGTGTCCCTCTGGGGCACTGAGCACAGCCATGAAAGACAGCAGGGGGTGCTGCCCACAGCACCAGCCCTCTCCTGGCTTTAGTTTCTTGCTCTAAACATTGATGGTAAAAGAAACCCAACCCAGAAGCCAGGCTATAAAAAGCGTGAAACAAATAGAGCAAGTACAGTGTCTGCTTGCACCTGATAAATCCTCCCTTTTTTCAGCAAACAATGATTTAGGGATTCCCCCTTCTTCACTTAGTCTCACACTGCAATCCTGGAAAGCCTGGATTTTGCGAAGAGTTGCAAAAACCCTTTTGTGGGATAACTGAGCCACAACAAGGTTGCAGAAATACAGGAATCTACTAGATTCAAGTCATGACTGTTGCAAATATGTGGGATATTAAATTTAAGATGAATCTACTAGATACTTGATCTTAATTGTTACTCTTGAGCTTCATAAGTTTTTATGCAGTCAGTGCTCATACTCAGTTTTATATACTTCCGTTGCCTGCTAGTAAATAAGTCAGTACTTTTTTGCGTTCAGTATTCAATGTTTTCAGTAATTTTCCCAGTTTGTAGGACAGAAGCCTACTTAATGTTTACAATTCCTCCTCAGGTTCCTATGAAGGAATGAGCGTATGAATCAAAAGTAGGCTGGATTTAATTCAATCCATAACATCAAACATTATCCAGATTTAATTCTCTCTAAGACTGAGAGCAAAGACATTCACTGAGTGACAGTCAAGTAACACAGAGATGCTTCTTCAACTGGGAAACTGAACGAAACTACGACTGCGCGTGTTTAATCCTATAATGTTGATGTGATAAGTACCTTGTTTTAATGAGATACCCATGTACCAATTCTGTAGCTGCTGAGGGAGTGCAGCCGTTTGGCAAGAGGCTGATTTGTGAAACGTAGGAATTGCCGTTGTGGATTGCAGCAGTAGATCAGCTTCCATCTCTGACAGCAGTCGGAAGCAGCTGTTGAGAAGGAATATTGCAAAAAAACCCCAACTGGTGACAGGCAGATATGGGTTAATCAGTCCTCCGTGGAGGTCTTGTACAGATCCCAGAAATTAGAGATTGGAGTAAACTTTGAAACACAACATTCTTAGCATCTGGTGTACTTCATGAGAGATTGATTTTTATCCTATTCTCTTCCCATTCCTTTCCTTCTCTTTCCCTTGTCCCTAGAGAATATGTTTTGAGTGGAAACGATATGGATGTTCTATTCAGAACACGGTATGTGATGGGAAAAATCTCTCTTGAGCATGATCATCTTGCTTCATGAATACAAAGTTATTTTTTTTAAGCAGATAGTTTTGGAAATAGACCCACCTTCATCAGATTGTTATCCTACCAGTTGATGCCTTTTTATTAATGTAAAAATAAAACACAGTCTTCTTGTTGCCTTTTCCACTAAGTAATTAAATTGATAGATGCAGTTGAAAATCCCGTTTAGGATTTTAATATTCTGGATGGCTTTTTATATGCATTTAACAAAATCAGTCTTGCTTAGAAAATATAAAACTTCAAGTGTTTGACCCCATTGCTCTAATACTGAGTGAGCTTCAAATTAAGTTTTAATGGTATAAAACACGATGTGAATTGCCTGGTTTGAGGCAAATCTGTATTTGTCCCTGCCTTGGATCTCGGGCTGTATATTACTGTATGCCTTTGACCTCTCTCTAGGGTAGGGTCCCTGCACGAAGCACTGTGCATGCAGGTACTAAGCTGAGCCAACCAAAAAGTGAGAGGTCGTGGGAAATTTTTGTATCTTTTTTTTTAAAAAAACAACTGGTTTTGATCCAAATTGGGTGGAAACCAACATTTTTCTGAATTTCCAGCAAACCGCAACCTCCGCAGTCAGTGACGTGGCTGGCTGGAACTGATACGCTGATAGTTCCGTGCTAACAGCATCTGTCGGTGCCCCAAGCAGCTGCAGGAGGCTCCCAAAATCCCGGCACTGGGGCAGATCCGCTGGCACATCGGGGTCCATCTGCCCCAGGGCGGGTGTCAGGAGCACCGCTGCTGCGGCCGCGGCCTGTCGAACTGCCTCAGCTTCATTGAAGATTTATCAATTAGAACATTACCTCTATTGCCAGTAAATGCATTGTTTTGTTTTACCTTCATTTGGCTGATCTGAGGTTAAGTGGCGTTCCTATCCAGGCTCCCTGGTCCTTAACGTCCTGAGAACCATGGTATTTGCTGTGCACATTGTCTCACCGCTATTCTACGGGATATCCAAAAAGCCACCTTGGAAGCTGGCAATGCCACCACCTGTATGGAGGAGTCCTCTTTGTGTGACCAGTTTCACCAAGGAAGGCAGGTTTCCAAGGCGGTGGTGTGAACTTGCCGTTACCAGCAGTCTGGTTACTGCCAGTGTCCTAACTCCAAAGCTTCTGCAGTTTTTCAGAAAGGTGGGTCAACCTTAATATCATTAATATTCTCTTACACTTTTTGCTTTTATGCTGTTTCTTAATTGCTGCCAAAGATGTGACCGCTTAATATTTTTTAATATAAGATATTTTTTTAACTTGTAGTTATTATTCAGTTTGTGCAATAGAGTTTAAATATGACCGAAGTCAATTAACTCTCTAAATCAGCAAGCTTTAAGTCAGCATGATTACTTCCACTGTATAAGGCAATAAGAACATTCTGTTGAAATACGGACACCTATGTGATTTAGGAAGGACTTTATAAGTGCCTGCTTTGTGTTTCTGCATCATGCATTTTTATCCCAATGTATTCCAAGTCACCAATATATCCTAAACTGAACCATACAAGCTGTTTGCAAGGGCATGGAGCGATAGGACGAGGGGCAATGGTTTTAAACTAGAGGAGGGTAGGTTTAGATTAGACATTAGGATGAAGTTCTTTACAATGAGGGTGGTGAGACACTGGCACAGGTTGCCCAGAGAGGTGGTGGAGGCCCCATCCCTGGAGACATTCAAGGCCAGGCTTGAGGAGGCTCTGAGCAACCTGATCTAGTTGAAGATGTCCCTGCTTACTGCAGGGGAGTTGGACTAGATGGCCTTTAAAGGTCCCTTCCAACCATTTTATTAGTCTATGATTCTAAGCTATTGTTCTGAGGGAAGGGAAGACCACAGCTTCAGTCACAGAATCATAGAATCACACAATTGCCTCGGCTGGAAGGGACCTTTCAGATCATCGAGTCCAACCATCAACCTAACTCTGACAAAAACCATCACTAAACCATATCTCTAAGCATTATGTCTACCCATCTTTTAAATACCTCCAGGGATGGTGCCTCAACCGCCTCCCTGAGCAGCCTGTTCCAATGCTTAATAAACCTTTCAGGGTCACGCCAGTCCTCTTGACTTTTGCGGGAAAGAGACAGTTCAAAGCATCCATCTAGATGTAACCCGGCTGGAATGGGACTGATGCCCAATCAAATCCCCATTTCACTGAACTGGTAAAGCCAGCATTCAAACAGTGGTTTCTTAAGAGCATCGTTAAACACTTTTCTGATTCAGAAGTGTATTGATTCCTATGTATCAACTTGGAACGTAGCTACTGCTCATTGTAAACGTGGTTAATTCTGGAAATAGGCTCGGTAGCAGTGGCGTGGAAGGGAACCTACACAACATTAGCACAAGCTTTCTACAAATAACCTTGCCATCCTCCTGAGGCCCACACTGAAAACAAACAGCTTTGCCAGAGCCTGGGGAAGTCTGATTCCTCTTTTAGCTTGTGTCTTTTCATGTCATAAAGCAGTCCGGAGGTTTCAGGCCTACCAGCTTCTGCCAATAATCCATTAAAGGAGAAACAGCCCCTTCGTGTAGAAAGCAGAAAATGAGTGTTTGCTTGCACAACGCTGTTTTAGGGAAATAAGATCAGAACGTGGCATAAGCAGTCAGGTAAACTGAGCTGCCCAAGGTTTGGTTACTGCTTTCTTCCATTGCCTGAGATGTGAAATTCTGATGCTGAGCAAGGTCTTTTCTGAGTTCCTGGCAAAGCTGTTTGTTCCCTGTAGAGAGGCCACTCATAAGTTCAGTATCCAGATGGTCTTGTTCTCCCCTCTTTTCTCCCTTCCTCTTGCCGACTAAACATCCAAAAGCCTCAATAGGGTCACGTTTACTTTCTCTCCACAGATCCTGGCTGGCTGCTGGAGAAAAACTATGGCGCTCAACTGAATGTGACAAAAGATAAATCAGGTAGTGGGTCTTCTTTTCAGCTGTGCTGAATCTCCTTTGAATTGCTCCAGTGGCAAATCCACCTGCCTTATGTCCTTTCTGGGACGGGCCTCCCATGGTGGGTACAGCTGCAGAACCACCTCTCCCGCTGGGGGATGCTCGGTGGGGAAGAGGAGCAAAGGGCTGGGACTCTGGTCATCCCTCCTCACTACAGATGAGCTGGGCTAGCATCAATGGCATGTCCACGCAGCAGGCAACGATGAGCAGCTGAAGACAGAAATCACCACAGGAGCTGGAAGAAGACGGTGGGGAACTGCAGGTGAGGAGAAGCAGTGCTTGGTTGGCCCTGCCCCTGGCCCTGGCCCTGGCCCTGAGCTGCTTGGGACCGGGGCCATTCCGCTGCATTTTACACCCTACACAGGCTAAACAAAGGAGCAAAGAGAAGGGATGAGACTGTTCTGAGTTTTGTCCATGTAATTGTTAGGGCTTTTGATTCATGCCAGAGGAACCAAGTCCAGAGTGGGCACCATTTTGCCGTCATAGCTGTGTCACAGAAACAAAGACCACAGTAACTCCCAATATTTGGTTTTCTTCTGGAAAAGGGATTTAGGGTGGTCTAAAGAAAAAGGAAATAAAAATGGTATGCAGAAGTTTACAGTTTTAGTTGAAATCCATTGAAGCATTTTGGCAGGGGAGGGAAAGCGAGCAAAATTGTTGCTGAAATGGAAATGCTTCATTCATTGGAAAATTCTGATTTAATTTCCAAAAACGTGAAAGTCTGCAGTCAAAACAGGAGCTGTGATGCCTCTTAAAAGGCATGTTTTAAATTTGCAGCTGACATTCTTGTCTTAGGGCTGGGATCCCGAAATCACCCCTCAGCCTCCTCGCCCTGGGAGGCCCTGGCCTCACTCCCTGGGGGAAGAGGGGCTGATCCTGGCCTCTGGGAAAGCTGAAGGATATACGGAGCCAAGTGCAACTCTAGTCTAAAGACTCCGTGACTTTTGTTTTTCAGGTATTTCCGTATCTGTTGTAGTATCTCAAAGGGCAGTTACATTTTCTACCAAAAAACATGTTTTTGGAAAGTCTTGTTTTCATTCAGAAGCCGTTCCAGCATCAGCAGTGCCTATTAGCAGTGGTTCTGTTGACGAGGTTCACTCCAGGACTGGTGCACAACAGCCTTCTTCCTGTGACTGATGCTTTGCCCTTCCATCTGCACGAAGCTGGCTTTATCCGCAGCGATAAACACGGGAGGTGAGACCCACGCGGCAATCTTGGGCAAGGACACTTGGAGAAAAGAGAGGGCTCCAGGAGATGGGCAGAGGCGACCAGAATGAGTAGGATGTACCCAGCCACCTCTAAATCCACTTGCCTTCCTCGGGCCTTTAAACACGTTCTTATTTTCTTCTTTATCTTACTGTACAACTCAGTTTGCTGTCTGTTGTTGTCCTGAATTTGTCCTGGGTTGGTTCTACAGCAGTTTGTTATAAAGGGGATGTTTTTTAAAGATTTCTAAGCTGTGAACTGAGCCTTGGTAATTCCTATTTATCAAGCAATGTCAGCTTCCAAATACTATCAAATTGAGCCCTCAACTCCAAAGGAAAATCCATGTCCTTCTCCAAATGAGCACAGGTGGGGTGGTTTGGGGGATTTGTTTTGGGTTTTTTTTACATCTGCGCAGCCCGTAGGGATACTGGTTCATTCTGGGTCTTTAACTATACAGCAGCACTATTAGTAGTAACTACAGTATCAGAAAATCGTTAACAAATCTGAAATGTGGAATTTAGCAGAATCTGGGATGACTGAGTCAGTGAATTGCTACAAGAAGCAATTCCTGATTGTTTTCCAATGGACTGACTGGACACGGGCCTGCGGTACCAGCGGAGAGAAAGTTTTTCTCTCATCCTGCGTGTGATCAGAAGGCAACTTTCATACAAAACGTCATCCAGGGCAGTCCAGTGAGCAGCCCAGTCCTACCCAGCCCACTGTCCCATGCTTTGGATGAAGAGCCACTGAAGACCCACCACTACCGCACCCTGGAGAGCATGGGGGGACCACAGACAAGCCTCTTACCAGCAAGTGCCTACCCAGGTCCTTGGCACAGTGGGTCCCTGTATCCATGTGACTTTCAGGGACAGTGACATCAATATGAAGGTGGGATTATGCTGTTTTGGGAAATGGCATTACGTTGCTCCCTGCTGGCAGCTTTTCAGGTTGAGAGGGGTTTTCAAATGCATGTGACAATGCGGTACCTCCTGTGAGGAACGCACTGCTGGGAACTGGGAAATGCGGGTTCAAGTCCTCAGTGTCCCAGGTCAGCTATTCAGCCAAAAGAAAAGGCCCGCGAAGTGGGACCCAATCCCAGACCTGGATACTTAGGTCGCTTTGCTCAAAAACCCCACGCTCACTGTAAGGCATTACCTAAAGATTGCCGCTAGGGACATTACAGAAAGAGTTTGTGTGGTCTCCCTTACCTCCCCATAGCTTGGGCAGCTGATTTGGGATTGAAAGGAGGTGATCTTTCCACTGAGGAGCCAGGGCCACCAGTGCCCAGCCCTACATGCAGCCTGCCCCACAACCGAGCAGCAGTCACTGTTTTTTTTAAGTGCTGCAGCACAGGGACACAGTGTTCATCTCTTATCAATGGCATGGCCATTAGAATTAAATTTGAGGTTCTTTCCCTGTCCTCAGGTTGAGAGGTCCAAATTACACCTTATGGCAGTGCCTGGGCAGGAGCGAGGAGAAGGCAGCACCAAGCCCTTCTTCGGCAGCTACCCTGGGTGGAGCTTGGGATTCACAAGGTGAGAAGGGAGCAGGATCTGCAGCACGGTGGTGGGACATTTTGGAGAGCATGTGTGAATCTGCCATCCCGGGCTCTGGGCCCAGCTCCACACCTGCCAGCTCTCACCACCGCTTGCCTACCTGTGCTAAAGGTTAGCATCCTTGGCACCAGGAACACTCCTTGTTGGGTCTGGCAACAAGCACGGGACATGAAAAGTACTCAGCTGCTGTCCCACAGGGCTTTTAGTAGCTGGATAATTCTCAGTGTCTCAAGGAGGGCTGGTCTTGAGAAGTGTTTTGATGCCAGAGCTATTAAAACTAATGCTACCTTTGGACTGAGACAAAAGGGAAGAAGTTTGCCGGTAGATCTGAAAGAACTTGATGCTGCCTGCAATGAGTGCCTCGAGCTGCATCAGCTGGTGAGTCACTTAGGAGTGTCTAATTTAGTGACTCTTAGGAAACAAAATTTTAGCAACCAGCTCTCCTGTTTAGACTGGTGTAAGGGAGAAGTCAAGGGCTTGGTTCACTGCAGCCTGGTGCAAAGCAGTGTCAGACGCTTCCTTTCCAATTCGGTAGTTTTCCAGCAAGGTTGCTCTGGTATAGAGGTTTGGCAGCCTGCAGGAGAGCCGCGAATGGAACACGCTGCTACGACATTGGAAATCTTGCGCAAGACGCTCACCAGGCATAAGTCAGGAGAGGCCCTCTATTTTATAGGTATTGAATCACCTCTCACACAGAGTGACGGACACTGATAACACAGTGCAGCGTGTGCGTTACTGACCAGTAACATGGTATCATGGGATCTGTGATGCTGGCTTCGCATCCTGCCCTTTCTTGCTCCTCCATTCCTGCTCACATCATCTGGCCATGGAGAACCTCTGCTCCTGATGCCCTCCTCTACCTCTTCCACCCTGGAGCTGAGGACCTCCCCCGGGGCTGGATTGCCATGGGGGAGGGAGTGTAGGAAGGAAGATGAGTGAAAGAGAATTGCAGCCCACTCTCCTCTTTTGGCTGCTGGTGCTCTTGGACGTCTCAGCCCTTGGATAACGTGGCCACTGGCCTCACGCTGAAATGGCCCTGAAGTATCATGATGTGGTTTTGGCACTGTGAGTGATTCCAGTAGCATCACTCATCACCATTCCCACCGTGATCCGGTATGTAATACTCTGTCCATTTTGTAACCCCTTCTTTCTCCCAGAGAAGAAGGAACTAAAATGAGGGTTTCAGCACTAATTTCGAAGTGGATGCCCTGAATCAGAGTGCACCAAAATATACATGGATCCCACTCATTCCCAGCACAACCAGTGTAATGTCAATGTTTTTTATTACCAGTGTGTTTCCATTATGCACCAGTTACATCTATTTTTACCAAGCTTGGATGTGCAGGGAAAACAAATGAAAAAAAGAGCACTAGAAGAAGAATTAGTTAAGGAAAACCAGCTAGTCTGATGCTGAGGTTCGCAATTTTGATCTGTGGAAGCAGCAGTACATTAATCTGAGATAGTGGCATGTGGATGCTTTCCACTTTTTCTCACCACATTGTATTATTCCACAGGTGCCCAATGGTAGGTTGTTTTGTGCCTTCTTCATAGTATCTTGCACTGAGTCTGCAGACTGCAACTTTCCAGCTTCATCAGGCTGTGTCACTAAGTGCATGATACGATTTTTTTTCAGAAGTGAATCCTGGTGATGAAAAGGAGAGGATTCCTCCGCAGGAAACCATTAATTGCCTCAAGTCCCCTCTTAACCTACAGGATTTGAGTCTACAGCTCTGCTCTCCTCAGCCTGTGCCCTCTCCGTAGTCACACGCTGTAGCCAGGAATGCAGGCACAGTGGATGAGAAAAAGTAAAGAAAGGAGTCTGTTTCTGCACCCCATCAGATAATCCCGGACAGTACTGGGATTATTTATTGTTGTTTACATGTCTTACCTTCAAGATTCCCTGCCCTAGCTATAAAATGCATATAGATGCAGACTAAGTCCATGATCTGGGTTTTGAGACCACAAGCTGAACTGATTTCCTCCTTCCTCTTTATTTTTGCAAGGTAAAAGAATTTGCCTTGTTTCAGTAGGGCCAGGATTTCGACTGAGGATTGAGAGAGCTGAGGCAAGGTTCAGAGTTAGACCCAAAGCTGTAACAGCCTGGGAACTCTCTTTGGACACTATTCTTGGCCCTTTCCCTGGCTCTTCCTCTGACCAAGCACTTCTCCGTGCCTCTGTTATCTCTCTGTTAGAGTGGGGTTATTCTGCTAAACCACTTTAATACAGGGCTTTGGGAGAGGCTGGAGAATGCCCTTGAAATACTGATGGAAAAAACATTGCAGCTCTCACTTTTTAGAAATGTCCATATATAGCCAAATTTAGGCAAACTTAGTCTCCAAGCGGATTTATTTATCCTAGCAGGCTGCATGCTCTGTGGCTTTCTCCAACGATACTCTGCTCCTCAGGTTTACATTCCCAGGGGCTGAATCCTGGAAAGATCAGCTTTGAAGAACATGTTGTGACGTATCTTGTCCAAGAAGTACGAGTTTCCCTGTCCTGCCTTTAGACCCTGCCTGTTGTCAGATCACCTAAAAGGAGTCTCATCCACCACAGTTAGTGTTAGAGATTGGCAGCAAGATGAGATTAGCGATGCTTTGTGGAACGTGCATGCCACACGTAGATGGGTGCATGTGCTGCTGATGATACACAGCCCTTTTTAGCACCTTTCCCCCCAGTATTTCAGTTGTTTAATGTGTCTATTAACTTTCAGAGAAAATGGGAGAGGTGGAGAAGTATTGTTCTTTGTGGGAAAAACTGAAGCATGGCGTTCTGTGACTTCTTCCCAGTCTCTCTGTAACTCGCTGGTAGAGCTGAGGGACAGCTTGGATCTCTTTGTTCACAGCTGATTGTGCAAGACACTGCCCGCGGCTGCGATACTCCAGATCCGGTCGGTGATGCTGCTCGTCTTGGGTGGTTCTGCGTTTGCCGGAGTGCTTTGGTGAGCAGGGCGAGCCGCGGGGAGTTTAGCTGACCACGGGGCGTGCGTGCTGCCCCCGGAGATGTGCCACACACGTGCCAGGCTCAAAGTGTCTCTGTTACTTACCTGCCTCGTGTCCTGGCTTGATCGCAACCCCACCTCCTGCCAGGGCCGCGTAGGATGGGCTGGCTGACGGCAGCCTGCCGTGTTCCTGGCTCTGCATGAATTTCTGCCCCCCGCAGCGAGTCTAGGGTTGCCAGCTTCCCAGAAAAGGCCATCCCTCCCGTGGTGACAGAGCAGGGCTCCAACCCAGTACAAATCCCTTCGGGAGCTCCTCTTTTTCTTTTGGGAGCTTCCCAACGCCGCCGCTGCTGCTTTTGTGCCTGTCCCCGTTTCCTCCCTGTCAGTCTGGCTGGCCTCTGTGCAGCCGGCTCACCTGCTGTCTGAAGTGACCTTTCTGCCGGCTGGTGGGTAGCTCCAGCTCTTTGGTTTTTTTCCATGAGCTGTGGCCCATCATCTGAAGTAGGGGAAGCTCACTCACCAGCAGCTGGATGCAGAAAGCAGAAAGCTCACCTGCTGTTGGGCTTCTCACTTGCAGGGAGGCGGCCAGCTGTGATGGCTTCCAGTTCCCCAATGGCTTTCCAAGCGACTATAAGTGTCTCTGTAGATTTAGCCTGTGTCTGGGGCTGGAGTGTAGGCTAGGCTGCTCCACAAGCACCAAGGCTCTGCAAGGGGCTGTGCAGCTCTGCCTTTGCTGGCAGGGCCACCTTCTTCTCTTGCCACCAACACCGAGGCAAACCTCGAGCATCTCCAGCGTCAGCAGAAAGGTCGGCGCCGGGAGGAGGGACACCCAGGCACAGCCCAAGCCCGGTGGGCGCCACTTGAGCCTCCTTGGGACCTGGCCTGGAGTATCGGATCCAGGGCGATGATCTGAGGAGACAGGCTTCCGCGGGCACAGGCTTCCCAGCAAGGGCACGGTTTCTCAATTTATCCCAATTAAGATAATGACTAAGGATGATTGATTTAACAAAAAAAAATAAAATATCAAGAGTAATCTTTTAAGCATAGAAATCGGCTTCAGTAGCAATATTTTGTAAACATGGCACAAAATTAGGCTTCAATCACTATATCTGTGTATCGCCATGGCCTGGATTGCACTTGGCCCCCCTCCAGGAACCCACTTGATATCCATGAGAGACTTCCAGCAGGGAGGGAATCCAGGCTGTGCAGTGACCACTGACACCACTCTTTTGACAACAGGGACTTTTTTCCAGCCTGCTCAGATGAGGGGAATATATTTTATATTTATGGTCAGCAATAACTGGAGAAATGTTCCCCTCTTCCGCTGTTACACATGAGTCTGGGCCCTAAGGATTTCTTGCAAGAAGATATCTTTCAGTGCCACAAAGAATTTGATTTTTAGGTGCTCTGACTGTGTTGACCTAAATACTGCCCTATAAACCATAAATAACGTACTTAATAACATTACGATTTTTGTGGTATCATGTTCTCATAGCGAGGCTTCAAGGTCATGCTAGCTTTTTTTGTAGTCATCTGACAGGGTGACTAAATTCTTTATCAAGTTCTGGTTTGTAGCTGAGAGGGTCTCGTGCTTCCTGATGATAGCTGTCACCACAGAGTCCCTACTGTCATCTAAATAATTGGTAGAAGGGCACAAGGGAAATGGAGCACAAAGGGGACATAGGTGCCACCTACCATCTATCACATACACCTTATTGTCTTTTTTTGCATGGTAGGGGCCAAATCCTGCTGATGTGCAGATTTCTTTCTGCAGGACGTGTTTTCCTGCCTGTTCAAAGACCTCCGAGGAAGTGCCTGCACCTTACAAAATGCATGAAAGACCAGGACCTCTGCATAGCAGCCTAATCTGGGGAGTGTGTCTAGCGGTGGGAATCGATTCAAGATGACTGGTTAGGAGCACTCGTATCTCAGCACTCAGCTTGCTCCCCTCTGCTGCATCTGGAGGTCATCTCAACAATTCCAAAAATAGAAATTGAGAGCTCTTTGTGTTTGCCAGTTTTTAAATGTGGAGGTTTCACGTTTTCAGGTTCCTTCCCTGCAACTTTGAAGAGGCTCGGAACAAACTCCTCAGGAAAAACACACACCGTGCCTCCTTCCCCACCCCTGCTTGAACAGTGGGGACCACTGCTTAATCTGCTGAGTCCAAAGCATCAGCTAGTCTGAGGTGTCAGAAAATCATGTAAAGTGCCTCTGCTGGTGGATGCCTGGCAGAAAGAAACAACCCTGGTTTACTCAAGAGAGTGTGGAAAGGTAAGAAAGCAAGGTGGCTGCAGTGATTTCATTTCAAGGTTTTGTCAGGGAAATGTATTGGACTTCATACCTCCGCTACTGAGGCCTTTAAACTTCTAATCCCGTGGGATCTGATTTCTGAAAAACGTGGTGATGAGGGTGGAAAGGTGAAAAACTCTTCGCCAAGTAAGGTGTTGCTCCACGAATAGAGGATGAATACAGCCAGCATCTGTAGTGACCCAACAAGGAAATTAACCCAGCGTGAGACTTCACACCAATGACTGAAATGGGTTTCTAAGAGAACCTGTTTGTTTGGGGGTTGGGTTTGGTTTTTGCGTTTGGGTTGTTTTGGAGTTTTTTTTATTTGTTGTTTTGGGGTTTGTTTAAAGTCTGCAGGGGGACTTCTGTGTCCTTTAAACAGGCTATTTCTTCAAACAGACTTGACCTCATAGTGAAAGCAAGCCAGTGACTTTTCATGGCTCAAGGTCTAAATGTTGCCAAGAGATAAACTATTTATAGGCTTAACACCTGACTAGGTGTTAAATAGCTCTTGCTGATAGACCTTTTGGTGCAGAATTATCACTTCAGCCTGAGACTGGACTGAAAACCCAAAGACCTGGAATGCTTGAAAGGATTCAGTTAGGATTTAAGATCTATTTAAGAAAGCGCATTTAATGCATCTTGTGTGAGGTATGTGGCACTCAGCAGGATTAGAGACTTTAGTAATGATAGACCGGTCCTTTATCGAAACAACACATAGGTGAATTTACTTAAAAGAAAATCACCTAAGTGTTTGAATACAGCATTAAAACACAAATGGGTTTATCTACACCAAATGAGCCTTCTGCAAGCTGGATCTATGTTTAACAGCCTCCACTGGGTGGTGGCCCCCCTCATTCTAACACAAATACTCCCTTGACCCCAGTATATTTGTTATAAAAGCAAGAGAAAAAAAGTATCAAAGCATATTGGACTGACTTGCTTGGTTGGAGAAGCTGACAGAGCACAGTTGACCTTAGGCATGTGGGGGGGAGTCAGGGAGCAAGACTTTATTCATTTTATAGTGCAATAAATGTTTCAACATATCACAACCCTCCTGGTTGCCTTGCGTGGGGCTACAGGGGTCACAACCAATTTGCTGAAAAACGTTGCCCTATAAAACAGTCTGGGGCCTCTTCTACTGCAACTCTAATCCTCTAATAAATAAGTGGAGAAAAACAGACCATGTCTCTCACAAAAGGGTGGAAGCAGAAGTTCAGAGGTGTCCCCCATCCGCACTGCTCCCATGCAGGCATGTGCTCTGGAGCCATTTTAGGGCAAGGTCCACAGCTGCCTGGAGGGAGAGAATCCAACCATGGTCAAAACCTAAGTCCTGGGGGCTGAGGGTGTGCCTGCGAGGTCTGAGAAAAGTGCTAAGCGAGGCCAATAGGCTGCAATGTGTCCAGGCAGGTTTCTTCAGGTTGGTTCTACCCAAGTATTGCACAGTTGTGTGGAGCCAGGAGCACAGCAGAGGTAACGGCCAACGATGGTAACGGGAAGCAAGGTGGTCAGGAGGCTCAGGGTGCTTATAGCAACTTTCAGTGCGGTCTTGTCTTGCAGGGATAGTGTGGTGGAACCGTCCAAGCATCACTGCCCTCTCCCTCAGGCACAGCAGCCCTGCTCACTGCGGTACATGGTTGGAGTCTGCAGCTCCAAGAGCTCCCTGGGCAAGAGGCATGCTTTAGACCCCACCTTCAATAGCAGACGATCTCAGCAAAGGCAGAAATGCATCCCTTTCAGCATCTTCATGTCATCTTGGCCTAGCGGACAACATCATCAATTAATTGCTGTGATGCTGCTAAGCTGCATTACGCAGTCCTGACTTACTTTCTTCCCCGGCACAGCTGTACTGGTAAATTGAAGAAGATTTGTGTCCCTCGTGCTGGTATCAGCTGGAGAACTGTGTGCTCCCAGTTCCCAACCATAAGGCTATGCAGATCCCATGGTCAAACTGGGCTGCAGCTATTATAGAAGGGATCCGGCTCCCTCGTCCCCTACCTTGACAGTGCTGCCCGGGCACCCAGGCTCAGCCCCAGGAGCGTGGGTCTGGCTCGCTCCCTGCTGTTCCTGCCATCATCCGCCAGCTACACCCCCAGGACCCCTCTGCACAGCTGATTGATTGACTGCACCACAGCACAGGAGTAGAGGGAGGCAACGACAACTGCCGTTAGTACAGTAAAAGAGCCAGCAAGTGCCTTAGAGTAACGCTGTCAGGCAAATTGTCACTGGTTTTCAGTAGGAAATCTTCATATTCTTCGTATTTAGCAACTTTCCTCCCTACTTTTTGCTGCCGTCAAAGAAAATGAAGAAACGCACAAGACTATTTTACAGAAGTTAGTTCAAACAGTGAGAATGAAACACGTTGTTAAAGGGACCCTTTGGTGTCAAAGGAGCTCTTAATTGTGCTATGCCACACGAAGAGGATTTCCGTGACGCTGGGGGAGTTTGTAAACACAACTACCCTTTGCGGGGGAAATCTGTCAGTTCTGACAGTTCAGTCCCCCAGTGGCCTCCTGAAATAATAGGAATGCTAATAATCATAATACTTACTAATAGCACGCATTAACGTCCTGTGGTACTAGACATTAACGAGCTCTTCTCCCAAATACCGTGTGCGGTGTCCACGAAAGGCAGGCTCGCACCAGCCAGGTGCAGGCAGGGGGAGGTGAGCAGAGCAGGGAACTGAGAGCCCGTCTGGGACAAGGGGAACTTGGCTGGCTTAACGCTGGCGAGAAAGTATCCCAGAGTATCCCAGTGCTTTCTATAAATAAAGCAAGGGCACAACACCAGGGAGAACGAAGAGCCAGTTCAGCTGAAGGACAGAGCTGGCAGCAAAAGAAATAAAGGGCCGTGAGTGGTTTAGAAGAAAGTTTGTAATCAGAGGAGAGAGGTGTAGAACAATATATCACTGGGCGTAACGGCAGCTGGGGCTAGAGGCATGTTGGACACCGTCCCTTTGCATACTCTCATTGCAAGCTACAGCCTTTTGAAAGCCCTCCAGTGCCTCCAAATCGCTTAGCACTGTCCCACAGGCATGGAGAGTCCCCCGGGAGCTGCGAGCTCTGTGTCCCCACGCGCCCAGCGCTGCTCAGGCTGAGCAGCTTCGTGCTTTTCTCACACCAGAGCCCCATCAGAAGCGGCTGATCACCAGCTCACAGCCTGGGGGTTACACCTGGAGGGCTCCTCCTCCTGGGCTTGCAGCGGGCTGTCAGGTCCAAGTCCCCAGCAATATTCATCAAGAGCCTCTGTATTGTAAACCTGAGTAGAGGAGGGGGAGGCAGTGCTCCGTTACCCACATTTTTACTCAGCTTCTTCATTGGCAGCCAGGGTAGATAACAGGGGATAACCCCCGCTGACTGCAGAAGGAACCTGAGCTCCCAAATCTCAAGTCCCCTTTTGGCAGTTAATCAGGATTTGCGTTGCCCAGTTCGGCAGTTCTTGCAACCCCTTACTGTGTTGTCGTGATTTTGGCCTCAAACCAGGACACGTGTGTAGCCCAGATTTTCTTGCTTGTTTTTGATGCATCTCGTTATATTCTGAATGAGGATTGTACATCATGTTTACTAACGACAGCAGGGGACAAGACAGAGGTGCAATGGGTCCCTTTTGAGTACCTTGCTCCTTTTACCAATACTGTACTACCGTGCTAATTTGTTTTATTAAGTGAATAATTGTAACAACGGAGATACATGAAGCTGGATGAGACTGTGTGCGGACAGAGACAGCCCTGTGTTACACAGTCTCATATTGTGGCAGGGGGAGCTTAGTCCTTACCTGATTCTCAATTTTTTGAGCTCTGCTGTCAGTTTATTTTTCTCTCCCTCTGTCATTTCATTGAACTCTACTTCTGCTTCTTAGTTTGGGTTGCTCGGTTCCTCTTCACACCGTTAGCCTCATAAAATCTTATCAAACTTAAGAGCTTGATTCCTGTTCTGCCACAAAAGAAATTAAATGGTGCATTTAACAGGTGTGTGAGGGTAGATTTAGGTCAGATATCAGGGAGAAATTTTTCACTCTGAGGGTGGTGAGCCCCTGGCCCAGGTTGCCCAGAGAAGCTGTGGCTGCCCCATCCCTGGAGGGGTTCAAGGCCAGGCTGGACGGGGCTTGGAGCAACCTGGTCTGGTGGGAGGTGTCCCTGCCCAGGGCAGGGGGGTGGGACTGGATGATCTCTAAGGTCCCTTCCAGCCCAAACCATTCTATGATTCTATGAGGCACTCCATTCAGGGACTTAGTAAACTTCCAGATTGTTGTGTCCTGGATAGATTTATTAGCTTCCAGGAGACCAAGTCCCAAACGATCGAAGTGCCTACACTGGGAATGGAGCTTGGGGGAAGATGTTCATGTAATAACCGGCCCCAGCGTCGTTGCTGTACCTAACCCGAAGGATTTTACAGCACGAGCAAAGACCTAGGCTTCAGTCTATGCAGGCTGCAGCACTGACTCACAGGTCCTGAGGTAGGACTTGAAAAATGTCATGAACCAAACAGGAGTCGTCCGTAACTACAGCTGCTATTGCTGAAGACTTGGAACTAAGAGTTATTTCCTTAACACAGTATGTTTTTCTTCTTTGGTTGCATTCCTGATTTGTTACTTTTTTCTCATAACGAATAACTGTGGGTTGCTGTATTTATATAAAAATGCATAATTTTTTTTATATATGATTTTCTTTGAGGGAAATCCCCATATAAAAATGTGGCTCGGCTCAAATTTGAACAGACGCTTTGAATCTACTGTATGCTTGGCTTCCTGCACTCATGACACTGTCTCACCTCAGCTGTCGATACACCGTACTAAGGTAATTTTCCTGAAGAACGGAGTGCCACGCACTCACTTCTCCAGGGGCCCAAACCTGAATCCAAAAGACAACAGAAAAATAGCTGGAAACATCTGGGCTCAGCTTGGCTGACATACTCACTGTGCACTGAGAGGGAAGAAGTTTATTTAAGAGTTAAGAGTTTGCGTTGATTTAAGGAGAAAATGCCGTTCCCTGAGATTGTCTGACATACACATGAATAGGCAAAGAGATTTATCCAACCTCATGGATGATTGAGACATGAGTGACACCTTTGTCCTCCTCTTCCCTGGGAAGATACACAACCGTCAATCAAATCAACCAAAGCATCGCCAAATCATGAATTTCTTACTTGGTGTTCACTTGTCTGTACCTGCTGAAATGGCCTTTGGCTTCAGCAGGCATTTTGCCCTTAGAAAAGAGCTCATAGCTGACCTTCTCTGCGTGAAGCTGTTAAAGAAGAGAGTCACCCAAGAACATGCAGAAAAAGCTGAATGTCACGCAGGATTGCCAATCTTTCTGGCCTCACACCCACACTATGAGAGCAAGGAGAGCAAGATCCATCCCTCATCTCTCAGAGAGGGTTGGAGGTGACCTTTTCTCCTCTCCTCCCCTGGGGACCAGAGGAAGGGACTGACCATATGTTGGTACTGACGATGCTGTCTATCATCTAGGCCATGCAGGGCACAATTGTAGATCACCTTGGTCACCTTCCTTCCAGACTTGGACTCTCCCTGCTGGCAGGTAACGCCAGCAATGTGGGACAAGATGTTTGCATCAGCCAGAAAGCTACTCAATTGACATGTATTTTAAAAATTAGCATTACTTATTTGCCAGCAATGACCGGTCAGGCAACAACTTTTATCAGGTTTCTTTTGATAATATTTCTAGTTGCTGATTTCCTGTTGAGACACAATTATTTAATTCTTTGCCCAAGTCATAAGCTCAATGATGCTGATGTAGATTGAAATGGAATTGGTTGTATTCGTTGGTGTTATAAAGAGGTAAGTTAGAAGAGCTGAGGGCAGGATGCATCCCTTGTCTCTAGTAGGTTTGTCATCAGCATACTGAATGCGGAGATGGTTTGAAAAGTTCTTTAAAAATTTATGAATTGATGACAGGAGAAGTTTAATATTCTGATTTTTATAAAGCTTGATTGGTTTCAAGAGCAATCACAGTACTTAGAAAATTTTATTTTATGAAGCAAGGTCATTTCAGTCATTTTTGCTACCTCGACCTATCTCTTAGGTTCAATATTAAGTTAAATGGTAATGTAACAAGAAATCTGATGTATTTTATTAGATTTGCTTTTTAAAGAAAGACTACACTGCCTGCTTACAAACAGATCAAGACTTTGCTTCTGGAATCAGACTTTGTATGAGAAATGTCAGCTTGCAGTGATGAGATTTTTTTCCTAATGCACTTTTGAACCCTGATATTAGTAACAATGTGTGGTGCATTGTCATGGCAAACAATCGCCCGGCTCTGCTCGGTAGTGCACGATAGCAAAGATGACAAAGGGTTGTGTTGAGACAAAGAAAAGAGTCTCTTTCATTGCTCTGGCATCAGCACTTTCAATGCCAAAGGGGTTTTCATCTGAGTGTTTATAGAGATGACGGTACTTTGAAATGTTCTGCGTACAAAATGAATAGGTGTTTTTATAAACATATATATCTATATGGCAGGGCTCCTGATGAGGACAAAGTGGACTAAATACAGACTGAGGGAATATAAACCAGACCCGTCCAGCTTCTTGACAAGTCGTTGCAAAGATTATACTTTACAACTGCACTCGGGGGCCAGGCAGCAAATACATTGCGTCATATTGCACAATGGAGAAAGGCATTCAGGAGGCTGGCGGATTTTCCAACAGGAAAACTCAACCCAGAAATTACCAACACGACAGCCTTTATATCGCACTTCTCTCAAGTTTGACATCAATGTCTAACTCCAAAGATTTGAAATTTTATAAATCTGCGAGCCCAGATCCTGATAGGCAAGATTGACGTGTATTTATTGGTATAATTCAGAGTGTGATGGTCTCTTGAATGGATCCTTGTGTATGGATGGATGCTAAACATCTCCTGAGGATTTTCTTCGGACGAAATGTTTGTCCTGCCACCTCTGCAGAGATTAATTCAGTGGACATGACTGCTGGAATCTTGGAGAAAGTACCTGGTCTCAGGTTTTACAAATGGAAAAAAGAGATATGGTCCCAGCTGCTAATTTTCCACTGAGCACAGAATAACCGTGGCAGATATGGGATGAAAAATGAGGCTTCTGTTCCAGGGTTAGCCCCATTCAAAGTATCTTAAGTGATCTTATGCATTTGATTTGTTTATGGTTATAAATTTTGGAAGTCTAAAGTCTTTTATTACTGGTGGCAGAGGTCTTTGAGGGCAAGCTGCAAGAGAATGGTCTTGAAATGTGCAAAACTAACGGGCACATCTGGTATGTTGCTGATTCATTTGAAGAGATGCTCTATTGGAAAGAAATGCTGCCAACAGACGTGGGAAGGACTGTACTCCTCGGATCTTTTGCACCATTTTGAGAAGGCTGATGGGCAGGTCAGGTAGATGTAGGCAGCTAAGCGAGTAGGTTTGGGCAGCAAGTTAGATAAAGCAGGTCGATGCATGTGTGTCAGAGCTCTACGGTATGTGAATAGATTTCACAGTGGTGGCCACATCATGGTTGAGGGATAGATTAGACGGACTCACGCGTGAGCAGCAGCTGCACATACTCAGTTTCCCAGATCTGTCCTCGGCTTTTCTGGGGCTGAGTCAACCAGTTGTGCACATTTGCATCATATTATGCATGGTGGTGTTCTGACTTTTTATTTTTATTGACTCCATATTATCTGCTATAAATTCTGACTTTGCCATGATGAATCATCTCACTGCCATCTCCAATCTCCCTTCGCTATTTTGCAATACAGATTTAAATTCAGTCACTGCCTACTGACATCATCCCAGTTTGTTTTTATTTTCTGGGATGCCACCCTTTAATGCACAGCACTAAGTTTACCAATAGAGCTGTTTTACATGTACAGGAAAGTTACTACTCAGTCATTCTTCCTTTTTGTACTACATTCTTTAGAAACACTACTTTTCCTGAAAATCCCCAACCAGCAAGGTCCCCATAAAGGTTTCTTCTTTTAAATTCAAGGGTATTGGCACTGTTTGAAATTAAGTCACCTACCTGTATTCGCCCAGCTGGGTCAGCAAAACCTTTCTTTCGCTGTTCTGCAGCTGCAGCAAATACCTTACGTGAGACTGCTGGGGAACCCCAGTCGCTCATGATGAGCTGGGAGTGCAGTAGGCGTCTTTTTCCTGAGGATGCTTAGCCAGTACAGGACTCTGACCTGTCCACCCATGATGGTAAATGCATATACTTCCTAAATCAAACTGGCTTTTTTTTCTGCTTGCTCCTATTCAGCCTAACCATCTGCATAATGCACACCTATTTTTTATATTTCATTGCCGCTGTGCTCAGACAGAGTGGTGGACTCCCTGCACAAGTACGTCATCAGGTCCTTTCCAGGTCTATTTGCAATTGTGGTTGTCAGCAAATTACCCTGAACCATACGGGATCAGCAGAGAGCTTTTCACTCATCTCCAAAGAGCCTGAGGTCTTATTGTTTCTTTCTTACCAGACATAGGACATGACTCTGGAGCTCAAAAAGGAAAAGTCTTAATGTGCCGTAAGAACTTCATATGGCAAGCCGGTGTATGCCATTTGTGTGTCACCTTATTTCACAGACCTGAGATGCAATTTTAAAAAATCTCTTGATGGAACATACACGCCTCTCCCTGAAGTGCTCCTTGTGCTCCTCGGCCTGAGCTGCACCTTCTTTGGGAACAAGTAAGTACAAGTAAAATAAACAGGGATGTAGTGCCTTCTAGTAGCTAAAGCTCTGCTCGTTCTTGACATAAATAAATGCAAAAGACTGCATTCCCTGGCCTCGTCTGTCAATTTTGCAGCATACAGCGAAGAACTTAAGGATGGATGGAAGTCATCTGGAAGTGGAGTTTGAGCTATATGAAGGAATCCTTAATTGAAAGAAAGCTGGAGAAAGCCTGCACCTTCTGCAATATTTTCCCCAGCTACACTCTTGTCACACTGATTTGTGCCTGTAATGGATTTATTGGGTAAAGGACTTCACCCTCTTCACCCAAGTCCAGCAGATTTCCAGTAAGATATTGGTACACGTGCACATGTACGTGTGAAGAGAGACAATGAGTGCTTATTCATGTGTATGTTTTGCATGACAGGTGGGTCAGAAGAGGCAGAGTTTGTCATAAATAATAAAGTATAATTACACTAGGAAAAGAAAAGGTTGGTATTGCCTGCTTGATCTGCTCTTTCTTTGCATATTTATGTGTGATATTTCCAGCATGTTATGAGACATTAGTGGGTTTTGATGGATTGCTCTGTCCTCACTTACTCCAGCATGACTCCATCAGCTTCTCTGGTACTGAACCAATATACCTGAACACGCCACTAAACGATTATTGGTTCTGATGCTTTGTTATACAGATGTGACGCAGAGCAGAAACAAGCTGATCCTGAGGCCAAACATGTCGTGTGGACTGCGGTTACAAAGATCAGTGATGAGGACAGCACCCTCCAATTACTCCACTGGTTTCTGGTAAATCTTTGTGCTTTTTTCCCCTTTTTTAAAAAAAATATATTTATTAATAAAATGATTATGAAACAATCCATTCCTATTCACGTTGTGAGCACCAAACCAATAGCCAGAGACGTTTCATAGCACTGGTGAAAATTTACAGTATCCATCACTTTTTTGTGGTAGGAGTGTTTTGGGTCTTGCCAGACACGAATGTGTCTAAAGCTCTGCTGGTGCCGTGTGCTGCCCAGGCTGCCCCAAGTTCATCGGGAGCTGCTGCCTGCAAAAGTGAAGTCTTGATGCATGGGGGGTGGGATTATTTTGTTTTTGCTTGACTATGTTTTAGCGGTGGCAACTGTTTCCTGTGCAACTTGACCTCCGTGTTCGCAGCGTGCCCCAGTGTCATTTCCGTGGGCCTCAACGTGTCAAAAGCCGGGTTGGTGCGCGCAGCCTTGCTTTGCCCTAGTGCCTGCCTCACAGTGCCAGCATCCATCGGGGTTGGAGGTCCCCGCTCCTGGTGTTCAAAGCCACATGTGGGTCTGTGCTGGTACACAGCAAGAGGCTGTAAGAAGTTTGACAAGAATAGGCCAGAAACGTGCTATCTGGGGCTCTTGGACTCATCGCTTCAAAATGTCACGGAGATATAGAATTTAGCAAGGTTCAAATTTGGGTTCAGCGTTACATGAAAAAGGGACTGTTGAGAAGTAAATAATCAGAAAAATATTTGCGAGGGTTGCGAAGTGCCAAGTTTTGAAGATTTAAACCAGTCTTTATGAGCTGGCAAGATGTCTCTGAGGGGAACAACTTATCCTGCCAGGAGTTTCTTGCAAATGCTGCTAAACGACCAGTGTCAGAGTCAGCTGATGGGATCTATTTAAGCTGACCACTGGCCTGACTGATTTTCAAGTACTGAACAACAGAAAATAAGATTAAATCAGAGATTAATCCGTGTTATATAGCTGTGACCACAACTAATGTGACAGACATGATGTGCTGTTGCAGCAGAGAAAGCAAAACCATTTTCATGAAAAACAGAACGTGCCAACCAAGAAATTACTCAGTCTTTGCAGCATTTCAATAAAAATATCCTTGAGACTCTGCATGGACCCACCTACATAGTGTGAGTAGCTCAAGATGTCTAAACTTGTCGCACAATCTCAGTTCAAAAAGAAATCACTCATTAAAGGAAAAAATGGTAAACATGATTTAAGCACTTTGTAAAGGCACTGTGCTGATAGCTGAGCGCTTTGCTCTCCGGAGAGCAAGCACAAATTGGATGGACAGATTTCCCTACACTAATGCAGTAACACACCTTGCTTTAGTCCCAAGAGACTGTCCCACCCAAGGGTGAGAGTTTTTTTGGCTGAGGAGGCCAGGCAGTGCCTGCTGTAGCCCATGATGTGACCGATTACCCTGCTCCTACACCCAAACCGAGCCCGCACGTGCTCCCATCACCTACTGGGTAACTGCCAGGCACCAGCCCCCTCCATTTGGGCTGGACCAGCTTTGCCCTAGTGACCCAGGGAGCGGTTTGTATCCCGTTTCTAATGCCTTGAAACAAAACCCTCTCCTTGCTCAGCTGCCACCAGAGCATCGGTTCCCCATACTCCCCCAGGGCTTGCTCAGCAGCACTGCCTGTTGCCTTGGCACTCGCAGAGCACCCTGATAACAAGATAACGGGCCGATTTGCACATTACAGCTGGTGGCCCATCCATTTGATGGCCAGCAGCATTCAGCATTTAGTGTCTCATCCCGGGGACCCTCCCTCTGCCAGGCTGTAGCTCCAGGGACACAGGTGGATGGGGACTCTGTGCACCAGGTGGGGACCTACGAGGACATTTCCACAGCAGGGAGCCACGGAGGCCACCAGCTCCTCGCACTGGAGGAGAGCTCAGCATTGATGGCCATCACCCACACACGGCCAGAGCATCAACAGCCCCACCACGCAAGACCCGGTGAAAACACTTTAACCTTTCCTTATCAGCAAAGTGGGCCTAGATAAATGCCAAAGGACATAAGCATGGCAGCAGCTCAAATGGAGAAAATGCACCCTGCTTATCGTTACAGCTCTCACTACCACCAAGGCAGCTTGGCTGAAGTTCAGCTTTTTACTCCAGCCTTCATCCGTGCTGGTGTGCTTGTTCTCATCTTATCCGTAAAGGTGTTAAACAGATTTTCCACCTCACTTTGTGGTTTTGACACTTGCATGACAGGTTTTTTTTCCCCGTGCTCAGGTTTTCCCTGGAGCTGTGATCTCCACACACAGCTCAGGAAACCAATGATGCTTAGTTTGGAGATGTTTCCCTGCCTCACTCACGCTGACTGGCGTCATCTAGCCCTGTTGTAGCTGAGGAAACCATGTATGTAGCAAGTTACTTCTTTACCATGAAAGAATCACTCCTCTTCTGGGCTTAGGGTGGGAGTTTTAACAGCCATTTAACTCTGCTCTTGAGGAATCAGAGATCTCTCACTTTGCTGGGAAAAAAATTCTACAATTCTTTTCACAATTCCACTCTAATTTTCCTATTCATGCCCTTTTGTAAGATAATATAGACTGCCATACATAAATTACTACGGGACAGTAATTACTACTTGATACAAAAAAAAAGGGAGAGCAAATACAGAAAAAGAATTTTTTTTCTGTCTTCTTGCTTTTCGTGATGTCTCCTCCCTCAGTATGCTTGTGACTCTTGTTATTGCACTGTCTGCTCACCAGCTCAGTAGATAGAGTCCAGAAGCCTGCTGAATTAGGTAAGTGTACGGTTATTTTTAACCGAGTTGAACGTTACATGTTCGTATGGCATGTTGTGCAGCAGATATACGCTGGTGTCATATGACATTCTGTCCAGACGCTTGTCCTAAATTTAGCTCTAAATTTAACCTGAGAGATGTAGGGCAAATAGTTAAATGTCAGCCCTGCAAAACAAACCTGTTGCATTGTGATTTGAACTTAAAGGGGGCATAAACCTCTGTTTCTCTCTCAGTCGTGCTCAAAGCAGACAGTGCAGGACAGCAAAGCTCTCTCAGTGGCAGTATAAAGGACAGTTCATTTAATCAGGGCTTCAGATATTGTGTTTATTACATATGAATTTGACCGCACAGCTAAAACGGCACCGGGTAAATAGAGATGATGGTGCGGTGCCCTTTAGCACGGTCTATTCTGGTTCTTTCACTGCTCTTGCCTGCACAGCAACCGATGATGTCCCAGTCCTGGCCATCCCATCACGGGGAGCAGGCCAGTGTAGCATGGCAGGAGTCAATGTGGATGACACCTTGTCCCCTTGCTTGGAATTTCTGAGCCCCATGGCAGCAAACCCGCTTCCAGTTGGGCTGGCCAGGAGCCACCTTCAGCATCCATCCCAAGCCAGGCTAGAGCTCACCTCTCAGGATCCAAACCCACCCACTTCTCCCTGGGCTGTGCACAGGAGGGTCCTGCTCTGCCTTGCTGCTCCAGTAGCTCCTGCTAGCCTTAATTTAGCTCCAAGCATATAGAAAGTCCTAATTCCTTGAACTTCATTGCGCGCCAAGTTACACACATTTCCGCAAGCTGCTGAACGTAGGTAGGGGCATCTTTTGGTTTTTGAGGGCTGTTTATCCGTATCCAGAAAGTCTGTTGTTCTCATGTCGTTGAGGGAAGGGAAGCAGAGCAATGCAACGGGTCTTATTGCATACAGCAAGCACAACAGTTAGAAACAAATCAGTCTTAAAGGAATTAGAGGGTATCAGAGAAAAGCATAAAAGAGATTTTATTCATAAACTAGCCTAAGGGATCAAATGGAGAGGTAAACAACCATTGTATATTTCCAAAGACTGCTTTAAAAATCTGTGGAAAGGTTGTTTGCCACCAAAATCAATTTCATTTTTCCATCATTGATGTTTTGGGGTCGCTTTTCTTCCCAGGACCTTTGCTATTCACTGCAGTTTGTGTCTCTTGCTGCCATTCTCATCCTCCTTCTCCCCTGCAAGATTCTCGGAGCAACGGGGTTGCAGCAACATCTCTGAATTTTGTGGGTTTTGTAAAGGTCAAGAAAAAGACAAGTCTTTCATTAGATTTCTTACTAATGTACATTATAACATAAGATAAATGATATTTGCACAGCAAAGAGTGACTAAAAGAGAATGTTTATGCTTTCCATCTTCCTCCAAGGAACATGTATTTATTTATGTAGTCTTGGGGTTGTGTTCGCTTCGTATTAGCATTTCATGTTCCCTCTGACTGATTCCTCTTTCAGTCTGAGGCGGTGGATGTGACCTTATGGTGACATTTGCAGAGAGGCAGTGACTGCGGTAGCTGTACACTCCTCCACAGCCGGGCAGGTCCGGGCTGAGCCATCAGATACCTGAAATGGGGCTTAGGACCCTGGATACTGGGTCCTGGATATCCTAGGACTCTGGATGTTTCCAGAGGAGCGAGGACTCCATTTTGTTTGTATCCAAAAGGTAAAAATTTGCTGTGAGGAGCCACCGTGCCGAGGTGGAAGTTACACACTGAGCCGAAGCCCACCCTGACGCAGGGGTGTAAGTCAGGAGCCGTTAGCGTGGGATAAATTCCTCCAGAAAGGGGAACTGTGTTCTGAGTAGAGTGATCTCAAAACACCTCCTTCTTTGCAGCAGCGTTTAGGCAGCGGAGTCAGCAAGAAGTGATGTATATTGTATTCCCTACCCCTGGGCACGTGTGACATCCTGCACCTTTTCCCATACAAGTGCCTCTGGCTCCTCGCCTCTCTCAGGGTACTGGGGCCAAAGCAATCATTAGTTCTTGCAAAGGAAATTGAAACCGTCATCCGCCCGTGGGAGTTTCTGTCTTCTCGTTATTTGAACGTGGGTGGTATAGCAGGAGGCACAGGGGGGTTGCTTTTGGTTGTGATGTTTGCATTTAATCTTCGGGAGTGTCTGATGGAAGCAACACTGAACGCAAAGGTTGCTCACTGCAATGCGATTGCAAAAGGTACAGAGATGTGTGCCCTAGGTCTATGCTCTCGGTGAAATATGCCACCCATCTTGCTGTCTTTCTACAGTAAAAACGTTCCGACAAGATACACGTAACAAGGGAACAGTTTGAGGTGCACAAAAAATTGGTGCACAAAGCAGTATGCTGTTCTGTGGCAAAGTATTACAAGGATTTTCTGTCCAGGGACTGTTACTGTCACAACTAATCAGTATTTTCTTCCTTTCAAAACAGCCACCCATGAGCCACGTGTTTGGGTGCAGTAGAGTTACTCATCGTTGGTAGTTACATGGACAAGAATACAGGTCGTGCTAATGTCAGTTCTCACCTGCATTTCATCATGTTTTGGCACATCCATGGTAGCTCTGCACACAGAATGACTCTGTTACAACCTCATCCGTCTACCGGGATGCACAAATGAACTTTGTTTTTTCACCAGCCTCAGTTGCCTGATTCAGTTTTGTCTTAAAACAAAACAGCACTTAGTAGAGCTGGAGGGCTACTTGATTCAACTAATGGAAGTAGAGACTCTGAATAAACCCAAAACTTAAGGAAATGTTAAGTGTACTTTCCTAACCTGACTTCTGCTCACTATTTTGAGGAAACATGAAGCATAAAGCAAATCTTGCTGTTTATTTCACCATTTATTATTTTCCTGGGGTCATCCTTCTTTGTCTTCTCTCAGATTCAAATCTCTCTTATTGTGCCCTGTTTGTGAGACCCTAGCTGACTCCCCCATCAGCATGAGTTGGCTGTTTCCATCATTTTCTATTTAAAGAGAAAGCAAACAGATCTAATATGCAGTGCCTGAGCCTGAAATCTGTCCCAGAAAATGGCATAAATTTATGTATTTATTTTTGCAGGTGACATTTTGTAATCTCTTGGAATCTCTTGGGGTTAAGCTGAAAATGCAGATCCATAACCGTGCGTGTCCCGAGGGAAATATTAACAAATCTGATGCAAAGCTAATAAATCATAATGATTGTTATTATTATGCTTTGGATGTGCTGTAATAAAGCCACAACATTGTTTTATTGCGAGAAAAAATCAACCCCCAAATGTATGATTTCATTCCTGTATGGTAATATTTCTGTAACTAATATTTCAAACTTCTATGACGTCTTCCTCTGTGGATACCAAAGTATTTCACAGATACTAATTAAATAAGGTCCTATTCGGCAATCTCTATCCATATAAGTAGTCTTGTTGGCTTCCCATCTGCAAGGAATTTTGGACTCTTCTCTAAAGTTAGTGCGTTCGATTATTTCCACTTCACTAGTGTAGAAAATGAGACACGGAGGAGTTAAATGATTTACTCAAGACAAAAGAGAGAGCTAGTGGTATCTGAAAATAGATCTTCTGAAGCAGAGACCTGCACTTTTCTTGGAAAATGGTGCATCAGCGTTCATAGGAGCTCCAAATACATCAAAGGGGTGCACGGGGCTTTGCAAGGAAACCCAGGAACGTGGGAGGGAAGGGAATTGCAGTGTGCTTGGTGTGAATGGCATGGGGAACCACCCGCAACATTCATAGCTGATGGGACCTTCAGTCCCAGTATACTTTTTATAACCGAGCAGTCCATCCTGGAAGACGTAGGCACCCTTGCCTCTGCCAAACGTAAATCTGCATCACAATATCGACATTTTTCCTTGAGTTCAGTGGGACATCAAGCGGGACATAAGAGTGCCAAGGGTGTGGATCCAATGAGACTGCCAAAAGGCAAGCAGAAGTGTTAAATGGGGGAGGTATTCACTCTTGGTTTTAAGCCAAGGCTGGTTACAATCCTAAAGTAATTTCAAGAAAAAAAGTTCTGGGTGTTGTTTAAAAGTCACGGAGGGTTGGCTGTCATGTTTTCAAGGGCATAAGAGATTCATACCCTCTTGGAGACGACATCCAGGGCTCCTTTGCCTGCCACGGTAGCTTCTGAATGTCCTTAACTTTGGAAAAAACAACAGCCCTAGAACTAGCTATGAGGGGCAGATGGTTTTGCGAGCCGCATAGAAGGTGGACATGTCATGTACTGGCCATCCTGTCATGCTGGAGCAAGGTGGATCGAGGAGCACGCATGGAGAGGGAATGATGCTGGTCCTGGAAGACCCTAAAAGCAAAGCAGGTGAGTTGAAAGGGATCAGCTATTATTTGATGATACGGTCTTGCTAAATTGGTTCCCTTCGAGATTGCTTTTGTTAAGCCTTAGCCAGCGGGTGTTTATGCAGGGTGAGTACAGCTAGCCTGGGGCTTGACAAGGTACTCGGAAAAGAAACCAGATCTAGGCTTTATTATCTTTATATGCAATGTTTTGCCATGGGAATCAGTGAAGCAGGAGCTGAAGGAAAAAGCATAGGCATCATTTTGATTCTGTATTATACTGTTTCCCCCAATTCATCGTATTAGCTGGACAAATACATAGAAACCTTCCCAAAGGGAGTATTATCCCCATGTTCCAGCTGATCCAACAGTGGCAATTCTCCGGTATGTGCCTGACTGTTTTCTCCTAGCTCATCCCCGGATCAGTGCTATCTCTCCCTTGGCCAGCTTGCCTTCTGCCAGATGTGGGGAAGATGGCTACCATTTCACATTAATGGCTTTGAGGAGTCTGAGAGAGGGTCTGCCGCTCACATTTATGTAGTACAAAAGCAGTTCTTTTCCAGTAGTAAGATCTTACAAATACTGCTTGGAACAGGTTCACAGCTGCTTTTGTCATCTTTTGGATTCCTGAAGTCTTAAACTTGCAGCCTTAAAAATATACGAACCGCTCTAAAACACCAATAAATACCCACATAATGTTTGCCTGTTTCATTTAACAAGCAGCAGCTAAAAGAAAAGTAAATTGAGCTCCTTTCCCCCCAAGTAAATAAAACTCCCCAGGACAACATATTTTACTTCAAAATTATATGGCAATTTTTTTTTTTCTCTTTAGGTTCCAGAAACATGTCCATATATGGTCTTCTTGTCAGGGACAATAAATAATGATGTAATAGAAGGGTCAGCTTTGTGTCATTTAGCTACAGGATGCTTGATGAAGTGAAGTTCTTCAGATAATGCAACAAAGAAGAACTTTAGGATGCATAAAAGTTTCTGCCGTGCATCTTCAAACAGGAAATCTGAGATTCAGAACAACTTATATTTTGGCTTGTATTCGCTGATCATGGGGTGATCCAGAAATAAACTCCAGGCTTCAAAGCGAGAGTGTTTCAAAGCTGTCCTGCAGTTGATCGAAACATCCAGGCAAAGCAGGGAGATGAATACCAGCGAGGATTTTCTGAATTAAGACTTAATCAAGGAGATAACCCATTTCAACAGTATTATTAGCCTTTTATTTCACAACAAAAAGGTAATGCAAATATGCATGTTTTGAACCTATTTAGCATTTTCAATCTGTCAGTTTGCTCTGTCTATGCAAATATTTATTCCTATAGCCTAACACCCTAACGCAATCTTGGGAGTTTCGTGGTTTGCTTTTGGGTTGTTTTTTTTTTCAAATAAGCCCTAAAACACTCGCTGGTGTTAAGCAGAACTGTAGCTCTGCCTTTTCCTTATTTTTCTCTTACTTGCAGGTGGTGATTTTATCTTTGTCCCTGAAATAGCTTGCTCCGAAATTATTGTCGTTGTTGTTACAGCATGCTAATGTACAACGTAGTGTGGAAGTCAGAGTGTGAAGGAAGAAAAATGACATCAGCAAATGATTTCTTGCATTTATAAATTTCCAGGTGGTATGACACGAAGCTAATGTTGCACTGAATGCGATGTGAATTAATGCTCTCTGAAAAGAAACAAAAACTTGCAGGTGTACGCATTTCCAGCAAAGAGTTTACACCGAACCACAATTTGACGGCATCATAACACATGCCAGACTGAGAGGTGACCTGTTTTGACAGCCGGGACTGGACAAGGAGATTTGTTTGCTTGGAGGATTCTTTTGGGAAGCCTGGCTTTGCTCCTTCAGCACTGGGCTAGAACAGGAGAGGTTTGCATAAGCTGTCAGTACAAAATAGATCTGCCTGTTGCCGCAGCTGGACAGCATGAGGTGTCATTCTCCTAACGTCCCAGCTCCGGCAGATCTGATGGGCACTGAAATCTTTCTGTTTTTCAAAAACCATTTGCTTCCCAGCAGTAGTTGTCCAATATAATATCCTTTGAGAACTGTAAACGTTTAGCTGGAAACTGACCTAAAACACAGCAAAAAATGTGAGTACTGTAAGTGCTGCAAATTGGTCTAGTTGCCGTTGCCAGCAGAGGAGCTGGCCTGAAAGGTGCCACAGTGAGAGGTAACGTGGAGGCTGGGTTTACTGTGAAGGCTTCCAGCCGTGCTTACCTTCCCCCTGCGTGTGCTCCTGCTGCTCTCAGAAGTAAAAAGGCAGACACACGGAAAGGCAAAACGCGTGTCTGCACAAGCTGGGGCTCAGTCATTCCCTGCAAAAAGCAAAACGAGCAAGGGGCTCCTCTCCTCTTTTGCAGACTCCAAAGACTTGGTTTTGTTTTTAGAAATGTGGTTTGTTGCACCCTGAGCCATGAATACTGAGGCCCTGGATTGAGTTACAAGCTGACTGGGGTAAACTCGGTGCAAAGGCAGGCAAAGTCCCTGGCTCTGCTCCCTTAATGACCTTGTCACTCACCTGCCACCCTCCTCTGACAGCAATAAGTAATTCTGCTAATTCTGCTGCCTGGGATCTATTGAAGGAGGACAGGCAGCCTTGCTAAGCTTTTCTTTAAGGAAGTGCTATCAATGGGGGCCAGTTGTTTCAGATGCTAATGGTGTTGAATAGCACGGTTCTGCACGCTCAAAGCCAGCTGTAATCCTCGTTGTTTATTTATGTTGCATCAGGGATCAGAGGCCTATTCTCCCAAACACTGTATGTTGACAGAGCTTGCAGTCTAAATATAATAGCAGCCTAATTGCGTTTGTCTGTGGCTTTTGCCGTAGTGTGAGCGGTTACTAAGTCACCCTGGTGTGTAGTACCTTCGGTTTCGAAGACCTGCCAGGTACAGCTGCTCCTCAACGCAGGGCAGAGCATCACAGCCTGGCACCGCCACAATCGTTTCGTTTCTGACCTTATCTTCTGGCCCCTGGACACAGCGAAGGCACCTCTACATGGCACCACATCTAAAGAAACAAACTCGTGCTGAAAGAGGGATGGTAAAATTAAGAATCAAGATCAGGCCCTATGTGGAAATGATGATAAATTTAGATGCAGAAGATCTTGTGAGACTGAGCTATGAAATGGCAGCGGTATCCTAAGATGTGTCTCTGCCAGGAGAGATCACTAATGAAGCCAAAGTGATCTGCAAGGAGTAATAAGGGCACTATACCCACGGCTTTAAATAGCACATTCTTCTTTTAGAGCATGTGCAGTGCTGTCTGCTCCCTGCCTGCGAGGTGGGCTCTTGGGCTGCCAGAGAAACGCACGGCACAGCCAAACGTTAAAACCTCCCCCCAAAACCTGGAGCTAGGGGGAACAGTAAACCCAGCATTTAACTTATAAATCCGATTCCAGTAATTTATACCTACAGTAAGGAGGCTTAGAGCAAGGAAATAGGTTCAAGCTGTGTTTAGAAAGACCACTTTGGCCAGATCTTTCTTATTCAAACTGGTTTAACCATTCCTGGCAACCCAGACTGATTTTTTTTTCACACCTTCATTACAGAAGCTTGTAGCTTATTGCGCATTAGTCTAGTGGCCTTTCATAAGGTTGTGGTAGTTCACCACTGGCCACAGATGGGGCTATCTTAGCCCTGCTGTCTCAGCTGAGCCAGGGTGGGTCCAGGTGGCCACAGCAGCACCAGGTGATGCCACCAAGTTCAGCTGCAGCCAAAGAAGGTCAAATTTAATCTGTTTGTGTTCCAGCTGGGGGCACAAGCTCGGCCACTACCGCAGGTCAGCTGGCTCACTGGGGCTCGCCACAGAAACACCTTGAACTAGTGCCTGATCCCAGTGGCTCTGCAGCTTCAAACAAAAGCATCTCCAGGTGGAAGGGGAGAGTGGTGGCTCAGCTCTGCTCGGGGCCATCACACAGGGAGCTGTATGGAGGAGGCACGCGTCGTACCTCCTGCCAAACTCAGGCACACCACGCAGGTCAGTCCGAGGTAGGAGAGACGGGTGGAGGGAAGCGACAATGGCTTGAAGCCCAACTGGAACCATCTCTGCCAGGAGTCAGGAGAGCCAAGGCTGTCCTTGGCTATCTGGACCGACCCAAAAGCTCCTGCAGCCCCAGGATGTGACCCTCACACCTTCATGGCGGTTGTGCCAGTTAGATGAGCAGAACTGAAAGCTTTCTCTATTTTGAGCCCCACGATGTTTCTTCCCGCAGGATGAGTCAGTGGCGGGAGCTGCAGCCAGCACTGTTGTTTCTGCACTCCGTGGGACTCCTGTCAAAATATTTAGATTAGTGAGGATCGCCAACATGCAGGGGAGGTTCTCCCTTTTCTCTGAGAGCGGGTGGGACCCAGTTAACCCGTACAAAGAATAAGAGGGTGAAATAGGAGCGATCCCCAAACTCAAAATCTTCCTTTTCCTTCCCTGTGCCTCAAGAAGGTGTGAAACAAAAGAAGGAAGGAGGGGAAGATGTCCAGAAATGGCCTTTATACCTAGATCCATTGGGGATTTAATGAGGCACCTAAATCAGTGAGCCCCTCTGTACCGGAGTGCAGAGTACCATTGGCTGTGGTCTCCTGGACGTTCCTCAAAGCCTCAACTGCCCATGAAGAGACTCCAACACCCGGCTCAGAAGCATGGTGAGGCTGGACCCGTTGCCTGCTGTGCCTCCTGTGCTGTCAGGTGGGGCTGGGGAGGATAAAAAGGAGGGATCTGTGCCCCACGCTCCACTGGCACAGGTTGTTTATGCAAAGGAGCACTTACGTCCCCATTCTTGCCTCCTCCCAAGAGTTGTTATGCATCACCTCCATTAGGAGCTTATGATCAGATCCTGCCCTCTCCATTAACTTAGTTTTGGTATCTGAGTCACCACCGGGGCCAGGTCCCTACATTTAGGCATTGCAGAGCTGGATGCTGCAGACAACTGACTCCAGCCCGTGGATTTCACACATTTGCAGCGCGCTGGTTACTGAGTGAGTACGTAGGCTGACAGACAATGAAAGTGCTGCCCAGCATGCCAGGAGCTGAGCAAGCCAAGCAGCAGCAGAAACAAAGCTGTGTCATGGTTCTTGGCTGGGGGCAGGCTGGGGAGCAAGAAAGGACAGGTACCAGCGCGGCTGGGGCCCGGGGCTATCCGTATGGAGCAGCTCTGTATGGGAGCTATCAGTGGTTTGATGCCTGGGCTTGGTTCCTTGGGACAGCAAGGGTCATAGCAGAGCTGAGGCACACCAGCTCTCGCTGGAGAAGGTAACCAACAGCAGCCATGAGAGATTTGGCTGAAAATTAAAAAAGAAAACCCAGCAAAAATGAGTTGCGTTATTTACAGCAACAGAAGGTTTTATTTTGGCAGTTTTCAAGGCTGTTAAATACATCCTTTATTGTTGCAAGTCATAAGGTCAATCTGAAACCTGCTGGGCTTCCCTTTACCCTGAATTCTTCCCACTTCTTCTGGGGCGTGCTTGGAGTCTGACGTGGCTGTTGATGTGGGAGATATCACTATTTCTGAAGTGAAATGCTTAAATCCAAGATTTTAAGTTACTTAAGGCTTGATTCAAGCTCTTGCAGATCCTTTAAACTCTGTATTAGTTTCTTTTAAAAAAGATTATGGTTAAAGAAACAAACATGAGTGTGCTGACATGCATAGATACAGCTCTGTTGCCATTTGGGGAACTACCATTTCCTCCAGGTCAGGACCGTCTCTTGGCCGTGGACGCAGCAGAGGACTGCTAGAGCAGGGCATTCTCCTGGCATGAGGCTCATGGCATGCTGGACTCCGCTGCTGCTGACAGAGGGTGCCAGTTCCTGGGCAGCCAGGCTGCCCCAGGCACCCAGTGAGGTGGACGAGGAGCTGAAGGCTTCAGTCCATCAGTGGTGCCCAGCGTGGTGGGAGGCAGGTTCTGAGCAGCAGGAGGCTGGGCTGGCTCTACCAGCCTCGTGTGTGTGGCTCTGCCAGGTGGCCCCGCTTGGCTCATGCCCGGCACGGCTGTGGGGAGCTGGAGACCACCCCTGCTGTAGCATCACTGGGGGAGGGACTGAAAGCTGCCAGGTTGGGCTCTGCTGGCAACCCCATGGGTGCACTCAGCCAGCCCCCCCACCTCTCTGCACCTGGGGAACGTGCCTCCACAGTACCTTTCTGCTTGCTCCCTGTCCATGGGCAGCCTGTAGCCACTGCTCCTCATCCCGACATTCTTCATGATTTTACACAGTTCTTGCTGCCTGGTGTGCTTATAAAAAGCAAACCTATGCCCCCTTGGCTGTCATCTTCTTAAAAGAGGCAAAGTTTTCCATCTCCCCCCATGAAATAAGCCCTTGGCTCTTGAACACTGGTGGCCAGAGTGCGCTTTGGCACCCAGATGAGATCCTGCTAGAGCATCAAACTATTCATGGCATTAGTACTTCCCTCTCGCTGCTGGAAATACCGCAGAATTTTGGATTGTCTTTGCCTTTTTTGAGTCCATGCTGCAGTGACGGTTCACAGTCATTCTGTGATTGCTGAGTGTGATGTTTCCCCCTTCTCTCATTTCCAGCTCTCAACCACCAGCTTTTAGAAGAGAGTCTGACCATAAGTCTTAAAGATCGTGACCTTGAACTTTGTTCTGTGAAAACCAAAAATCAGAAGTGAAACTGAGCGGTGTCGTGTTGCTCTCCTAGATGAGTGAAACAAAGAAAGACACTTCAAAGAATAGCTTTGCATGTTGCTTGAGTCGTCTCCAGATATGGTGGAAAAAATTGCTCTACCAAGTTTCTTTACACTTCATGGTGGAGAACTTGCCCTTGCAGAAAACGAGCAAACAGACAGGCAAACCTCTTCCCTTAATTTTCTGCAATTAGAGCAAGAATTAAACCCCCCCCCAAAAAACAAACAAAAACAGACCTCCATTGGTGTTCTCCTAAATTCATTTCAAAGCTGTATCTCTTTAATCTTAGGTGGATTTCCTTTACCTATTTTTTTCTTGAACTGTGGTAACCAGAATAAGTAGATAAAAACCTGCCTTGCTTGCAGCATCTCCCTTCCCTTTTTCAAACACCAGCTAAATCACTTACTTCTAGGTGGCATAAAGTTCATTAAGTTTATATAATGTTTTCTCCCTGGTGAAGCATTTCTGAAGGGTTTTTGGTCAGTCTAATCAAGAGACAGAGCTCAACAAAAGCACAAGACAGTTGAGTGTGTGTCTTTCATTTTCCAGATTTTGATGATCACAATTTCCTTTTACAGGAAAGGAAAAAAAAGAAATTTAAAAAAATGGCTACAACAGCAGCAAATACTCAAAGACAAACGATAGGCTGTGAGGAATACAGCCTGTACAGCAGCTTGAGTGAAGACGAGCTTATAAAGATGGCCATCCAGCAGAGCTTGGAAGAAGACCCTGTGGGTCAGCCAGCTGCCCAGAGCCACCAGAAGTCTATGGTGGCAGGTCCTGGTGAGGTGGCCGTCCCCAGCCACGCCAGCAGCCACAACCCGCCCTACCGCATCTACCCATGGCAAAGGTGAGTGAGCGCCCGCCCGAGCCGTGCCGTCCCTGCAAACACCCTGCCCTGCAAGAGCGAAAACAATTCCCTTGTCTAAACACATGCTTTCTAATTAGCTTTGCTGGGTGGCTGCTCTGCGAGTCTGTCATTAGTTTGAAAGCCCGAGTCTACTATAAATGCAATGAGGTCAACAATTTACACCCTCACGGTGAAATGAGAATTTGCTTGATGTTGTCAGTTTTAAGGGGCAAATAAAATAAGAAAAGGGGCAGTGCTACAAGCTCTCCTGGACGGCAGGAGCCCTGCTGAAGCCAGTGGCTCCGTTCCCCAAGGGGCACACTGTACGCCGAGCTTAAGTTTCGCCTGAGAGGGAACACAGCATTTGTTATGGGAAAACATAGGAGAGAGGCCAAAAATAGGCATATAAAACAGTGTAAGCTGGCTACCTTTTAGATACTGCAGTTCTCTAAAGGATGTAGTTATTTCAGATCAGAGCCTGACATCAAGCACACTGCTCGCAGACAAGAGCGGATACGGACACCAAAGCATGGCAGCATCCCCTTCCCCTGCTGGTGCTGGGCTGTGGGTTACAGAGACCTGCTGACAGTTTCAAACCCAAACATTGTTCTGCTTTCATTTTCTAAAAGGCAGATTTCTTAAGGGGGGGAGGGAAGGGGTGACAAAGTCAACCCCAAACCAAGGACAAATGTCCTTTTAAACTTTTTATTTAATAAGGTGGCAGTAACTGGAGTTTTGTTCGTCCTCCTTTCTCAAAACGCTGCTCTCTGACTCCTCACTCATCACCACCTGTGACTCTCTGGTTTCCAAGGCTGAGAAACTGGGGACAGCTTGATGAGCAGTAAGCGTGTTTTATAGCTGCAGAATCGGGATGCAGGCAGTCCTGCTCCCACCGAAGGTTGCTGCTTCTTGGTCTCATTACTTGTACTGTCAGGTCTGCTGCAGGGACCCAATACAGAGGACAACAAGGGCTTCCCTGGACGTTTGCTCGTGTTCTCCTCGGGGGTCCTTTGGCACCTGCTATTTTGGCAGCATCAGCAGTTCTGTGCATTAACCTGCCCTGCCTTTGCCTCAGCCCAGCAGCTTTTGACCTCCCACTGGAGGAAAAAACCTCGTAGCTCCAGATCTGTAGCGTTGCTGAACTCTTCTGTCACCGGGGGAGAGCTGGGCTGGAAACGGAACCGGCACTGGGGGGCCCTGGGTCCTCCTCCACCCCCGCCACCGACTTGCTTGTGTGGCACTTCGGAGGCGATGAATGTCACCTTGCCTCGTGCCCGCTTCCTGTGCGGCGGGGGTAGGGTTAACCTCACTGTTGTCTTATATGGTCATTTGAATCCCCTGACGCTTCCTCAGAGGGCCAAAAATAATCTTGAGCCGAGCGAGCAGCTGAATCCAGCGCCGAGCAAGCCGTGGCCATCTGCTTTTATTCAAAGCCCTGACCGGCAGGCTTTCTCGCTCCGTCTCCGTGGATGCGCGTTTCTGTTTCTGCCTCAACATGACCTGTTTCTCCTATTCGGAGTATTTCTCCTTATTTCATTCATGTCATCGCCACTCCAGATTGGCGGCCCAGCCGAGAGGCCGTGCTCAGCCGTCCAGCTCCGGGGCAGCCTGGGGGGTCAGGCGAAGGTACGACGGCAGCCTCTTCAGCACATCCCAGCCCGTGTAAGTGCCTCCCTCTCCCTCTCCCGCTTTCCCCCTGCGGTCAAAACAAGCCTCTCTACCCACTCTTCCCCCCCGGAGCCAGCTCTTCTGGGTGGCGATGGTGTCTGTTGCGGGGAAATGGTGGTGTTCACCTGGAGGAGGTCATGACCGGCTCAGAGGGGTCTTGCTGATACTTGCACTGCACCCTCGCTGCCTCCCCGCTCTTCCTTCCCTCTTCCCACGGACCGGGACCAGGCTCCTGTGGGTGGCCCACCTCAAACCTCCCTCGTTCTCTCCTCCACCTTCATCCCTCTCCAGAGAACGTGTCCTGGGGACTCTGGGTCATTCGGTAGCTCAGAGGTGACAAGGACAGCAGGGAAGGGATGCCTGTGGTTTCTTTATACAGGCTGGCTCCCGTATCATCACAGTAGATGAGGCAGGCAGGTGCTGATAGTAACTCCATTGGTATTAAGTTCACGGTTCAACAGTGGGGAAGAGTGGGGAAAACAAACATTTTATTGCAGTATATAAAAAGGGGTGAGAAAGTCCAGTCCTTCAAAGTAAGTATTTTATAAATGCTCCCAAAATGCCGTGCCTGTTCCCAGCAATACCTGCGCTGTCCTGCCACGCTGAGGCGGGCTGCTGGGGAGCCGTACCACAGCTTGAGCCCTGCCCAGGGAGGAAACCAGCTTGACTGACTTTGGTCCTCCTGGCCACGTTTTGCTGTTGGCAGAGGCCGTCAATAAGCTTAGGTGAACACAGTCACGGATGAGGAAAGCAGACGGGCAAAGGGGTGGCCCGAGCTCTGCCCAGTGCCTATGTTTAGTGGAAGAGTCTGGGACATGACGGGTTTATTACAGCTCTCTGAGGGGCTGAGAAGGTGCACGCACCTGCCTTTTGCTACCAGATGAAGAGAGGAAAGTAGGCAGCACTTCTCTGGGTCCTGTAGAAAACTCTTCCCTGCCTTTTTTATCTACCCAGTTCAAATCCACTTTGTTTTATCCATCTCACAAGTGCCTCCCTGGATGCATGGTTGCAGTGACTACCCCTCCACCACTCTTTTTCCTTTCATCCCTCACCCAGCTCTGCAATCTCCCCCACCTCACCCTGCCCGATCCAGGCTCTGCCCCTGGCTCTCCACTGACATTGCCCTCCCTGACATTGTGAAAACCTCTTTTCTGCTGACACGTGAAGCCTCCCTCACCCCTGTCAGCTGTCACCTCCCCTTGGCCACACTGAAATCACATCCTTTCATTAAGTGCTCTGCACACCTTGCATGCCTCTCTCCCGCTCTGGGTGCGATGACTGGAGGACAAGCTTTTCTTCTGCATCAGTAGCTCAATAGAGCTCAGCCCACAAGAAGGCTGGGATAAGGCTGATAAGCTGGCCCTCCTCTTGCTAGGTGAGAGCAAAAAACATGTCTGTGAAGCCACAGGAGAACATGATGGCATGACTGCCTTATAGCCCTGGTCTCAGAGCCAGGCAGGGATGATAGTTGGCTTCGCCTGGGAAGATGTTGTTCTTTCTTGCTGCCTGCATCTCACCAGGCTGTCAGGAAAAGAAGGAGCTTCCTGAACCTTCCTGTGCTCCACTGAACCTCTTCTGCAGCTCTCAGAATTGACCCCACCATACATCTCATCAGCAATGAGTATTTATTATCTTGGCTACTGGCCTTTGAAATGCAGTAATTCTTTTGACTCGTCTATAAGGTTAAGATTTCATCACATCTTCAGGCTTCCTCCATAGTTCTAATACTCGTTTTTTCTACATCTGGCAAAATCCAAGCAGCAGAATGTGTTGGTTTTTTATAACAGCCAACTGTGAGCCAGGCAGAAAACAAGGATTTCACATGGAGATTCGTTAAAATTTCTGTTCTGATCTGGAATTTGCTTGGCTAAAGCATCTACATCCTGGTCCAACAAACCCCCTCATCTTACTCAGGAATCATTTAAGGTCAAGGAGCCCAACAGAAGCTTGCTTCATTCAACATCTGAGGGTTTAAGCAGAATAGTAACCGATTCTTCACACATTTTTAACCCTACCACAGATCTGAGGTACCCTCTGCTTTCACGGAGACCTCAGCTAAGGTGATTCACCTTGCCTTTGCTGTGTGCCAGCCCCAGGCACAGCCTCCTGCCGTGGCCCACCTGGCGTGCAGTAACTCATTAAGTGCTGGTAACTCTATCGTGTGCCCAAATCCGGAGGTCGCAGCGATCAGCCGTGTGTGTAACATGAACCTTAGCGCAGAACAACAGATGGCTTCAGCAGCCTTCTGCCAGAGGCTTTCAAAGACCAAGATCCCCCACCTCCTCCTCCTTTCCCAGCCAAACACGCCAATTGTTGCTGCTAACTGACTTCAACAAAATGGTCAATTCCAAACGCCTATATAAAAATCTATTATCTATACAAAGCTAGCAATTTTAGATTTGGTCCCCAGGGTACTCTAAATAGCATGGAGATATAGCAGTGTCCCGGGACATCAGCCCGGCAGTTATCAGAAGGTCAGTCGGTTCCTCCTGGGTGGGTTGTGGCCAGGAAGGCAGCTGCCTGCTCTAGCTGTTATCTCCCCAGGCAAAACGCCTGGCTTTGTGTCCCATATCTCCCCTCATTCCAATGTTGCTATTTTTGTGACTCTGCTCTCTTGAGATCACTGCTTCCACCTATAGAGAAGGAGCGAGTGGCACTAACTACTTTCTCACCTGGGAAACGGTGTCTTTTTCCATTCCTTGGCACGCATGTTGTGTTCAGCTGCTTCCACTCCAGGCCCTGAGACTTTATCCTCAGAGAATCAGCTTGCCGAATTCTCTTTCAGTGCTAATATCAGTATTTATTGCACAGATTGGGTATGTCTGGGCAAGCTGAAATTAATGACGCCTGTGTGAGTTTCAGGCCGTTGGTTTCTCCAGCCCCTGCAAAGCAATGAATGCAGTGCTGCCCCTGTAACCTGCACTAAATGCAGAGGTCGTAGCTGTGATCTGCTTTTTGAGGACTCCTGTGCTGAACTGCCCATATTTTTCTGTCTCTGATCTCACACTGTTGTGGCATTTTAGACCTTCTCTCATGAGCAGAGTTTCTGGTTGTTTCCATCCTCACTGTCCTGCATGACCTTCATCACACGCTGTATTCCTGCCCCAGTGATGCTAATAGTCTCCCCGAGACACGCACCTCCCTCCCCAGTCTCTCTGCCTTCAAGGCTGCAAGATTTTCTCTTTAGAGATAGTTCAAACCACAAACACTCCTATGTTTTCGACACCTTTTTGTTCTCTCTCTCTGAAAATATAGCCCACATTCATGTTTTGCAATTCCCCATTAGAACTGGGAAAATTCTTCTTCCTTTGCTGTGTTTGCTGTCCTGGAGCTAGCCATTTGGTGGCTGCCTTCTCCCAGCACAGCTCAGCAGGAGCAGGACCAAGCACTAGTGCTGGAATCATAGAATCATAGAATCGTTTTGGTTGGAAGGGACCTTTAAGATCATCAGGTCCAACCATAAACCTAGCTGCCAAGTCCACCACTACACCACATCCCTAAGCACCACATCTACATGTCTTTTAAATGCCTCCAGGGATGGTGATTCAACCACTTGCCTGGGCAGCTTGTTCCAGTGTGTTTGGTACCCTTTCAGTGAAGAAATTTTTCCTAATATCCAATCTAAACCTCGCCTGGCAGAACATGAGGCCATTTCCTCTTGTCCTCTCGCCTGTTACTTGGGAGAAGAGACCGATCCCCACCTGGCTACAACCTCCTCTCAGGTAGCTGTAGAGAGCGAGAAGGTCTCCCCTGAGCATCCCATTCCCCGCTGGAACAGAGGAAGCCCCAGGCCCCGCTGCAGGCACTGCTGGGCAGTGGTAGGGTGACGGCCAGGCAGTGCTGTGACTCCAGCAGAACTGGGAGCCACACAGCGGCTCTGGCTGTTGCTCTGCAAGAAGGACTGGTGTGCCCCGTCAGCCCTGCTCTGCAATTGCTCTTACAGAGCTCGGAGCAATGGGTTGCTGCCCGGGCTGTGTGGAATGCCTGGTTGGCAAAGGGAAGGCTTATCCCCTTGTAGGCTCCTCGTTGTTTCTCACTTCTGGGTGCCATGGAGCACACTTCATGCTTTTTCTACATTTTCACAGTGATCCTCTTCTTGAAAGCTTTTGAAGGTCTATAAAGTCCAAAGTGGTTGTCATTTCTGAAAACTTGAGTACTCAATGCTGAAATAACAGCTGGGGATCTCTGGGGCATGGTCATGAAGGGAAGCTCAAAATTTCATTTTGGTGGGTGGATTATTTTTTTAATCCTCCCTGGCTGAAGAAAGGAGAGGCGAGAACAACACTGTAATGTCCACATGATCTAACCAGAGCTCTCCCTTCTTCATAACTGGTCCAGATAACTTCTGAAAACAGGTTTGCATAAGAGAAATAGGAGGTATCTTTAAAACACGAGAACAAGATTTAGGGAGAATTTCTGCCTTAGGGCTAAGCCATCTGCAAATCGAAGTTAAAATTTTCTTCAGGGATGGAGAGAGGCAATTATCTTCAAAGCTGATCTTGTTTAAGGGATCTCATATGGAAACACCTTGCTACATGGGAGAGTGATGTAATTATCACAACCATGAATGCTCATGACAGTGTGCAGAGCACGGGCAGAGATAGTCTCCCCCAGCTCCAGATATCTAAAATATAACTGTTTATGTCAGAGATGACCTACACTTTCCTTACATTCCAAGGAAAGAGATCGGCACCTCCAGCCAGTGATTATTCCGTTGTAAATGCCCAAATCAGAGCAGACAAATTTTACCTCCGCAGGCCCTGTAACAAGACACCTTAGGGCCACAAATATTATATAGGCTGTAGGGGTTCACTATTTTGGCCAAATGATACAGTTGCTGAAAAGATCTTCTCAGTAATGAAGGACACAGTAATCAGATTTTAATCTTGTTTTAAAGAGAACTTGACCCTGTAGTGGCAGCAATCAAGGACGGAGATGAAAAAGCTGTATGTAACATGATGAAAACAGGAAAAAACCTTTCTCAACCTAATAAGGACGGCTGGATACCCCTCCATGAAGCTGCGTACTATGGCCAAGCAGGTTGCCTGAGCCTGTTGCAAAAAGGTCAGTGAAGGTAAAAGTAATTCATTACAAAAAGGAGAAGAAGAATATGAATAAACTAAAAAGCAGAATTAGCAGCAGCCCAATCCTTGCCTGGGATTGTGTGTGAAGCTTTTTTTCAACCTCTCTGAGTCTATATTAGTTTCACCTCCTCTTTGAGAATAGGTTTCCAGACTGAAGCCTCTAAAAGTTAGGATCTTCAGGAGAAAAAGATCTCTGGATAGATCTTGCCAAGCCCTGGATTTCTCACCGTAAAGCCTTGTAGCTGAGCTCTTGGCTGTTGTGAGCTGCTGGGCTGCCAGTATCAGCAATTACCCCACTTCCCACTAGCTGGAGATCCAGCCCAGCACCTCTTTGCTGGTGACTGAAGGTGGTTAACTATTGTGGGTTGTTTTCAAACTGTTACTCAACAGCTTTCTGCATTGCTAGTGGCCATAGCTGAACATTTTAATCTGAGACAGTTTATACACTTAATCTGAGATATACGGGCTTTATAGTACTTATCTTATCTTATAGTTCTTATCTTACTTTGTCCTTGGACAAGGTAAAGAAAAGAAGGAATAAAGAACAAAATCTCACCTCAGACTCCAAGGATGTTGACAGGTGATGGTGCTGCAGATACTTGTGCGCTAGCTGCCATAATGACTCTGGGCTCGCCGTTTCTTCACAGCGTACCCTGGCACAATCGACCAGCGCACACTCAACGAGGAGACGGCTCTCTACCTGGCCACCAGCCGGGGCAACCTGGACTGCCTGCTCACCCTGCTGCAGGCTGGGGCTGAGCCCGACATCTCCAACAAGGCCAGAGAAACGCCGCTCTACAAAGGTGAGAGGCTGTGTTTCCAGGGATGCTGAGCCCTTCTGGCAGCACCAAGGCAGAGCTGCAGGATCGCTTGTGGCGCGGGGCTGAAACTCAGCAATTACCTCCTGTTTCTACCTCCCTATCTCCTCCCTTCTGTCTCCTATGCCTGACCTGCCATGCCACGGCCTGTCTTCTCATCCACGTCGGAGCTGGGATTAGTGGCTGCCCTGCAGGATGCGATGTCATGCTAAGGGTGGTGATGGGCTGATGCTTAGTGGGGACCTTTCAGCACAGGCTGCCTGCACAATGTCCCAAACTTAGGGGAAGACAGGTAATACAGGAATATATATGATTTTTCTAGACAGCAGGACCTAACTAAGATGTGGGAATATATTAATTGTAGACGTGCCAGTGATTCATATACTGTGTGGGCCAGGCCAGGCTGTGTGCTATGGGAGATGCATAAATTTATAAACAAATCAGTAAGGAAGATATAGTATTTAACATGTACATATGACTTTGCTGCTGGTCAGAGAGAACACTTACTTTAGCATTACATTCATGATTTCACAAAGACTCCGAGAAGGACCTGATCTCTCACACCTTCATGTCCCTCCCACTTTTATTGACTGGTCTTGCCGTGACTATTTTTAGTGCTCTAAAATATTAAAAATTACATATTACTGGTTTCAACAGTAATCTTGCCTCCAACTTTGGATGTTTGGCATTAGAGCTGCTCAGTTCAAAATGCTTTAGTTTTAAAATTCTGGCTTATAGTCAACTAAAGGAAAGCTGTTCAGCTGCGCATTAAACACACAGTAGTGGTAGTAGTAGCAGAAGTACTACTCATAGTAATAATAATATCAACAATAATACCAATAAAATGAAAGCACCCTTTAGCCAGAGAAAAACTGTTATTAAGAACGTGCTAGTATTGATGCAAAAACCTTCTGGTCTATCCTCCAGCAAAAAAAAAAGAATCAAATAATTAGCATAACAAATTACTTATCCCTAATATGGAAGCAAATTAAACTCTGCAGAGCTATGCATAGGTAATTACAGCAGTGTCTAATCAGATAGTAGCTTTCAGTATACATAAATTACACCTATATATGGGAGAGGAAGCTATGGCGATGTCCCAAGGGAAGAATCAAAACGAAAAGGCAGGAGCTCTGTGAAAAAAAGACACTATTATTTAAAAAAAAAACAACAATTGCTATGGAATGTGCTGGCCTCTCTGCACATTGCAAAACAAATGCTAAACGGGGTTTGTAAATGTGACTGCTTATTGTAGGTACCTTTGGTTTGGGATCCCACAGTACAGATGTGTAGGAAGCCTCATGATTTGGGATTCAAAAAGCAATGGAGCAAATTGGTAGAATAAAAACCAACAAAATGCTATTAATTATCAAGAAAATACCTTTAGCTCAGGATGGTCCTGAACTATATAAATTGTTGCCAGCCAAGAGAGAGCTACTGACTCACACCATTGTTTTCTAAGCATCCTTTTGGGGAGACTGTTCGCTTGGGCTTTTTTTTAATTTTCTTTTCTATATACAGCTTTATCAGCAGTCCAAGGCAGTAAGATACAGTCAGTTTGCACAGAATTTGGAAAAAATGTGTTCAGGTCGCGTGATTTCTGTAACATGTTTGTTCTTCATAAATTACCTCCCACACCTCATCACCTCCCTGTGTCACTGTGGTGCCTGGCTGGTACTAATGTGCTGGGCTGGATTCCCCTCAGTCCCACACATGATGCTTAGCCTCCCCCAGGTCCCGCTTGAAGATTGGCGTCACATCCTTTACCACATCCTTTGCCACGTCCTTTGGAAGCCCCAGACAATGTCGCTTGGCAGCAGCCTTGGCCCTCATATTGACCTAAGTGGATCTTTGGTCTTACTCATTTTGGCCTAGTTATATTATATTGCCTTATGCTACATGAAATGGGTACCACAACACCCAAAATCTTTCAAAAGCTTGTCCTAATCACTTCCTTTTTTTCCCAAAACAGCCTGTGAGCGCAAGAATGCAGAGGCCGCGAGGCTCCTGGTACAGTACAACGCTGATACGAACCATCGTTGCAATCGAGGGTGGACGGCTCTCCATGAGGCTGTCTCCCGAAATGACCTGGAGATTATGGATATCCTTGTGAAAGGGGGTGCCAAGATTGAGTCCGCAAACGCCTATGGGATCACTTCTTTATTTGTGGCAGCTGAGAGTGGGCAGTTGGAAGCTTTGAGATACCTGGCAAAATGTGGTGAGTACAGAATGTGCTTTACTCATTTCATTCTCACTATTCCAAAGTTCCCATTAATTCTCCCCTGGCTCAGTTTTTCTGCCTCTGGAGACAAGGCCTAGCCTGCAGAAGTGCTGGAACCCTGTTGCTCCAGATGGCTGAATTGTGTAGGGTCTTTCAGAGAGCGTGGTCTAGACACACGTGCTTCCTCAGCATCCATTCATGGTCACTTACTTTGGGAAGTAGTATGGTGCTCTCTAATTGCATTGCCTGACAGCTTTCAAAATCCATATTGCTGCACACATGTAGCCTAAAATCCGATCAGTCATAGAAGACAACTGTAGGTGGCAATAGATGGCAGAAGTTGAACATTAGCCAACCCCATCTGCTCATGAACATGTGCAGTGGTGGGCAAGGTTAGCTCTCCTCCACTACTTAATCCTGCTGAAAATAGATAAAGTATTATTGTATAGTTAACGGATTTACATGAAGCAGAAGAAGACTCTCTCTCCTCGTCTGTATATATTCAAACATATAAACTGAGTGAATTTGATTCTAGTTTACACTAAACCCACCTTTTACCACTCCACTCATGCAAAACAGCTTTACAATAAGTACAACATACTTTACTACCTATTCTGAGGCATATTTTATTTTCACTGTGGGCCACTATCTTCAGTGTAGGTGAGAATTGGGTCCTGCACTTCTGAAACAGGAGCCAAACAGTGATGAAGATAAGAAAAACTTCTGAAGCAGTTAGTATGGCTAAGAAAAATATGAGAGTTGAGGAATGAAAAAAAGTGTTCTGCTGTCCAAGCTAGCATTGTCAAGTCAGTTTTATATGAGCAGTTAGCCCATCATACTGCCTACAATTTTAGAAACTAAGCTAGAATGTAATTTGTGTTTCAACCTAGATAGATATTAGGATTTTCTTAAAGTTCAATTTTGAGAAAAATACACAGGAGAAAATCCAATAAAACTGTCCAATTGTTTCAAGCCCTGAAAAGCTCCTCTGAGAGTCTCAGGAATGATATCACTGCATGAGCAAAGTTCATCATAAAAAGGGTTTCTTTTTCATTTCTTTTTCATTAGGAACATAGTCCTGTGTTTTGTTTTGTCACTGCAATTCTCCTGATGTTTCCAGCTACAACATCTTCAAAGGGCCAAACACAACACAGATGTTTCGGTTTGGGGTGAGAGCACAGGGAACTGTTCTCTTTGGCAGGGGGGTTTCATGATCAAACGGGAGACTGATTGGCTTCTTTATTGGAGTTTAGAAGCAAAGCTCCAGTGAACTGTCATTCCCATTTAGAATGCACATAGAGCAGCCTTTCTGAGGACGCCCTGGTGCAGTACATTACAGTCGAGACCCAGGCTTTAAGGCCTTAAATACCTAGAACAGAAAACACTAGGTTCCAATTAGGTGTCGGTTTATTCTTGTGTGTTATTTATTAAGCCAAGGACACGCTAGACTTCAAGAAAAAATGCCCCCAAATAATCTAGTAGCTCATTAATAATATTTATCTTTTTGGGGGTTAAAACTTACCATTTGGAGCCTAACTTCAACCCTCATGAAATGAAGAGATATGGCCTCAGGTGTTGAGCTTTGAAATGAAATATTCATTGACTAAGGCATGACCAAATAAATGTTGATTAGAATTGTTGCTTGGTACTGTGCAGATGTCATGTTATAGAGTCCTATTTTAGCCTGGATATGTACTAAAATTAAAATACATTATAAATAGTATAAATGTACTTATGGTGTGAATATATAGATTGTAAATAATATGTATAAATATCAATAGAATCACAGAATCATAGGACCATAGAATCATTTAGGTTGGAAAAGACCCTTAAGATCATCAAGTCCAACCATAAACCTCACACTGCCAAGTCCACCACTGAACCATGTCCCTCAGCACCACGTCTACCCGTCTTTTAAATACCTCCAGGGATGGTGACGCAACCACTTCTCTGAGGAGCCTGTTCCAATGCTTGAGAACCTTTTCAGTGAAGAAATTTTTCCTAATATCCAATCTAAACCTCCCCTGGTGCAACCTGAGGCCATTTCATCTCATCTTACCACTTGTTACTTGGGAGAAAAGACCAACCCCCACCTCACTTTCAAGTAGTTGTAGAGAGCAATAAGGTCTCCCCTCAGCCTCCTTTTCTCCAAGCTAAACAACCCCAGTTCCCTCAGCCGCTTCTCATAGGATTTGTTCTCTAGACCCTTCACCAGCTTCATTGCTCTTCTTCGGACACACTCCAGCCCCTCAAGGTCTTTCTTGTAGTGAGGGGCCCAAAACTGAACACTGTATTCAAGGTGCGATAAATATTTATCATAGATACGTAATCATAGAATTTTGGAGAGCACCCATTGAGATCATCTAGTCCAAACTCCTGCTCAGGAATAGCGTATATACATAGTTTAAACACATAAATACTAATAGAATTATTGTGTCTAAAGAAAAGGCCATGCTATATAAAGAACAGCACACTTTAAAGTTTTTTGCCTTTGAGCTACAGCTGAATGGAGCCTGGATTCATGGTTGGGAGCTAATGGCTGCCACCCACGTTACACTCTCCCTCATAAATTTTACAACATATTAAAAGCCAGTGGAGATCTATGATATAACTGTATACAACTGATAAGACTGTATCACCTCTGATATGACCTCATTCACATCCCTGTCCAGCCCATTTTGTAGCTCTCATGTCATGGAAAGAGATGTGTTCATTCAAAGTACGTTCCTTCTGTCTGTTTTTAACCTTTTGGTGCTATAAAGATTTTCTTCCTTCCTAGGCGCTGATATAAATACTCAAGCTAGTGATAACGCCTCTGCTCTTTATGAAGCCTGTAAAAATGGACACATACCTATTGTGGAGTTTCTTTTGTCCCAAGGAGCAGATGCTAACAAAGCCAATAAGGATGGCCTGTTACCTCTTCACATAGCAGCAAAAAAAGGGATTTGCGAGTAAGTTTTAGTTCATTTCATAGTTTCATCTTTTAGACAAGAATCCAAAGTCCTTATGAAAAGGAGAATGTAACGTCCCAGATCCAGTTCTGAGCATTGCGAGCAAGGGAGCTGCCGGTTGAGAATGGGGCTCTCCGCTTGTGGAGCTCAGGTTGGAAGTTAGAAACTGACGGGTGTGTTTGTGGGTTGGGATGGATGAGATGGGGTGAGTAGGAATGCGGGGTGCAAGATTCCTTTAGTTTTGCCAAGATATCACCTATTGCAGCTAAATAACCTCATGTATTTTGGAAGTGGATTAAACTGAACTCCACAAAATTTGCTTGAGATGGAATAAAAAAGCATCGGGGTGGGGGGGGGTGGTGGCGGGTGCGTGTGTGTGTGTTACTCCTCAATACGTATTGCGGCATAGTTTGCAATAATTTTCTTACATGAACCTATTGTATTTATTCTTCAAAAGCAGAACATGCTGCTTTCGTCTCTGATGTGTTCAGGTTTTATTGACAATAATTCAGATGCTGACAGCGGGAAGTGGCTAAGTGAATCTCTAGGGCATTAGTGAGATTGTTGCTAGAATATGGTGTCCAGTTCTGGTATCCTCCCTTTCAGAAACCTTTCAGGAAATTGGAAAGGCTTCAGAAGAGAAGTACAAGAATTACTCACAGTCTGGAAAATACACTTTATTAGTGAGTGATTAAATGACTCTTAAATGTAACAGACAAATGCATTAAAAGATCTAGTGGTTTGTTTCCGAAATGAAATGTGCTTGGGGTAGAATTGAGGACATTCTTTAAACTGTGAGAAAAGTAACTAATGGAAAAAACAACCAGGAATCAGGTAGATTTACCAGTCCTCTGAAATAAAGGTGCTTATAGGAGGGGGAGAAACTCTGATAAGCCTGCTATAAAGGATATCAATTTTGGAGATGCTGCCTAGGGATGGGACTGTTGCACTGTCATGGAAATACTTGTTTACCTAGCTCTTTCAAGACCTGGGACATTGCAGCGTGCTTCTGAATAAGTCCTTAGCATTTATTTCTGATCCTAGAGCAAGTTTTGTCTCCTGCCTTTAACCCCTTGCTGCTGGGAGGGCCAGAGACCCACTACTGTTTTTGCAAAACACAGTCACATCTTGCAGAGACAGACCCTTTTGGTGACTGTAGTTGGACTCTCCTAACTATCACAGTTTCTATCAAAAACCTTTCAGCAATAGTCGAAGGAGAGAGCATATCCAATTGCAAAGACTGTTTCTGGATAGTAAAGCTATCTTTGCAAACAACTGCTAGAGCAGATTCTTATATATTTCATGATGTCTGGGGAATGAAAACTTTTGACAGCACTACACCTTCCCATAGCATCTTTTATCCCAGCGGTTAGGTCTACTTCGGAATCACAATTAAGCTTCTCAAATGACTTTGATAGACCTGAGGATATTCACTTTCTGGAGTAGGCCTGCTTCTTTGTGCAAGCTGTGCATTCCAGAGGGCAGCCCAGTGTGAATTTATGTAATGGGTTAATATGTTTAGGGCATGTACGTGAATACCCTCCATAGACTATTGCAGCCATGATTCAAAATTTTTTCCGGGGTTTGAGTTACAAAGACGTTTTCTTGAAAATAAACACATTTTAGATGAGAAATGTGCCAGAGACAGAACCCAGCTCCAGTTGCTCACTTTCAAAAAAGTTCATTTGAAAGTACAGTAAGTTGATCTGAATCCAATTTGTACGTAGAGTCTGGACCAGCTCTCTGAATCTTTTCTTCTCCTCAATAGTTCCACGCCCTGACCTGAAAAGTAATTTATATGGAAACTCTGCAACCTGAGTCCATCCCCATGTTATGAAAGAAAGGGCCTGATTCAGACCTCACATCCATTATTCCCAACACCCAGCAGCATAAATGAAACCAGAATTCAGCCCAAATGCTGAGTTCCTTCACTTGCAAAAGACTGAGCACAAACTTTTGTGCACAACTGCTGCAAACTAAGTGCAAAAGAAATAAAAAAGGAAAAGATCTTCTCTTATAAATATTTATCTAAATGACAAAGCTTTAGCCCAATTGGCTGATCATTCTTAATTCCTTCGGTATTCAGTAAAATAACACCCTTCACGGTGACCTCTCTTTGTATTCCTGCAGATTTAATACGTAATTCTGCAGGAATTCCACGCTTCAACTTTTTGCCAGAGCACGAAGGCTCCCTACCACCAAAAAGCCAAGAATGTGGTCCCAAGGCTCAACTGTCAACTCTTGTTGCTTGGTGTTTGTTTATTTTAAATGACACCTTGTCAACACTGACCTGAAATTCATAAGGGTCATCTCATCAGCTGTAGGACAATCGCAAGCAGTCATTTAACTCCTTCCCTCGTGGAACTGAGCTGCTGAGAAGGGAAGACTTTGTGAAGTGTGGGCAGATTTATTAAGTAAACACAAGTCATTAAACTCTTGGCACACTCATACTAAGGATGGTCTGCCTCCCGCTCCATAGAATTTCTAACAAATAGAAATCATGGAAGCAGGTGTCAGGGATAAGGGGGAACTCAGCACTGTTTCAAAACTGTCCGTGAAGCTCAGCCCTCTGACAGATGCGGGATGTGGTCTGGCTTGTTTGGCCTTGGCTGCCTTCACTTGAGCTGCCTTCTCCCTCTAGACAGTCTTGAAGGACTGCAAATGTGGAGGCACCATGTTACTGAACCAACCCACTTTGGAGGATGAGGAAGAGAGACAGGCTCAAGCTACAAAATTAAACTCTGATACAAATTCGATGCTTCCTGCTTTTCCTCTCAAAATAAATCTGGGGTACAGGGAGTGTACTGAGGTCTGGGACGTTGCAGCACTGGGATGCAGAGCACTCCTGCGGTGAGGTTCAGGTCCTCCTTGCAGACAGAAAAGATGCAATGCCTCTTTAACTCAGATGTGGAGAGCTGGCTGAAGCACATATGCTGGAGGGAAAGAACAAAACAGACCCTTAAATCTTCAAAACACTTGATCATGGGATGACTAATGCTGGCACTTGGCATGGTGTCCTCGCAGTGCTCTGTGCCCTTTTTGTTATTATGGCTCTTGCAGAACATTTGCTAACGGTGGGAAGTTGCCAGATCACCAGCACCCAAACCTCCTGCTCCCTGGTGAGCGTCACAGCGCTGGAAGATTAGTGAGGCTGCGTGGAGAAAAAAAACCCATGCTTAATTTCCCAAGATATTTACATAATTTTAAAAGCCTTTTTGTTTAAAAATGAGATGTAGAAGTAACTTGGAGACATCAACAGTCCATTATGTAAATAGGAAGATAATCCTGTAAAGTGTTATGCATCTTCAACTCTTATTTCAGCTCCTGGGAGCGTTGGAGGCTCAGTCTTTCACAGGATCATTCCGTGCATCACAGACAAAGGTTTTCCTGAGACTAGCGCTTATATTTGGCTTAGTTCATTATGTAAATATATGTTTGAGGGCCCAGTGTTGGGACCAGCCATTGCAGTCAAGCTGAAGATACACAGCGTTTTAAAGGAGACACGCTACCTGGTAGGAAACTGAACTTTGCATGTTGATGTGTTAGAAGAACTGTTGACTGCTAGGTAGCGTCGTCTGCATGGGAGGAAGAAGAGGAGGAGAAGGTGTGCTTAGCCTATTGGCTCCCACAAGTTCCTTTTTGGATATCCCTCTCTCCACAGGCATGATATAGGGAGCATGGGCATCTCCTGAGACAGTAGGCAGACTCAGGTTGGATCGTCCCTAGGCTCTTTCTGGAAGTAGCTTAATCTTGTTTGCATTTACAGAATCAACCCAGTGCCCTGGCTAAACCATCCAACTTTATGAGCAGGAAATAAGGGTTTAACCCATGGGGCTGGTCATGCAGCTCCAATGGCACCTATGGAGACATAAAAATGATCAGATTGGTGACGGCGGGGTTCCTGTACATCATATATTTGAACTTGACATTACGTAACGAGAGCAGCTTGATTTATGTTGCTGCGTTTAAGGCCACATCACACTTTCCAATAGCAGTCCCTGATTACTCGGGTTTAGGACTTGGCTGTACATTTTTTCTCCTTGGGCTAAAGCATGGAAACCAGCCTGGAAAATATTTTTATTTCTTTTTCTCCCCTTTCCTAATTGCCTTTTTGGCTCCCCGTGATCTCGGTTGGACGTTGACAGCCCCATGGATTTGCCACAGCCAAAAGCCACACAGTGAGGGCCTCCAGGATGGGGATCAATCCAGGGTAATAACTGAATTGTAAAATCTGTCAGGGAGGCCTGGGAACCAAAGTTAGTAGTTTATCCTAGCTCAGTCCTGCAGAGGAAGGTTTGGTTTCACCCCCTTTCTGGTCTCAAGGCTCTTGCTGTGGCTGTGGCCCATGAGGCCTACCAACACCTTGTGTTGGCGCCCTTCTCTGATGAGCAATAAAGCAATCCCGATGGTGGTGGGGAGATACAGCCTATCTGCTGGCACCTCAGGCCGTGCACCTGTTCTTCCAGTCCTACCCACAGCACCATGATGAAGGTGCAGAACTTCTGGGAGATCCTGGCTGGGTGCCATTTGGGCTGTGGCACGTAAGAGAAGTTACAGCTGGGTAGGTGAGGTGCCAGCACATGGTCTCTTCTATCATAACTGCCCCTGTAGCTGCCATTACCTCATAGAAACTGAGTGATAATTACAAAAAAAAATTGTTCCTCCATGAAAGAGGGAGTCATACAACTCACATTTTTTACAAGGTAGGAGCATAGGGAGTTGTTGACAGGTTTCAAGTTCACACGCTGGTTTCTCTCGGAGAGCGCTGGTCCTGTGCCCAAGTTAGCAGGCTCCCTCTTATGATTACAACCATACAGCTACAATTTGCTGTACGCTTGTAGATCCCCTAGATCTCACTGACTCTCCACCCGGCAGGATTGTCTCCATGCTGATCCCTGTGACAAGCCGCACCCGTGTCAAGCGTAGTGGCATCAGCCCCCTGCACTTAGCGGCTGAACGCAACAATGATGACATCTTGGAAGAGCTCATTGATGCTGGCTACGAGGTCAACACCGCTCTCTCCAACGAACGGTCCTGCCTTTATGAGGACAGACGCACCACTCCCCTCTATTTTGCTGTTTTTAACAACAATATCTATGCCACAGAGCTCCTGCTGCAAGCTGGAGCCAACCCCAACGTCGACCTCATTAACCCATTACTCATCTCCATCCGCCACGGCTGCCTGAAGACCATGAAACTGCTCCTTGACCATGGAGCAAACATTGATGCCTATATATCAAGCCACCCCACCACATTTCCAGCAACCATCATGTTTTCAATGAAGTACCTTTCCGTGCTGAAGTATCTCCTGGATCTGGGCTGTGACGCAAGTTCCTGTTTTGATTGTCAGTATGGAAATGGCCCACACCCTGCATTAAATTACAGAAGGGACAGACTTAATGATCCTCAGCTGTCCAAGGAGCAAACCATAGTACAGGTAAGCACTTCCTAGTCTACCTAAAGTACTTCTGAGGACGTCTCATACCCATGTATCTTGACAACTATAATGTATTTTTTCTCCCAACTTTCCTGTGAGAGAAGATGCCTTTATTCCTACATTATTTACAGAAAAAAAAGGCTCAATAAGAGTATATGAATGTTCCAAGTCCATGTTCAATGACAGCAGGAGGGTAGGCAACAGCCGCTGTGGCCCTAGCTTGAATTTGCAGTGAATTATAGCCATCTTGACAGCCTTGCCATCAGATCTGCAATATTCTTTTCCTCTGGACTTGAGGTGCCAGGAGTGAAACATGTTTTCTTGACAGGCAGTGTCATATGGGTGGTAGCATATGGGCAGTAGCATATGGACAGTAGAATCCTGCTTGTTTTATTTGCCCTGTAAGATTTGTTTTGTCTGATATGGAATTTAAGCTCCTGGTTAAACTAAAATTGTCTAGTGCTTCATTTTATGAATGTAAACCAGTGAATGTAAATAGTTGCAATTTCTGAGTCTACTGGATAAGCAGCCCTGGGGTGAGAGCGTAAATCGTTACATTAGCTATATGACTGTGCCTGATATTTGTAATTTTGAAAAGAGATTAGGAGATTTAGACGCATGATTTGGTATTTTCCAAGCCACTTACAGAGTTTAGATACCCACATTTTGCATGTGTATCTTTGCAGTCCTTTTCAAAGCACAGCTGGGCTCAGCTTCCCTTGGGCTGGAATTGGACTCTCAATACCTTAAAGGACTTTGCAGAACCTCGGATTACACTTTTTTTTCCTTTTTTTTTTTTTTTTTCTGTTCTCTTTATGTTGGCTCCTGCCAATATATCTCAAACAAAATCTGACCCTCCAATCAAAATTTGCTATCCTTCATCATACAACGCAACAAAGAAATCCCAGCACGGCAGTCTTTCCATTTTGCAAAGAATCAGGGATGAAAAAAACCAGCTTCTCAAATATATCATCTCTATGATATAGAGAACCATGATATGGTAACATGTAGAATGAATAGAGGGCTGGAATTTCAGGGCAAGGAGAGAGGGTTTGTCTGTAGCCCTCTATGATATCCTAGCCACTCAAAACCAGTTCTGTTTTGACTTATTTAGGCACATTATTTCCCTCTGATGCTCACCTAAAACTACTTTTAGTGCCTAACAAAATATTAGGTCACTCACAAACAGTCTCGTCACCTCAAAGGTCAGACCACATGAGGCAGAGGTAGCAAAAGCTGTGTAAAATTATATCTGTGCCTAGTGAGAGACTAGTGAGGGACAAATGCATACAGAGAAAAAACAATCCCTTCTCTCCAATACTATTTTAAATTTGGTTCTTACTGCTAGGAATTTCTCTAATAAAATTAAATCTTTTATAGTGTAGCTTCATGTATAGTTGTGATATGATTTGTATTCTGAAATACAGAGGAACTTACAAAATTATAGCCTTCTCCACATGAAAGATGTGCATTTTTTATTTTCTTGTATAAGATGACGTAAGGATAATAAATCTGAATGATTAGTCTTCATACAGTAACGACTGTGAGCTACTGGAAGCGGATTTGAAAATTGCATAACTATAAATCATTAGTGTTGCTACTAAGTTAATGTATCCTGGAGAAAGAGAACGCAGAAAAATGGTTGCTGTCTCACTCCACATTTCCAGAATTGCCGTGTCAAAACCATGAAGGTGGGGAGTGAAGTATCCTACTGCCGCGAGAGGGCATTCAGGGGGCCACCGAGACTGCAGGCTCGGAGTCACTTAGTCCCTGAGTCAGTCCCATTGCCTGTAGTTGCACGTTTGCATTATTTTGCTTCGTTTTGCTGTGGTTCTTTTCCTGCAACATGTTTTGGAACGTTTTAATTCCAGAAAACATTTTTGTAGGCTGAAGTTGTAAATAGGGAAGAGAGAAAAAGGCAGGCAAGGTCTCTGGCAAAGAGAAGAAGAGGCAAGCAGTAAGATCCAGTGTTTTATTGCCCTACATATGTCTCTGCATTTAAACTCTGACAAAGTGGAGTTACTGCTTGGAGGTGTTAGCGCAGATTCCCAATTTGCACGTCCTATGCATAAGTGCATGACAATGGCATATGCACTAGAGAACAACAGCCAGATATACTTAACTGAACTCCCAAGTAGGAAACTGGGTTGTCCACTGGGATTACTGTATCTAATTTTCCTGAGAAACATTGCATGGTGGTGCTCATTGAAAAAAAATAAGTCAGAAGTATAGTAAACACCTCTGTGAATGCTGTCACCTTGAATGAAATGGCCTTACAATTTTCTGCAGCTTTATTCTTTCCTAGGTGAGCTAATATAATTTTATTTCTGAATAAGCGTATCCACACAGGAGTTTAATGCATTTTGAGTTAGGGCTCATGCATGTATAATCAAATGTGATCTAGTTACAGGAGCTTAAACTGAAAGAGGTTTAAGCTGGTGCATTATCTTTCACGTTTGGGGTGGGCTTGGAGGGTGCCTGCAGACAGTTGCAGTGACTAAGCTGATGGATGGTGCTTAAGCCACCATCATTCAATTGGGTTCGGCCACATGCCTGAGCTCTTATCCACACCGTGTGATTTAATTCATCTTAAATTTTCTGGCTGCTCACATGCAGCTAAGTCCACAGATACCTTCATCATATGCAGCACCATAACCGAGATAGATGAAGCTGTCTGGTATAATATGCATATTTAGATTAAAGTGGGAAGAGAAGTCACTACTTTTTTGAAATGAGACTGCTTAAAGTCAGGTCCTTAAGTCTATTCGTCAGTATCTCCGTAAGCAGCCCTCCATGCAATGACTCTGAGTGCTCTGCAGCTTGCACTGGGGGCAACAGATTTGCCTGATCCAGGACTGAGTAAGGCTCCTCTAATACAGACCTCTGCTCTGTATTAGGCCCAGGATAGTTCTCCTATGGGCGAGTAAAACTGCCTGGGATTTATCTCTGCAGAGCTTTCTCCAGGCTTGTTTCCAGTGAAGTGTTTGGTCCCCAGAAGCTGCCGATACCAGTGGGTTCACCAGAAGTAGGAGGTGCTGTGCTCTGCTGAATCTCCCACTTTCCCTAAGGCTCCTTTGTGCACAGTTGCCCCACAGAGCCTCTCCCAAGAAAGGAAAAGGACCCAGCACGCTGGGTCACAGTGGCCTGGGCTGAGTGGAGCTTTCAGAAGCTCTCTTACTGGCTTGGGGAAAAGCTGCGAGCACTTCTCTGCCCTCCCATTTCTATGGAAGTCGGGCCTTTGGACCCTGTAAACAATTCAGCATCCTTTCCATGCTCCAGAGCGAGGACTCCACCAGAGCTTTGTGTCCTCCTGTGCTTGTAAAGAGGGCATTCTGCCCTGAGTTGCAAAAAAAGAGGCTTTTGTTGAAGTGTTCTGAGGGGAAATTGGTAATTGCTCTCACAGTTGGTAGAAGGGTGGGACCACCAATGCAGCTGGGGTTGCTGCTATTGTTGCAGTTTCCATGGGTGCACTCATGTCCCACTGACTGTAGTCAATCTGTTTTTCCTTGAAGTTTTGTGAAATGGTGTCTACTCCGGAGATGAGTCGCTGGGCTGGGCCGATCATCGATGTTCTCCTGGATTATGTGGGTAACGTGCAGCTCTGTTCCCGGCTCAAGGAGCACATTGACAGCTATGAGGACTGGGCTGTCATTAAAGAAAAAGCAGGTATGGTTACCCAGGAGAGAACCTGGCAGAAATAGTCTCACTATTGGATTCAGAACCTCAGACACCATCTCCCCTTAGTATTCATCCCTTAAATGTGATAGGAGACTGAATTACATTTTGGACCAGGTAGGGGGTCCAAAAATGAGACGTTGGTGGGGTGTCACTGAGTCTGTGATATTAAATTCCTCCTTCTCCCAAGCAGAAGCTGTCCCTCTCAAGTTTAAACCTGTTCCACTCATGTTTCTGTCCTGCCTGTCTTTCAGAACCCCCACGACCTCTTTCCCATCTTTGCCGCATCAAGGTACGAAGCCTGGTTGGAAGAAACCGCATTAAGCTTCTCGACACCTTGCCTCTCCCGGACAGACTGATTCGATACTTACAGCATGATTACTCACAGTGATCCCAGGCACTCTGGACACGCAGCGGCTTCCCGGCATGGCAAACCCAGCGTCATCATCATGGCGAGGGCGCACATCGTGCACGGTGGGGAGGAAATTGCTGCTGGATTGGTCAAGCGCCCTCCAATGACTAATCTAAGAGAAATATGCTTCTGAAGCATGAGCGAGAAGAAAACGGAGGAGACAGAGAGCTAAACATAGGACTGTTGTTAGGTTTTCCAAGAGAAAACACTTACGATTCACCTCAGAGCTTGGTCTGCAAAGAACAAGAAATGAAAGCCAACACTGAAAAATGAGTAGTGCTGAAGCAAGTATCAGTGAGGAATTCAAAGGTGTCCTGGGGTTGTGGTGGAGCTTAGCATCCTTGCTGTGATCACAATTCAGAAATTGTCAAGAGTCCACATATTTGGGAAAACAATCACATTTCCTTCACTGACTGAGATTTTTATTTTAGTTTCTATTCTACTGTTTGGATTTCTGCTAAGTGTGCTGGTTGCTAATTCTCTGGTACTTTGACACCATCTGGCTAACAATTTTACTTTCATTTTTTGGACTTTCTTATTGAGTACTTGATTTCTGAACATTCAAATATCAGAACTTTTTAATAGACTGAAATACAGAAATGCGGATTCCTTTGAAAGTCGAGGAAAGGTTAATTTAAGAAGGATGTAAGAATTGTAGTTGCATGTAGTGAATACAGTTCATTTTGTATTACATTTGCAATAAGAAGTAGATGAAATTCTGCTTAAGAGAATTTCCTAGACTGGGGATTTGAGAGCAACTCTGAGTTCTTTCTTCTTTTTTTTTTTTTGGTGTAAATTAGAAGTAGCTGCACTGTAAACAATAGCTTTACTCTGTCATGAAGCTGGTGTCAGAATGCGACAAAGCCGTAGAGGAGCAGGAACAGAAACTGATGTGAAGGAGAGAGTCACGGTACGTAGGGAGAGGCAACATGGCTAAACCAACTTTATCTGTTCCTCCCCTAGAAGATCTTGTCCCTACAAAACCCAACCTCTCAGCTCCTTGATGTCTGCGGCTATAATGATACCATCACTGGAAGAAAAGAGAGATTATTTTGGAATTATGAAAGTCAGACTTTGAGATTTATGAAAACGAATACCCATAATTAGGCTTCCAAATCCTTATTCAGGTGCCTGAACAATGACACCTTGCATGCACCAGGTGTAGTCCCACTTAAGCCAACGAGAACCACATTTGGTGTCCGATATTACTGAGGCAGAATAAAAGTCTTAGGATTTAGTCCTGAATTTCCTGACTTTGGAAGTTTGAAGTATCTATTAGCACCCTTTAACACTGATGAAAGTTATTATCTCAGCTTCTTTGAAAATTAGGTCACCTATTTACAGCTCAGATCCACAACTGATTTATGGCAGTTTAACAAGTTACCATCTATCAGCTGAACCACTGTAATTGTCCGTGAAATTCTTTTATTGAAGTTTTTAACAAGTCACATTCCCTCCCAGCTGGGGAGGCTGAGGCTCCCATGAACAGTTATTGGCAGTGACTACAGCTCAGTTGACAGGTGTGACTTGCTGCACCACTGATTCGATGAGTGCCTCATTCCTGACTGGGCACCTAAGTAAGGATGGAAGAGCCTGAATTTTGGAACTACATCTTTGCAGATCTTATGCTAGAAGCACACTCATTCTTACCTTAGGTGACATAGGAGCCATGCACCATGGTTTGTTTGGATTCTCCACGAGACCTGACAGATCTTGTTCTGTTTGTTGGCCTGCATACCATCCATCCATGCTATCAGATAGAAATGTAAGTAGGGAAAATGCATTGCACTGAGTTTTATTTGTGTGGAGTTTTATGCCTTAACACAGGACTAAAAGTGTGTTGCACGCATGTAAGTCTGTCTGGGCACACGAGTTCAGATTCTGTGATGGTTTTGTGTGAAATGTGTTCAGCACTTATGGGACAGAATGTGAGCAGAAGAATTGGTTACAGGTACAGGCACCAATGTCCATAGCTGTCCCCTTCCCAAATGCAAAAGAAGTTGAAAAACCATGAGAGTTTCAATTCACACTGAACAGCGATCTTCTTGCAAAGCTTTGGAAAGGCAGGTGAGATTCCTCCACTGCTGAAATTTCATCCAGTGACTTCCATTACTACCAGTTTAGGATCTACCCCCTTGTCTCCTGCAGCGTGAACAGGGAATTGCTTCAGGATGGAAAAATACTGGGTGGAGGGAAAGGGATGGAGAGCAGGAAATCGTTAGACCAGTTTTGCCAATGAAGGCCCTCTATTGGTATGCAAAAGCTTGAGAGATGGAAAATCACCTGTGGAGTTCAAGCATCTGTCACTTTATGGGGCTGAGCAGCTGCGTCTTACTCATATTGATATAGATCAGAAGAAAATTCCTTGAAATTAAACAAGTGTAACAGAGCAGAGACATAGAGGGTAATGGATACAGACACCACTTGTTGGAAACCATTTACTTAAGTGCTTTTTTAGTGTGCAATGACAGCCCTGGAGACTGCTGGCCGGCAGAAGCCTTCACAATCACCAACCGCATGTATAACCACAGGGGTGGGATTTCATAAGCTATCCCAAACTGGGAATTTCCCCTAAGCCAACACTGTTATGTACGCAAGTCTCGCAAGTTACAATTTCTTTTTATGCCCTCAGAGAAGTTGAAACTGGGTTTGAGTGGAGCAAATATGGAAAGTCCATTTCTTCTTTCAACCAAGAGACCTTTGTCTCCATTGGGAGATCCGTGTCCTGGTTGCTCTCAACCATCTGTCCTCAGCAGGAGAGCGCTGGTCTGATGGGAACGTACCACAGCTGCGGGAAGGATAAGGGCACACTGTACAGAGAAACTGAGGAGGGAAGAGGCTATTTGAGGGGAAATCTGGTAATTACAATGCTGTTAAGTCCTTTCTGCTTGATCCTAAGAGCAAATCTTCACACACTCAGTTTACGTTTATTTGCACTGAAATGGAGCCCACTACCTCTCCACTCCAGTCATTGACACAATATTTTGTGCGCAATACTGAATCTGCACAAATTCGATGTATATTTAATGCATCTATCTAGAAGTTACTGTGAAAAGACAAATACCCTAAAACCCAAACAAACCAGGATTTGTAAGCAGATCAGTAGTTCTAGTGCAAGGTAAAGTGGCTTGTTTTTACTGAGTGTGATAGATAGACTCCTTCAGAGATGATGACTTTATGTGAAATGTTCTCGGAATATTTCATGACCAGGTTACTGTACTTTTTTTTTTTTTACCACGACATGTGCAATTCACTTGATGTTCTTGTGCACTTTTTTGATTTTTTATTTCATTTTGTATGAAAGCTTTTTCATTTACCTCTCCCTTCCCATTATTTATAAAAGCTATTGTGGTTTTAACAGTTTAAATCTGCATTATTGTAGTAAAATAGCAGCTCTTGAATGTTACGTTTCCATCTTTCAAACAAAGTATGAATAAACAAGTGGATTCTGAAAGGCTATAAACTGTCCTGAATATCAACATTGAACAACCAAATACAAAAATAGTCAGGAAAAGTCGGAATCAATAACGTTGATGTTAATCTCAGGGGTCAGAGAACAGTAAGTATTGCTAGAGAGATGACAGAGTTGCTATTCTTTGCAAACCTTTTGGAAAATATCACACATCCCCTTCACTGATTTAGAATATACTTGACAATTATCTTCTGTTCATTTGTGTTTTACTTCACTGCTGCTCCAGTTCAGAGTCCCAGCAAGGGCCACTGCCTGCCCTGGGCTGGGGAGGGAGGTTCCGTGTCACAAAGGATTTTAAAAAGTAACATCCATTTAAATCTGAGGGTAAGAGCATAAATATCTGTGTGTCGGAGGTCATTTGGAACGATGTGGTTCAATCCTTCATTGCAACTTAAAAACATGCTATTCTACTACATGGGAAATGTACAGCAAACATCCGTTCAAATAAGAAACAGTTCAAAAGAAGAAAAAGAAAACAAAGAATTTAATATCCAGAAGGTAGAAACATGATTTTAACTCTCTTCTTTCTCTGGATTTCTTCAGAAACAAAACTCCTACAGAGGCTATCCACTTTGACAAGTATTTTAATTTTTATAGAAATCCGTATTCTGGTGCGATTCGCCGCACTTTCAAATTTCCCTTCTGAACTCAAGCAGGAACACTTGTCCACAGCAATCACTGCCATACCTGTGGTTCGTGCCATGACCTGCTCTGGTCACCCAGATGGAAATCCAGACCAATGCCAAGGAGGCTGCACTCGGACAGAGTTCAGCACCTGGCTTCATCTGGATTACAACAGTGTCACAGAGCTATTGGTGTGAGAAAGCGCCCCTATTTCCACGTAAAAAATTCTTTGCCTACAGCTCTGCAAATTCAGAGCCATAGTTCTCCTCCCATTAACTTCAACGGGAGTACTGCCTCTGGTTTCTCTTAGCATCTCCTCGTGGAGAGGGGCAGAGTCTCCTCATGGATTTTGTTTTTTCCAAAAAGGCAAAAAGGGAAAGACATCTAAATGTAGTCATATCCTCACTTCTGGATCAAGAGCTAACCTGATGATTTTAACCCTTCGATCAGCCCTTTACCACCTTGCACCTAGCATGTAGTTGCAGGTATGTGCTACCAAAGCCATTTCCTCTCTCCTATAGGAGTAACCTATACAGGCTTCATGCATATATTAAGTGCTGGTAGCAGGGAGAAAGCACCAAAAGCCATGTCTCTATCTGCTTTTGGCCTGCTGGACTAACACATTACAGCCGTTGTTTCCATAAAAGTAAACATTGGTGGGATGTACTGTGAGATTTAGGGAAAGAATGAGCTATTTTTAGCCTGAGAGTAGTTCATATCCTAATGAAAGTTGCAACCTGGTTATGTAACACCAAACCCCATTAGAAGATCCAAAATGATACTCTATAATTGCTTAAGATGTTAGTTTTTTCATGGCTGAAATGCGCTCAAAAGGAGTGGTGCCTGTTTTTCCCCTTATAGAGATGCAGAGTCATAGGAAGCTACGTTAGCCAGACACCAAGCCCATCAAGGCCACTTTTTATTGAATCCTGGGAGAAGTTCCCATTACCTTCAGTGAGAACAGGTTCAGGCCTTCAGAGATCACAGGTGTCCATTCTCTGGCCCTTTTTCCCCCATAATCCACTTCTCTGACCTCAGTGATTTACTCTAGTATAACTGAATAGATACAAGCCCGCAGTGTTAAACCTTTCAGATCTCAGGTTCTCTGCCTTAGCACCACTTTTTCCATGGGTTTAAGAGAAATATAACTTAAAAAAAAAGAAAAAACTATTAACTTTTCTAATGCAAACTTCTTAAAATAATTGGGAAAAAAACCAGACAAACCATTTGCAGACAGGTCTTGTGATAGCATCTTAAAATCAGGCAAGATAAAAGCCAGAAATCAAGGCAGGCTATTCTATGCACTTTTTTCTTCTATCATACTTTATGGTTTTGTATTCAACTAATACGATTTCTCATTTTTTCTGTTGATGCAGAACATTTCGGGATGCAGAATTTCGTCCTGCTTTCGTTTTCACCAGGTTAACACTAGCTAATTTCCCAGCCCCAGCAGAATTACTTTTGATTTACCTCACACTGAATAGGCAGAGATTTCAGCCCTCATATCCACCCACCAGTTGCAAACCAAACCTGCATCTACCCAGTGGGGCAAAAATAAACAGACTGCATTTGCAGAATTACCAAAATAAAATTACCTCCTTTCTTCCCATAATTTTTTCTTTTAATTCTCTCAGTGTTTACATACAAGAAGAGCTTAAATCAATCCACAGCCATGGTTTCTGCATTAAATACTGTCCTTCCAGTCTCTTGCACGCAAAAGGAAGTGACCTGAGTATCTTGACTTCTCCAGAATTACTTTAGAGTACAAAAACTCTTTGAATGGATTTAATTCATTTCATTTCACTGCTGCTGACGTAGGGCGACCCTGGAAAGATGTTCCCACATGGAGGAGGTCTCCTAGGTGTGAATGGCCCGCAGCCCCGCTCACTGCGGCTCAGACAATGCCCGTTGATGAAAGAGCCCTGCTTTGCCTCATCCTCCATCCCACCAGCTTTGTAAGGCTTATTCCCGATTTACACCCATGCAGTGAGAGGAGAGCAGAGCCCGAGTAGCTTCCCGACAGTCACTAATTTGCTTCAGCCCACCCAAGAGGAAGAGGGTGCGATCACCGGCCTCCTTCCCTCCATGGTGCCCAACTGGGTGTTTCAATTCACCCTCATGAGCTGCCGTGTTCATTGTGACTCTGAACAACCCCCTTACCCCGGGGGGCTAAAGATACCCAAAAACATTGAAGATCGGCGGGGGGACGGCAGGCTTGGTGGGGATGGGTTTCAAGACCACGGGCCGGTAAAGTTTCTGTCCCGTTCCGTCAGCCTCCTTGCAGAAGTGCGGCACCTCGGCTGGCAGCGCGGCCGCACTCTTCCTCCACAGCCCCAGCCCAGGGAACGGCGAGGGGGCCAGCGTGCCCGGGGGCTGGTACACCCCCGGCCCGGGGCAGGGGAAGGGGCAGCAGGTCCAGGCACCCACCCGGGCCGAGAGGACACCGGCAGCGTCCTTGTCCCCGGCATGCGGGACAGGCTCAGAGGGGCTCTCTGGGCTGGTGGTGTCTGAGCTCCGTTTGCTTTTCTTCCCCTCGTAGGGAGGAGGGTCTCTGGGGGCCGGGAGCCCCTCGATGCCGGCAGGAAAGGCCCTGGTCGGCAGGCTCGGGGCTGGCCGTGGCTCTTCCCAGAAAGAGGCGGGGAGCTGTCGCTTCCTCATGGGCACCTGGTCCGGCCTGGCGGCCTCGGGGTTTTGCTCCTGCAAAACCCCTTCTGCGGCAAGGCTGTCCTCCGCCTCGGCTGTCCGCAGCATCTTCTCGGCGGCAGCCCCACCGTGGAGGCTGGGGTCGGGCAGCTCGGGCTGGGGGACACGTCCCCTGTCCTCCGCCACCCTGCGCCAGCCGCTCTCGGGGGCTTTGCCGGGGTGGCACCGCGGGATCCGTGAGTACTTCTGGGAAAACCGCTTGAGCTGCTTCTGCAAGTATTTTCTGTGGTCAACCGACCGGCGACAAGGAGCCGACTTATCCAGAGCCGCTTTGATGTCACTGGAGGCCAGGTTGACGAAGTTCAGTAGGGTTTTTACCTCGCTGTCCGATGCCATCTCACTGGATGTGCCGTGTGGAGTTTCCCATGAAAAGTTTATAATCCACCTCTGGACAAACCTGGGAAAAAAACGACGGACAGACTTAAGAGCGGGAAGCCTCATTTCAAATAGCACTGGGCAAATGGAGGGAGGGTGGAGGGGAAGGACATGTCAAACTTCTCAGCCACACAAACAAGTTGTCCATCAGCTCACCTCCGTGCCTGCAAACTCCCGGCAGAGCCGCCGCGTACCCACAACCCACCGCCCTCCACCGCTGCCCCGGCACACACGGGCGGGCAAATGCCAGCCATCCTGGTGCTTAATCTTGTTAGATAGTGCTTAGGTGGAAAAGAAGCAGCCGGGGCTGCGGCTCCCGCCTCCCCGCAAGCGAGCGCGGACACTCACCCCGGCACACAGCGGCTTTTCCGGCCAGTTCTGGCGGCATCGGCGGCATCGCTGGGGAGAAGAGCCCCTTCCCCGCTAATCTCGTTAGGCAGGTTACACACCACCAACCTCGGCAGAGGCGGCCGGGGCCCGCCAGTGTTTGGACGCAGTTTAGCGAGCACTTGAGCAAGCTGAATGAATATCGACTCCGGCGAGTTCGGGGCTCTCCCAGGCCAATCAGAAGCCACTTTGCCAAATACAAAGCATCCCAATCAGGCGTCAGCCTCCCCTCCTCGCATTCTTTGCCATCACAAATTGTCGCCATGGGGACAGCCACAGAAAGACAGCTAATAAATACAATCATTTCCCCACAGTTTCTACCATTCTCCCTTATCCTCTTCACCCCTACCGAGGCCTTCCTTTTCAAAAATGACACAAGCTGAAGCGAAAATGCTGAGGATGAGTTAGGAAAGTTTTGACACCGTTTTCTCTGCACTACCCGAAGCTGTTTGAGAGCTGATACTAACCATGCTTCATTGGCACAGGACAATGTAATACGGGGGACTGGGCTAGCCTACTTTTAACCATTCCCCATCAGAGCCTTTTTTTTTTTTTTTTTTTTTTTAGGGGGGGGNTTTTTTTTTTTTTTTAAGGGGAGGATGATGTCAGAAAAAGGTAGGAAAGGAACAAATCTCTAAAGAGATGTGCAGATATCCATGGAAAGGGAGCTTGAGCGCTCAAGAATCTTGTCTTTATGTTTGCCCCCTCAATTGAGTTACACAAAAGCTGAATTACCCATTCAAACTACCCGGACAAAAGGATGGAGTTGGATAGTACTCTTGCATCTGTAGTCAAACAGTTAGAGACTTAAATCGAGTCGTCATGATGGAGAAAGAGTTAGACAAAGCCCATAGAATTGCCATCAGCAAACATTTTCCTGTGTCATATTAGTGGGTCTCCATGACTCCCCCTGGCCTGGGGACAATAGCACAAGTTTGCACACTCGACTACTGTCACCCTGCCAACGCTGGCAAGGAGCAGAAACAGGACAATCCTTTAAGGGGAAAGCATGCCCGCTGCAGGGAAGGTAAGAAGAGAGGGAAGAAAAGGCGTGTGAAATGCTAATTGAGCTGCTTCCTTTACTGATCCAGAGCTATGCGAGCCCTCCGCCTTCTCGCAGGCATGTCCCTAAGGGGTGGCAATAACTTAATAGCCCGGCAAAACCGGGAGCTGGAGGAAGAGGAGAGCAGAAGGGCTGCCCTTGGTGTGCACCGGGCACACCAAGGACACAGAGCCCATGTGCCAGCCTGGGACCCTCTGTCTCCCGTGACCAGAGCAGCACTGCTCCCCATCTCCAGCCCGCAGCACCCTGGGGGTGGGAAGAGTGGAGAGGGGCACAGGAGGTGTGCACCCACTCTCAGGGAGGTGCTGCCGGCTCTGGACCAAACACACACATGCCTTAGGGAAAGCAGGGACTGAAGTCCAAGCTGTTTTGAAAGTAAGATCTACCTTACTGATAGAAGGCATCAAAAGTCTGAGCACTGAGGGTTGAAACCAGCTACATTTTATGGTTATTTTACTGTATTTCTGTTCCTTTCATTTTCCTCAGAGAAGGACAAGATCCAAATTATACCAAACTCTGGGCAGAGGCCTCAGGGATGACCCTTCGGTGTCCCCATACTGGTGTGCCCAGTGCTGCCATCCCTATTCACATCATTTCTCCCAGTCTGGCCCAAGCCACATGTGCTGGCAGCCGGGCTCAGGTGTTTCAGGTCTAGGGAGACCCCGGGGCCAGGATATCCTGCAGCAGAAGATGCTACAGAGCCTTTGGCACTGTGGCAGGCTGTTACACAGCGGCTGATTTGCCACCGCAGATGTGCTTCTCTCTTCCCGGCTTCTATTTCAGAAGAAGTTCATGCCGTGGGAGACCTGGGATGGCTAGCCCTGCCTGCAGCCTCTATCATCTGCCTCATGCCAGCATGCAAATCTCTGCACAATCTTCTCCGTTCTGCTCATTTCGGGGGGGAACAATTTCCAGTCACCTGCCTGAGCATCTATTTCGGGATGTGCTAGCCGGGGCCTGGCCTCTCTGTGACCCAACACAGATCCTTCTCTGCCGCTGAGGCTACAGGGAGAGGTTTTGTCCAGCCCACAGAGAGATGCACGCCAAGGGATCACATCTCTGTTTGTAGCAACCAACTGCCTCCTGTGCTTGTGCGTTTGAACCCAACCTGCACACCAGGTTGCACAGTGCAGTCTCTAAATACATCTAGTTGGAGAGACAGAGAGACACGGGAGGGGCGCCTGGAAGCAAAGAATTGTCTCAACATGTTAATGAACTGGGTCCTCCGAGGCCTGGGAAACTCATGCCACATATTATGAGACCCTATGTCCAATCACAGGGGCTCAAGACCCCCGGGCTGTGCTCTGAGACTGAGGGCTAGTGGGCCAGTTAGACTGAGGAGGGCCGGTATGGATCTCTTGCTTACTGGAGGATAAGGGAAACCCAGCACCCCTCCAACACACCCATTGCAGAGGCCATCTCCAAGCCCCGAAACCGCAGCCATACCTGTCCCCTCCTGGAAGGACTCTTGCCTAGGATGCGGCTCCTTTGGCAACACATGGCAGCGGTGGAGGGGCTCCCCATGCCCTGCTGCGCTCCCTGCTCCGGCATCCCGTTCCCCTGCAGCTGAGTAACGGCGGGGAGCCGGGAGGGGAATGAACCGGCGATCAGGATTTAAAAACCAGAGCAACCCACCCTTCCAAGGTCAGACTCAGGTTGAGCTGCACAGGGTTTTCTCTAAGAGGCCACCGGAGCCCTTTTGTTCCTCGCTGCTCTCGCCATGTTCATCCCAATGTACATGTGAAAGGAACAATTAACAATAGGGCACTCCTCTCTGAGGATCCAATGCACTTTGAAGTGTCCACCAACCAAAGGCTCAAGAATGATACATCATTTTCCACTGTGAATGTGTCAAACTAGTGCAGCAATTGAAAAAATGTCTCCACATGCCTTCCCAGCATGCAGACAGGGACCAGCTGGAAAGCCACTTCATATACGACATGTCACCCCCTGACAGCTGTCTTCTTGGGAATTTTTGGTATGTGAAGTTTTCTAACTCCTCTTTTTAAGTAAAACACAAGAACAAATCCATTCACTTCAAAGTTGCGGCCAGGTCTTTCCTAAACTCGCAGCTTCTCCTTCAAGACTGAATAAAGGAGAGAGAAGAGAAGATTTCCTTACACAAAAATACCTGTGAAGTGTTTTTAAAGTGTCGCTCATTGGAAGCGATGTCAGCCTTTAGCCACTTCTACACCAAAACCTCCCACAGCTTATTTCCAGGCTGAGGAGCCCATTCTGCAAAGGTAGTTCAGCATCAGGCTGGAGCAGACCCACTAACCGCACCAGCAGACCCACTAACCACAACGCACACCATTAACTGGGGTCGGGGTCCCTCCGCTGTAAGCGCCCTGAGCAGTTCAAACAGCACAAACACCCAAATCACTGTTGTTTTAATGGTCTGTAAAGCAAAGAGCAGCTCAGTGCACAGCTGAGCAGTACAGAGATGATACAGAAGTCACTGTTTTGACACCAGTTTACTCAAAATTCTTTTTCCTCCCCTAAAACAGAGCTTTTTCTCCATCCTAGCCTGAGCAATAGGTGCTCAGGTTTAACAGCCCCATGGGTGTTAAAACTAAGCGATCGCCATTAATTAAAAAAAAAAAATCTTTCAGAATTTTTCCTTGAAAAATAAGGCTTCTTAACAACGGTCAAAAGATTTTCCTTAGAAATTCCTTAGAGGTTTTTCCTTCCTTCTGTTGAGGAAAGAGGAGAGGAGAGGAGAGGAGAGNATTAGTTAATCCAGTTTATGCTTTAATCCCTTTTGGTATTTCAAAGAAAAAAAATCAAAGCAGCTAAACATTGAGGAGTTAAAATCGCAACCGAGAACAAAGTAATATTCTCCTGCTAAGAATTTCAGGAGAAATACATTTTGGGAAGGAAGAAAGAGGAGAGGAGAGGAGAGGAGAGGAGAGGAGAGGGAAAACCCCCAAATTTCCATTGCTTTGTGGAAAATTTCAACTATTTTGCCCCATTTGGGTCACAGTCCTGTGATTCCTTGTTGAGCCTAATGAATGTGCACTTTGAAGCAAAGGGTCTCCAATTGTTTTGAAACATGGTAAGAAAATAAGCTGGAAAATTCCCAGATGGGCCACCTGTGAATTGTCCCCTTTTTTTTGTCCATTAAGGGCAGATAAAAGCAAAGATATTTCAGATGCTTGACATCTTTTCACTCACCTGCTCTTTCCTAAGCATCTGGTCTGTCTCCACACTCAGAAAACCAGAGAGCAAGGGTTCTGAGGAGATCCAGGAGCCTGAGGGGAGGTGATGATGGCTCATGGTGAAACCAGAAGTATTGGCCTGAAGAGGAGAATTATTGGGATGGAGGAAGACCACTAAAGCTCATCCTCTGGGGTCCTGATTTTAGATTTCTTGTTGACAGCAATTGAAATGGAAGGATATTAACGATGCACTGATGGCATAAACATGGAAGATGTTATTTAAAAGCATAATGCAAGAACTGGTTGACCTTAGGAGTGAATGCAATGGAAGAGGAAAGGATTGTAGTAACTCTGAGCCACACACTTCTGGCACTGATAGCAGGAGTTTCTGCCATGAGGGAAGATGTCACTGTCCAGAAACGAGAAGGAAAAACAGGTCATAGGATGAAAATTAATCCCTCTCCATCTTTCAAAAGGGGAGCACTGATGGTGTCCAGGCCTCCAAACAGGTTGTTCTCTGGACTCAGAGCCTGGCCCCAGCCAGGGGGGCTGCCCATCTCAGGACCTGCAGGTTCATTTTGAAAGAGAAAAACCCCTCTAAGTTACCTTCATAAATATTTCGGAGGATGGAATTCATCTGTGAGAAAACTGGTGTGGGCAAAGCTAGCAGCCTGGTTCCTGGTCCAAGGACCTGCAGGACATCTGGGACGGGCAAATTGTGAGTATGGTTGCAGGTATGTGGTTCCTGCCATCAGCCCCCAAGGGATGTCTGACAGTGTGTGCATAGGGATGCAGCCAAAGCCCTCGGCATCCCTTCCCACACCCCGGCACGCCGGCGCTGCAGACAGCAGCAGGGATGTCTCGTCGTGGCACTGACCCTCACACAGCCTGGTCCTGCCAGGGAGCTAAATCCTCCAAGCTCAGTGAGGGAAGAAGGAGAGAGAATATGGGATTTCTCCCCAGACTCGTGCTGTCCAGTCATCCCCTTTGCTCTCCCTCCTCATCTCTTGTTGAAGCCAACACCTCAGCTCCCAGGAGAAGAGCAACCTGGCATTCCCACCAGACAAAGCTTTAACTCTTCCCCCTCCTCTTTTTTTTTTTTAACCTCTGGACAATCTGCTTTGACCTGAGTGACATCCTCTCTTTGCTTTCAATCCCCAATTTTCTGCACTTGGGGACAGACTTTGAGCAGGCACCAAGTGCTGAGGCCGCTCAGAGGCGGCGAGGGGGGGCTGCTGCTGCTGCCCCGCAGCCTGCCATTCAGGCAGATGGTGGAGGGGGCCGATATGAATAGCTCCTGTCAGTCTCATAGAGAGAACTTTACAATTGTGCTACGTGTTGGACTGCACGTGACTAATGCCATTCTTCTGCAGGCTGCAGGCAGGACACAGCTGTTTCTTTAAGGAAAATTTTGTTTTTCTGGGCAGGAAAAAAAAAAACCACCCATGGCAATATTGTATCCATGTATCCAAATATTACGCTCCATAATTAGGCGTGATCAAAGCCCACCCTGCCTTTCACTGCCTCTCTTTCTGGTAAATTATGTAATGTTTAAAAATGAGCCTGGCCTTGGTTTGGTCCTTCTGGAGGTTTAAGTCCTGCCCCCCCACACAGCAGGTATGCACTGAGAAGCAGCAGCAGGGCCAAATATAGGATTCTTTATGTAATTCTGGAGTAATTAAGTATTTCAGGATCAGTGCTGAATTCAGTGCCAAGCGCTACACGGAGCTTCTGTTGATGAGAAATAGAGCTGCAAAAAGGATTAAAAAATACAGATATGAATATGAGCGTGTGAAAAGGTGAAGACCTTCTCTTAAAAGCTGCAAAAAAAGAAATGCACCGTGAGCTCTGGACAGGGGCTGAGTCTGGATCTCAAGTCTATGGTACAGAAGAGCCACGCCAGGGCAGTGCTCCTCCTGCCCATGTTTTGGCCGGGCTCACAGCCCTGTTCCCTGCTCCACTCTCTTGGATGGGGCTTCTCCACGCGGGTGTTTCTGCAGTGAAATCAGTGCCGGGCTCTCCAGCTCGGGTACAGCCAGAAACAGACTCCTGTCAATCCTGCACCTACATTTCCTTAGCCAGGGGCATGTCCTAGCCCCGCAGCCCTTGGCAGTGGGACAAGGTGTGGGCAGCCTTCAGCTGGCCCCCTGCGGTGGTCTGGCCATGAGCTGCAGGTGGGCAGCTCTCTAGCAAGGCACCAGTGTGGGGTTATACCCCGAAAATTTCATTCCACCTGCCTGTCTCGTTGCGTTTCCAGATATGGCGTCTGCCCACCAGTGCTGCCGAAACACCCCACAGAGTGCGGAGCAGGACAAGAGCTTTGGTGAGCAAGATAGTGTCTGAGCAAGAAAGGTGTCTTTGATCTCCTTTCTCTCCTCACATTGATGGGCCACAGTGGCTGTAACATACCGTGTTTCTGTGACATTGGGATCCCAGCTCAGACTGTGTTTGTGCAGCACAAATTGCACTCAGACTCACACTTGTTTGAGGTATTTCATACGTAACATTGATATAGAGAATAAGAACTAACCCTAATTTTAATTTCTCTCTGCTGAGAAACAGAGTTAGAAATAACATGGGTCATTATTGTCGAACAAAAAAAAATCCCTTCTAACCTATAATGACAGTTAGAAACAGCTGATGAAATACACCCCTCTTCTTGGACCACATCTTCAAACTCTCCTGGTGGCCTGCAATATGGGAGCTACTGGGGAGCTCTTCCAACCCCAAATGTCCCTTCCAGAGGCATGCTAGGATGAAGGCTCAGTGTTCAGCCTTGAATTATCCTCGCAGAAGGCCAAGCAAAAACTCCACAGAGACCTTTAAATCTTCTCTATGCTGTCTGTTGTCTTGACTCATCACTTTAGCACTATTCATAGTTTGGGAAATTCAACCATCTCTGCTGTAAGCAGAAGATGCTCGAGGATGTAGCACCAAGTTCAGTGTCATCCCTCCATCCCAGTTTTGGAAATGTCCTTCTCCAAAGTTGTCCTTATGCTTCAAAGGAGTGTGGAAAGGTGAGGAGGGCTGCAGCTGCTGATGATGGTCACCCCGGGAAGCCCTAGACGGGTCCCTGGGAGATGAGTGCCGGGAAATGTGAACAGCACGCTGCACTTGCTGAGCAACCCCGAGGACAAGGAACCTTGCAGGGCCCCTTTTTCTGCAAGGTGGCTAGATGGAGAAACTTCCCTGGGAGAGGCAATGGTTATCATACGGACAGGAGAAACAGGCGCTTCTCTGCAGTGCTGGCTGCTGCCTTCCTCACTGCCCTGACGGTGCCCAAACCTACACCCTTGTGCTGAGCATCTCGGGGCTAAGCTGGTATGCCAGGGTCTGCCTCTCGGCGTGATGCATTTGATTCACAGGCTGTTCTAACGCAGATACGTGGCCATCAGGTGGGGAAAATGCCTGTCCGCCACATCCCTCCGCTCCAGGGAACAGCCACCTCTGTCCATGTGCCTTTCTCAGGGGTGCACTGATGGTATTTGTACCTCGAAACCACAGAGCAGGAGGGAGCAGCACTCGCGTCTCCATAAACCGTAGAATCATCGAGTCATAGAACGGTTAGAGTTGGAAGGGACCTTGAAGATCACCACGTTCCGACCCCCCCTGCCCTGGGCAGGGACACCTCCCACTAGCCCAGGTTGCTCAAAGCCCCATCCAGCCTGATCTTGAAACCATCTCCGGGGAAGGGCAGGGAGGCACTGACTCCCAAGCCGGTTTATACAGCAAGACCCACACGCCAGCAGCGTGGGCACTGATGCCCGTCGCCCCCGGTCCCCCCGGGCGCTGGCGCGGCGGTGCCGCTAGAGCGCACTGTGGGAGCCCGGCCGCCACTGCCTCCGCGCCCGCAAATTCGCGCTGCTCGTTTTCCTCTTTCCCATGATCCTGCCTGGGCAGCAGCCGCCAAAGGAACGCTTTTTGCTCCGGCCAGAAAGGCCAACAACAGGGTTATGATTATTTTTTATAACAAACCTAGCAGGGAAAATTCCCTTACTCTCCTCTCACCCTTTACGCCGTGATGCCGGAGTGCATTTGGGAGATGCTCCTGACGCTGTGCTGCTGCTTAAACGATGCGCAGTAGGAAAAGCCACTGCAGGCAAACAAATGAGCCTTGTGTTCAGGAGTTCCCTTGCACAAGCAAAAGGTTCAAAGATGCTTGAGCAAAACCCTGCACAGCCTCAAAACTTCCTCAGTTCTGTGGTGTCTGAGTGTGCTCGGCACCTTCCAGGTGCTCAAGTCCAGCTCTCCGGGGCCCATCCTGCATTCATAAAGCATCAGGAAGAGTTTCAGAAGAAAACGGGGTCTGCAGTGAAGAAAATGAATAAATCACAAAGCTAGTATTAAGTGACGCATCAGTGATCAGAATCAGTCTCTGCTGGAGCTCGGGTGTTTGCTACAGCAGTTCTGGGCTTGTTACTCCCACTGAAGCCAAATTTGAGCTGGACATGGATTTCTACAGGTGCCAAATTAGGTTCCCCCGTGAGTTTTCCATTAAAAACACAAGAGCTTGGTACTTGGAGCAGATTAACACTCTGCTTGTCCGGGATATCACAGTGTTTATGCGCACTGGGAGGCTATACATGGGTGTTGATGGGAGGCAACAGGGTTTGGTATGTGCTCCTGCAGAATGTAAAGGGCTTAGAACAGGAGAGCAATATGCCGAAATAATTTAAAAAAAAAAAAAAAGAATGTTTATTGGCCCTAACACAGTCTTTTCAACCATCTTTTGCAGAAAGAATGCTAATAAAGAAACAAAATGAATATTTTATTTGTTTACAACAAATAGCAATAAGAATATCTTGTCCAAGTTGGGTGACCAAACTCATTTTTGCAAGTCTGATGCCAAGTCCACCATTTGTCTTCTATTTGTCTTCTTTTCTCTCTGCCCCGATGGATCTGGTACACGGGAAAGTCTGTCACTGTTGCACAAGCTAGAACTGTGCATCGAGCTGCCGGGCATGTGCAGAGCTCCACAGGAGAGACGGTGGTATTGGGAGGCCTGGTCTGATCCGTCATGGCAACAACAGAAATGTCTATTACTTGCAGTGTGATTTGCACCTTAGCAACAGGCTAACAGGTTTTTATATCTGATGAGGCTTTTATATCTGAGGAGTCTTTTATACCTAAAACACTTAGTCAGAATTTGTATTATTTTCTTCACGAAGTATGTTGTGGAGCCAGGCTGTGAGGACACAGGTGGATCACTCTTGCGTTGCGTGGATCGCTCCTCTAAGAGAGTGGCACAAGCAACACTCCAGCTCAGCTTTGCCAATCCTCAACTTAGCGATTGCTGTTTGTTCTAGCACAGAGGCATGACACAAGGTAAACTAGAAGAGACTAGTGGCTTACCAGTTTGCCAGCCTGGCTGAAGAAAAGCTCTGCATCTGCTTATCAGAGAAAGATCTATAGACCGTAGAGCTGCCTGGACTGAAAGTAAATGGGAAAAGGAAGGGCCAAAACGGAGCATGCTGTCCTGCTAGGAGTCTCCTTCCCACCTGTGAGAAGTATAAACCTACATATGTGTTGCTATAGGTCCCAGTTCAGGTAAATACATAAGCACAAGCTTATGTGAAACTCAACAGATGCCGACTCAAGCTTATTCAGACGAACTCTACTAAATTAACATTTGATTAGCAGCAGTCAGTTCCCCCTAACTCCCTTTTTTTGGACAATAGTTCTCAGAAGGACATTACTCTGGTGTGTTACATGTTCAACACAAGAATGCTAATTCCAGCACTTCGGGCTTACAATGCAACATATTTAAAACAGTTATCCAGTTGTAACTAATAGAACTTAAATTTTGGATACTGAATGAGTCCCCAGGCCTGGCCTGGTGTAGAAATCACCGAGAAATCACCTTCTGTCTGAGAGCTTAACCTAGATGTACACGGACCTTCTTTTAGAGATTAGTTTTTCTGGAAGATGCAAAAGGTTGGCATTTTCTGATAAAGAAGCTGTTACACCTGCATCATTGGCAGAGCTGGAGCTTTGATGGTGAGATGGAACACCTTTGGTCAAAGAGAAGCATAGAAATCCTCTGTAAAACATGCCCACTTGGATAAATTGACCCGGATCAAACCATGAGGATGAGATGGCATTCAACTAAATGTGCTAAAAGAACTCCAATATGAAATTGCTGAGCTACCAATGCAGAGCTTCCACCAGCCTCCACCCCAAAGAACAAAGGTGAGTAATGCGAGAGGTAGTTGCATGAATAACAGAATAAATAAAGCAACATTTCCTCTGGACTGGAGGCAGATTTATCAGAGGAGTGCCCCAAGGGCTTATGCTGGGATCGGTGCTGTTCACCATCTCTGTATGTGGCATGTCAAAGCCAGTGAATGCTGGCAAAGTTTGCAGATGATACAAAATTATTCATAATAATCAAAGCTAAAGCTGACTGTTGCAGAAGGAGCTTATAATACCAACTGACAGTGAAGTGCCAGATGAAATTCAGTATTGACAAGTGCAAAGTAAGGCACTTAGGGGAAAAAATAACTCTACTTATACATCTGCAGTGACGGGCTCTAGATAGCAACACTCAAGAAAGAGATCTTGGGTAACTGAAACTAAGGTATGAGGTTTCTGAAAGCATCTCTCATTCCCTGCAACAGCCAAAAGGCAAATTGGGTAGTAGGAATTGCTGAATGAGAGAACACAATAAAATAGAATAAAAAACAGTATTACAGCACTGCGCTAATAATTTTAGAAAAAGTATAAAACAGGTAGCAAGGATGGCCTGAGGTTTGGAACAGTTTATTGATGAGGAAAGACTAAAGTAGACCTTTTCTGCTTGGAAAGAAAACTACCTGAGGGAGCTTGATGTAAATGTATAAAATCACCAATGGCATGGAGAAGATAAAGAGGACAAGGTTAATTTCTGTTTCTCCAGTGCAAGAACTACGGGTAACAAATTGAATTATCATGCAGTAGGTCTAAACCATAAGGAAGGAATTTTCCACATGATGCGTTAAACCATGGGACTTGTTGCCAAAGTACAAATGAGATTAAAAAGGACTTAGACAAAGTCATGCCATATAGGACCATTATTGAGCTGAAAAGTCCACCTTCAACCTGTAGCTTAGGGACTTCTGCAACTGTTGACTGTCAAAAGCCAGAAGAGGATATCAGGTACAGATCACTGTGTACTTCCCCTGTCCTTCCTTAAATATCCACATAGGCTGTCATCTCAGGTGGGATACTGGACTAGAGAGACCTTTCATCTCATTCACTAGAGCAGTTATTATCTGAAGGAATGGGAAAATACATCCTGGGTATGATTGTGCAGTGCGAGGCAAGGAGAGGGTGTGCTGGAACCTTGTGAAAAACAAAGTCCCATTTCCTTCCACCTGATATTGACAAGTTTGTTTGGGGCTATTCTGCATTGATAGCAATTTTGGTTTGATGCTTGTAAAAAGAAGTCTGCAACTCTGAAAAATTTACTTATGACGCTTGTTTTAGAAGAAAGATGAGGTTGCTCTAAGGGGAGCTAACATAATTCAAAGTGTCATCCATCATGAAAAAATGCGTTATTTTTTTGAGAAGGTTTTGTTTCGGTTGCGGCTGTATTTTTTTCTCACACCAGAATACACAGTACTGAGCCCATCAAAACAAAAGCCCCAGTCCAGTTCTGAAAACAGCCACACGCCTGCTCACCTCTGAAGTGTCTCTCCAGGGTGACTGGAAGTCAGGGTGGCCATTCATTTCGGTACTCGTGTGTATGTGCTTGCAGATTTGGAGACCTGGGGAAAAAATCCAAGCCAGAGAGAGGGAGACACAAGATTATATTCCTTCTTGTTTGCTGGTTTGCAGACCCCATCAAGGGTTCAGATGCGCTGCTTCAGTGGCAGAGTGTCTGCATCCAGGGCTGACTATGGGGTCTAAGGCATAAATGAAGTAGGAAGTTGTTGAGGGCAGCACACATCTGGCAGCCAGATGTGGGCCTGGCAGCAGGAGAAGCCAAGCTCCATGCTCCTGGGGCACCACAAATTCAATTTTGCTCAACTTGCTGCTGAGTCTCGAGCTGCTCTGCCTGGCTTGCAAACACAGGGGAGGCATGTTCCCGCCGGGGCTAAAAAGCACTGAGATGGGCTGTTTCTGCTGTCCCATTTTATTCACGCAGATTTCATGACCACTTTTGAGGACACATTTGATACATAGACAAAAGCCAAAGCTTTTGAGATTTCCCAGGAGCGAGACAAATACCCATCCTCAGCCCCATGGGCCTTCAGATACTGCAATGAAGGTTTCGGTAGGAAAACTTTGGTTGCTTTCTGCTCCAAACCACTCAGCTTTGATAAATGCAGCAGGATTGATCTGTGCTGTGCGTCCCTTAACTGAGTTACGATGTATAATCCTCCCTGGAACAGAACATTTACATTCCACTGACCTAGTTGAAAAAATGCATTAATTTTAATTTATGTAAAATTCCCCCATAGAAGAGTGAGAGGAGAGAGGCGATGTCTTTTTTGCAGTCCTTTCCTGCTCGGAGCTAGAAGTGAAGTCCAACTTTTTAATCAGGATTTTTGAAAATGCTGAAGTGTTTCAATGGGTGGCTTGTTCATGTAAATCCAGATACAGATTTATTTTAAAAATGTGACGTCAACCTGCCTCCTCTCCACTGAGGGGTACCTCTCCTCCTCTGGGGACCCTGGGGCAGTGGGGCACCAGGGGCAGTTTGACACGAAAGAGAAAAGAAAAGCTTCACCCTGACACCTCATTTCAACTCCCCCTGTTGCACATCTCCGTGGAGGCTGGCCTTTTGGTGCGGGGATTGAGGAACTTTGTTGTTCGGGAAGTTAATGGTGCATCTTCCCACATCAGCTGACCTGAAGAGCCCAGAGAACATGGTTAGCCCACAGCCCAGCCCCAGTGCTGCAGTGCCCACAAAGGGAAAATGGCCAGTGACGTTTGTGAGAGGTGGTTGTGTAGCCCAAAGTTTGGCTATAAGGTCACTTCATCTGACATAGTGAGTCAAATGCCGCAGGTATGTTTACAAAAGGGACTGAGTGGAGGGTGGTTTAGAGGGCATAGGGTGGGTGGCATAGAAAACCAGCTGGAAAGATGTCTCATGTTAGTATTCCCTTTAGTAAGAATTACTTGTGGGGTCTCGACTCAGCAAATTTGTTCCTGCTCCAGCCAGACCTGTTTCCACGTAACAGCCACCCAGAACAAGGAAGTGGTAGGAGCCATCATTATATGCTCAGCAGGCTCTTTGGCTGCTACCACCATTACTGTAACCCATGAGAAATAAAGCCAATTCAGGAGCTTTTAGTACCAAAACCACCAAGGATCAGGGGAGTGGAGCACAATGATGTCCAAGTCATCTTTTCCTTCCTTTCTTAACTCCTGCATAAAGAGTAAATTATGGGGCAGGTGAGCGTGGGGTCCTTTCTCTATCCCTGCAGGCTCAAACCCAGCCTGCCCCCGGCTGTGGCCAAGGGGACTCCTCTTTCCCTGCAGGAGCTCCATGAGCCTGAGCAATGCCACAGCCACCCACGGGAGCCTGTATGTGACCTGAGGGAGCACCTGAGAAACTCACTGATTGAGAGAGAGAGATGTTTGGATCCAGAATCTGCCATGAGCCCTGATCCCTGATCCAGAAAAATCAAACACGGCCTATTGCTCACGCAGCGTTGCTGCACAGCACGCTGTCTCAGGCAGTCTTTGATAAAAGTTGCCATGTAAATACAGGAACCAGAACTTGGGCAAGCAAGAGGAAAAAAAAATAAATGATAGAGATATCTGCATATAGCAACCGTGTAATTCTTACATCTTCCTATCATGCAGTACTCCTGCTGTTTACAGTCTTACACCTTTCTCTGGTTCAAAATCATCTCTCTCATAACTCCAGGAATGAGAAAAACTTCCTTTGTAGGTGCAAGTAAGCATCTGTATCTAATGGAGATATCCCAGGGATTAATCTGGTGGCTAATGTGTAAGGGTAAGAGCCAACATGCTTTCAGGAGGCCACTGCCCACCTGACATGACATTTTTTTCTTAGTTGCTGGTGTCTTTAGCTTACAATAAAGCTCATTTCAAATGTAGATGCTGTAGATGCTTTGCTCATTACCAATGGAAATGCGATGGTGTGTTCTCAGTAAGGCTCTGAATTTGCTTAACTCCAGCTGTTTAAGGACACCTTTGTGCTGATGAAGAAGGGCAATCCCTACACTAGACTGCAGCTGCTCAGAGAGATATAGTATCGTAAAATGCAGACAGTGATTTGTGACAATAGAGATTTTTTTCTTTTTTTTCCAGCCAAAAAGCAGTCATTTTGCACTCTACCTTGTGCAACATGAAAAGCTATTATGGAGAGTAACCTTTCCCTGTTTTCTAATAAATGAATACCAGGAACATCAAGGGTACAATATCAGGCAGGTATAAATAATGAAAGGCAAGGAAAGCAGGAGGAACGTTGTCCACAAAAAGAACTACCCCATCAGCCCCCAGAACATTTCCAAAGATTTATTTGGTAATTAAACCAGCAATATTCATTTCAAACATTAGAACCCAATTGCCAGCTTTTCAGACCTAGATAACTCACAAGCTGTCTGATCTCCTTCCAAACACACATACACCCACACAAACTTCTCTTTTACTGCAGCTGGACTTTGGCAGAGTCTTAAAACAATCGCTAAAAAGATAGACAAGAGAAATAAATAAGAAATATCAATGAAAAAAAGTGTGTATCTCTGTGCAATTTAGGATTTAGAGGACTCTGGAAGAACAGAAGGAAGTTTATCAGCCATTCTTTTAGGTGTGGAAGTGTTGAGAAGAGACCAGAGTTGATCACTGACGTGGGTAGCCAAGGCTTGGTAAAAGCAGTGAGCAGGTGGAAATATCCTTTAGGCAGAACCTTCATTTTCCAACAGAATTTCTCATGATCTTCAGGAATTTGATTTACTCATAGTTTGTGAGGATTTGCTATTATTAACCTAGTTTGTTTTCGGAATCAACAACATGCTAAAGACTGTCATTCTGCAATGTCACCTTAAGGGCAAAGCTGACAACAGGATTTCTGACAGAGAAGATTGTTCCAAGATTTTGAACATACCTGGTATCTTGTGCAATCTAGTGGCCATCGCATCCAGACACTTGCTAAGAAAAGCAGCACAAATACTTGAGTGTCCCACCTATGTCGCCAGGTAGGATTGCTTCAAATAGAGGTGGCTCGTTGTGCCAGACCCTGGACTGGACCCTGTTCCCTGTGCAGGGTCTCCACCAGTGCAAGCAACTCAGTGGATCAAACTGGGGATGCTGCTAAATATGTTTTGAGGGAAGAAGCGCTAGATCTAACAAGAGTCTGACGATGCTTATGATATCAGCTGAATTGGCCTGGTGTGATCCAAGAGCATCTCGGAAAAAAACTGTCCCTGAACAATTTTTGTTGTTTAACTTTTGTGTGCCACATTTAGGTCAGGCTCGGTTGAATACTAGCAAGGATTTCTGGCGTGGTAACTTCACTGGCTTGATGCAAATGCATTAGTCTCTTCCTTCTTTTCTTGCAGTTCCTTTAGTTTATACTTATGCAGGCACACTGGTCAGAAACTACTTGAGACTAAAATAAAGCTCTTTTTCTTTCTAAGAATTAGTCATTAATTATCCAGTTATGATTTCCTGGACTATTTAGGTAACCCACATTCCAGCTAATGGGTTCATTCATTTTGTGTCAGTTCAGCCGGGTCACATTGTGTCATTTTTGTTTCTTGATTGGGTGAATGAAACCTTTAAAATGGGATGTAGCAAGTAATGAATACCCTGTTCATACAGTAGAGTAATTCTTGGTTTTGTGTGTGACTGACTATGCAAACAAGATTACATCCAGGCCAGTGCAACCAGCCACCACGGGGTGAATGCCGAAAGCCAGCTGCACGGGGAATAAGTGGAGTTTGAAAATGTCATTGCAGACCTGGTCCAAATACTCTGAATGAAACATCCCCCTTTTACAAAGCTTTTGTAGGAAAAAAAATAAATTAACTGGCCCTACAAGGCGATCAGCACTATTATCTGGTTACTTTTTTTTTTATTTAACAGTGACTTTTAAAAAGCTTTTGACCACCTATTGTCACCACTGGACTGAGTAACGTTGTTATCTGAACTCTTTTCCCAGGAATTGCTGTTACCAAAAAATGAGTGAAAATAGAGAAAAACACAGGCACATGCTGATCCAATAAAACTGAACAAATCAAGAAGTTTTCTTTTTTAAAATTGCTTTTGTGTTCTAAGGCACAAGCATGCCCATCCACCACTCAGCATCCTTTTTGCAGCTGTAGTACACAGAAGCCTTAACATACCAGCACCTCATTGTCCTTTGCTTTAGTCTCCTGTACAGGCTGAGCTTCAGTCAGGAAAATCTAGTTCGCCAATAATTATAAAGGAAGGGGTGGAATTTTCTAGAGAGATCCGAAAAAGCAACTAGTGTGTGTGGATCGGGAACATGGAAGAATCCAGCAGCGTTTGGGGGGGGGGGTTCACAAATATTTACAAACGCTGTTTGCAGTGTGCAGGCAGCTCTAATCACCAGTACAAAAGCCGTATCAGCCTGGTGTTTAGCAACTGTGGTGAGCATTAAGAGCCTGAATGCTTGTTGGCTCTGGAGAGACTGCTCGGTAGTGGGAATATTGATTTGCAGGCAGAAGATTTAGATAATCCATTTCCAGGAAGGCTTGTAGGAAAAATAAGTTCTGATTGCTGTGTATTTGACACACACACAAAAAAAAAAAAAAAAACAACAACAACAAAAAAAGGGCTGCACTTTGTTTAGTTGCATCTGCATTTTACGCATCAGAAGCTGAATAGCTTTTCCTTAAGAACTGCCATTTGCCAGACTTCACGCTGCTCTGCCTCAGGCAGATGGAAGCAAGGCAAAAGGGTGTAGAAATTAATTTTATTGGTGCAACTGATACAGTCGGAAAAAGCAGGTGAGCCTTTGAACACAGAGATCGTTCTTTAGGTCTGAAACAGGCAGCAAGCTTCAAGCCGAGTTTAATTTAGTTCCAATTGATTAAACGACGGTGCTGACTGATTACGAGCAAAGGCTGGTTGGTACCCATGCAGCAGGTGGATGGAGAAGGGGCGACACGATGAAGTCCTGCAGCCCAGAGAGTAACAGCTACCCCCTGAGCAGCTTTGTGAGGAGAAGAGGGGAGATTATTATACACCACTAAACTGATGACTTCGCTGAGTTGGTAATACCTAGTCTCCAGCAGAATTGCGATTTTTTTTTAGGTAGGTGAGCCAACCTGTTGAGTACACAATTATCTGCCAGTGACAAAGAAAACGGAACAGATCCTTCACAGTGTTATATCAAGCAGATTATATTAAGTGCATCTGGTCAATGAAATACATCCAAGCTGTCTGACTTGCCTTTCAAACGCAGAGATGTTTATTCAAAACAAGATTGTGGTGCAGAAGGACAGACCAGTGGGAATATATGTGGCTAATATTGATTCGGTTAGGAGCTTGCTACAAAGCTAAACACAATAAGCTCCCAGCGAGTTCAGCTGTCTGTCTCCGTGTCCCAGGCCCTCCAGTGCTGCTGGCCATTAGAGAATCTCTTTTAGCTTGGGGTGAGTTGCTAGAAAGGCTTGAACTGCTCTGGGTCAGGGCTTCAGGTCCCTCCTCCCGATCGTTCCCTGCTCTCCCGCCCCAGGACTGCTTTCTCTAAGGGTCCTCCTCCTCTTTGCATTTTCCTCTCTCACAGATTGATGTTATTTCTATCATCATCTTGCTAACAGCTCTTATTTAGAAGTAGGGGAAAGTAGGTTCTCTCACTCCTATGTTTATCTTGCTAATGGGAATTATCTGAATAGAAAATGAGCACAAGAAACACTCATTTACCATGAAAAAAAGCAAGCTGGAAAGCGTCAGAGAGATGCAATGAATGAACTCCTCTTGCTAATGGCTAACTGGCCTTGTTATTAATATAGATATAATGATGTTAAGCTTCTCTATTAAGTCAGCAGGCCGGGGCTGTTGGTTACACTTCATTTCTAAGAAACAGGCTCATTTTTCAATTACATTGTAATTCACGGTGTCTTTAAGTGCCTGGAAAATGCAAGAAGTTCAAGAACATCGTCTCACTGAGGATGCTGCAAAGTTTCACTCAAACAAAAAACTCAGTACAGAAAGACCACATTCTCTGGCTTGCGATTCACTTCTTCCCTGTTCCCAGATGAAGGGAAGAAAGTGATTACACCCATGCAGATCGGGAACCAAAGTTCATCACAGAAAAAATTGAAAGTAAGCAAAGATGATCCTGAGACCGAAGTTGTCTGCTTAAAACCCTCTGCCAGAGCCCTCTGAGCACCTAGTTGCCTGGATGTGCTCAGCAGTCACATACTGGCGTGCAGCCGCAATTTTGGAGTGCCTGGTGGGGTCAGGTGAAAGGTGGTGGAGCATCTTCATATCTCCCTCATGCCTCTGTGCCCCTGGTGCAAGAACTGGGTCCATTTTCAGTCCCAACACATTGCTGGGGCATAGACCTGTTGGAGGTTGTCCTGGGGCTGCTGGCCACCCCAGAGCAGCAGCACCCTCATGTCCCCTGAATTTCTAGGTGTGCTGGGAAATAGCCTTCATCCCGAGGATGCTGTCGGACAGCGATGAAAGCAAAATGCAGCACACACTGTTTGCATCTGGATCACTGTACATACACGCTGCGTGCACCCTCTCGCTGTCCTTGTTTTCATCTGCTCAATTTAGAGCCATGTTTCGACGTCTGGGAGCTGGGAGTCCCAGGGGATGGCGTATTCTCTGGGTTGGAAATCTTGTGCGAAGGAGACGGTTAATGGTTGCCCAGGAGGGCGAAGCGTGACAGCGCAGGGAGCAGTTGGCTCCGACTTAAGCGGCGAAGACAAACGTAATGATGGTTGGCAGGAGGAGAGCAGTTCCCTTGCCAGCACCCTCCCTTCGCCATTGCCTGGGGGCACCAGACCACACACGAGGCCGTGCTGGGCCTCCTCAGACCTCTTGGATATGCGTATCACAAGGGTGGTAAGGGATGCCCTTCTCTCACTATTGCTGGCAGAGGAGCCTGGCCCAGATCCTCACTGCCTTACTCTCATTTAATTTCAGTAGCAGTAGCTCCCATGTGCCTTTCCTCTTTCCTCTCAGCTAAAACCCGCACCACACTAAACTGCTGTAAACCCCGTAGGTGCCTTTGGGGTCCCAGCATCTAGGGCAACCCCCAGAAAAGACTTCTGCCTCTCTTGACCCTTGCAGTACTGGTTCACCTCTTTCTCATGCAGCAAAAGCGATATCCCGTCCTGCTGCTCTTTGGCTGCTCTGGGGACCTTCATCTGGCAGAGCTAAAACACTTATAAAGGTGCCCTGGTCCTGGGTTCTTTCTCTTCAGGGCTCTTTCTCTAGTATCAGTCCAGAGATATCAATCAATCTCTAATACCAGTCATCCTGGCAAGGTGGCCTTAAGGGACGATACCCCCACAGCTGCCCTTTCCCACAGGCTGCAGCTGTTTGGCCACAGTACGGGTGTGAGCTGGGACACCAGAGAGCAGACAGTGGCCAAATGACAGCAAGGGCAGCTTTTCCAAATAGGAAAATTTTCATAGAATCATTGGATGTTTTGGTTGGAAAAGACTTTTAAGGTCATTAAGTCCAGCCGCAAACCTAACACTGCCAAGTCCAGCATTAAACCACGTCCCTCAGCACCATGTCTATCTATCTTTCAAATACATCCAGGGATGGCGACTCAACCACTTCCCTGGGCAGCCTGTTCCAATGTTTGACAACCCTTTCTGTGAAGAAATTTTTCCTAATATCCAATCTAAACCTCCTCTGACACAACTTGAGGCTGTTTCCTCTTGTCCTATCACTTGTTACCTGGGAAGAGAGCCCTGCCTGGGTACAACCTCCTTTTGGGTAGTTGTAGAGAGCGATAAGGTCTCCCCTTAGCCTCCTTTTCCCTTCATTGAAGTTGATCCAGTTGCACAGTGTGTCCATCAAGTACTTATTGTTTGCAAGCATCCACTGCAAGTAGAAAAATTAAATATCTGCTCTACACTATCTGGGAGACCCAAGTGGTGGGTCTTCGTCAACCCTTGGCTGCTGATCAAAGGTGGTTCAGTTTCTCTCTGACTCTTTCTTGCTCGCTTTGTATCGCTCCAGTGGGACAGATCAGCTCCTGCCAGCACGGCAGTAGTGATTTACTGCTCACATTATGGGTAGGGACAGGGCGTGAGGTATGTCCCTTATTCCCTCGTCTCTTGGTCTTTCATCTCCAGTGACTTGCGCTGCACTGCGGACACGAGCGTGCCTTTGCCTGGTATCCAGCTCAGCGGGACTTATGGTAAAAGACCTGGCCCCAGGTGGCGGGGGCTGTTGGTCAGCCAGTGATCCCCTTTCATTTGGGGGTGTGGGGGTGTCTATGATAACACTGAGCATCTTTGACGCCCTCAGAGCAAAGCACTGGCTGCAGAGAACAGCCAGTGACATTTCACCTCCCTGATTAGGAAGAAGCAGCCTTTTGAATTCGAGAGTGACTGATATTCATGACCTTTTCCTCTTAGAAGTGAAGGACTGTCTTTAAAACGCACTCCGCCTTGCATCTGGGGACGTGCAGCGAGCTGAGCGGCTCTTGAAAGCAGGACTTGAAAGGACTTCACTTCCCAGGGTCTTCATCTGGGTCCAAGAACGGATGCCGCAAAGGGAGGGGAGGTGGGGATTTGCTCAGTCAGGGTCAGAAATAACATATGAGGGGTCACGGGTAGGCAGCTGCACTTTCTGTCTTGCTTGGCTGTGCCCAACGCCAGGGCAAACCGTAGCACAGGTCAGTGATGGCAGGAGGGATGGGTGGCTGGAAGAGGCATGTCGGAGCCCGAGTGCAGCACGTCCCACCTCCCACCATGGGACCACAGGGCAGGACCTGCCCTGGTGGCAGCCAGCTGGTGATAGCACGTAGCTGGTTCCCCTCCCAGTACACCTGGCATTGGCATTTTGTGGTGGGAAATGTTTTGCCCCCTGGGAGGGTTTGAGAGCTAACGCTGCTGCCAGCTCGTCTCGCTAATGGACTGAAACCCCCAGAGCTGCCACGAGGGTTTGGAAAGTTGAAGCCACATTTTGCAGAACCAGCGAACTGTTGCAGTGCGACACCTGTACCCTGCATGAGACCAGGGAGGGACACGTGTGCCTGGCGAGGGGATGAAAGTCCTTCCTTAGCACAGATGAAAAATTAGATGGAGATATAAGTTAACTCTGCGCACTAACTGACAAAGACAACATGCACAAGGGGGTGGACATGTCTTCATCACAGCTACAGGGCTCTTTCTTAGTTTCTTACATACCTGTAAGTGAACAAATATCCGACAGACTGGGGTCTGATCCTGGTTCCTTGTAGGAAATAGCAATGCCAGGCTTGTTGCCTGCAGCCTTATCAAAAATCACAGCAAGATAAAATTCTCTATTAAACGGTTTAAAAAAGAAAAAAAAAAAACAAACAAAAAGTAAAATCGAGGAGTCCAAGAAGACGATCATAGCAATCTTATGATCACAGTGAACCTTTTAAGTTTCAAAATTATGACACTATAGCAAGGTTATTATTTTCCGTGCAACATAAAAATGCCTTATTGCTACAGCGTTATTATAATCATTATCACCCGTAATGCCTAAACCAAGGCAGAGTTTGTTTCCTGTCTACACAGTGGAGGGGAAGTCCTGCGAATTGCAGACCTGCAGCTGAGAGTTAAATTAGGCTGAGGATATTTTTACAGCTTTTGGCTGCTTTTAGTGTACCTCCTTTTGCGTGGATGCTCTTTGCAAGCTGGAGCTCTGCAGCTGTAAGCAGACACTGGGAAAAATCCAAGGAAACTTTCTCAAATAGGCGCATTAGCAACTAGTCCTGAGGCTCATCCGAGGCTGTTGTACCTACTTAGGCAGTGTTTGAAGAGCTTTCAGATCATAATGAATTCATGCACCCGACTTCATTTAAATACACCAAGACGCCATTTTTCAGTACATAATCCTGAGCTCTCCCGTTTCATTTTGCACATCAAACAGGAAGGTATTCGGGATCAGCCTGACCCTGTTCACGCTGCCATGAGGAGAGAATAACAACCCCCCACTTCAGGGAACTCACACGGGGTGACACCTCAGGATGGCCTGTTTGGTGGAGTGAGCAGCACCCGAGGGATAAATCCAGGGATGCGTGGGGTAAAGCGACCCCGCTGCCCAGCCAGGCTTGGAGGGGAGGCTGGCAGAGGGGCAGCTCTGCCTGCCAGCCCCCCACCCCGGTCTGCGCCGCAGCCCCACAAGGGTCCCAGCCCTGCAGCAGGGCAGGGGGTTTTCTGAGGCCGCATCTCCAATTCCCTTCATTCATCCATCCACCAACCTTATGAAAAGAAAGAAAGAGACGACAGACTGTTTAGTGCAGATAATATAGATAATATAAGGGCTTTTCAGAAGATGAGGGGGTGGAGGGAAGACTTCTGAAGCACGAAGGGGGAGTGTTTGTGTGTATTGACATCAGTTGCCGAGATTCACTGCAAATAACTCTTAACTTCCAAGAGGCTTCCCATCTGGCTGCTTTTGAATGCAGATAAGTCTTTCAGCTCCATCACCTCCTTGTCCCAGTGGTGGATCTTAACATGCCCCCATATAGCTTTCAGGCACGCACTGCTCTGTGGCTTGCATGGCAAGAAAACTGTCCCTGCCTGTGCAGAGGAACCTTATGTGAAAGGAGAAAGTTACACACTATATGCAAATTCTGTGCTTACTTAGACCTAGACCTAAGCTTTTTATCTCCTGCTAGTTATCACAAGGGCATCTCCACGAGCATGGGGTGACGTGCACTCCCAGCTTGTGACACAGGGCTCTCTGCGATATAGAACATGTCTCCTTCATGACAGCTGATAAAGGTGCATGGAGTTTCCTCTAATGACAGTGGCAGGGGCTTGGTTTGGCGAGAGAAGTTCTGACCACAGGTTATATGACCCCAAAGATCTTCTCTCCTGCCTTTACATCTGAACCTGTGCCAATCCAGACCTCTCCCCAGTAGGGGAAGTACTAAAAAAAATAATGAAAGAAACCCAGGGAGAAGAGATGCCTGGTCCAGAGAAGTTGCAGGTGGCCATGGTATATAGCAGAGTGCTATCTGAAGATGTCCAGCGAGATCCAGACTGGTTTAAAAAATCATGGATGGTGAACTCGGTGGAAGAGGTGGCTCCGGAGCAGCGTCAGCAGGGCCCCCGCACGCTGCTGCCAGCGAGACTGCTTCCGATCACGTACGGCCTCCGGCTGTTTTGCAAGAGTAAGCGCGATGGATGCAGCCTGGCGCATGAATCACAGAGTATGCCTTCCCGTGTAATTTTATCAGCTGTAAATCATGAGTCACAACCAGGTGCTCCAAGTACTGAGTTCTGTGGGAGCCCACAGGCAGTGCCTGCACCTGGAAGACCTTGGCTTTGGAGCACTTTGAACACAGTCTCTAAGCCATGGTGTCCATAGCTTGGTCTTTTTCCCTTGGCGACCTGCTTGAAGAGGTCGTCTCAAGCACAGCAAATCTCCCTCCCTGCATGTGCTCTTCTTCTGAACCAGCAGAATCCTTGGCTGACGTCTTTCAACACCCTTTTTCCCATCACCAGAGTGAAGGGTGGGAAGAAGGGAGTGCTATTTTTGTAGACATTAAGCCAAACACACGCATCTCAAACTCAGACAGGCTAAAGTCACCATGCACTTCAGGTGCCACTGTCCCTCACGCAGGCAGACAGGTCCAGACGAAGCCTCTCTCATGCAGCAGACGCTGATGGGACCCTGCGACATGAAGGGAACAAGGCCAGGAGATCTCCTGCGGCAGCAGCACTAGGAGCTGGCAAAGCAGCAGCAAAACCGGCTTGCACAGAGGTCCGCTTGGTGGCACGCTTGCCCCAGCAACCTGGTTAAAGCCACCTTGGGTATTCCTACACTACAAGGCAGGCATACCAGGATCCTTCAGCATCTTTTGAAAGTGTAGTGGCCTCAGCTTGCCCCCCAGCCCATGCCCTGATTGCCTCCTATCTAAACGAGAAAGTCCTTTCACAACCCCCCGCTCCCCTCCCTGCCACTGCCCCTTGCCGATAATTAAATAATAATGGATAATGGAACATGGCATGATGGTAAGTGCTTAAAAGATTTACCTTTGCGTCTTCATTTAAGACATTTTAGTATCAGCCAGCAGTTTCCAGCCACCACGGTAATTTATTTAAATGATTTATGAGGAAAGACAAGACATTCCACAATACCTCTAAGACAGCTCCTGGAGCGTGGCTTGTTGCTGGCTAACACTGCCTCTGGGAGCCAGGGTACTCATTTACACCTCGTACTTCGCATCTCTGTGGGGGGGTGATTACCCCTGATAACAACACCCCTTGCCAGGCATTTTAAGCCTTTCTGCTTGAGCAAATATGAAGCGGCATGGAATAATCCAAAAAGCACAGCGCACGGGAAAAACATGGGAAAGAATTATTTCAGCAGCACTCAACGCTGCAAAAATGAAACAACAAGAAAAGAAACTAACCCCAGAAAGAGATTTCCCCAAAGTAAAACCAAAACATAAGGGACTTTAGAACAGAAATGGGGGGGGTGGGAGTGAGGGGTGATTAATCCGTGGGAATAGTCAGACACTAGACACTACCCCATCAGTGCTTTCAGAGGCATTGACTGAAAGCAGCTGCAGAAAGTGCATTTTTGTTCCATAAAACAGTGGTGAGCCATTCTACAAGAACAAACAACAAATTTAAAGGATCACCATCGCCTCTAGAACTGCCTGCTTTATCCATTTGCAGAGAAATATTGCCAGTTAAACAAGACTGCAGTGTACTAAAGCCTGCCTTATCCCATTTTTGAAGCCCTTCAGTGAGAAGTGCCGCCCATCGCTCCCTGGACCGAGTGATGCCCCTGAGCATTACATCAATTTTCAGCCTGGGATTCCAACACCCACCACCTTCAGCTTTACTGCAAATCCTTTCCCAATACCAATGACGTGATGTAACCAGCTGTATGACATCCTCGTCTACGTGCATGGGGCTAAGGGGACTTTGAGACCCACCACGAGTTGCCCAGCTGGGGTCAAAGCAGTCTTCAGTAATTTCTGCCCTGCAGAGATGGGGCACAGGAGCACAGTGTGGTGGGCTGGCTCGCCTGGACCCACACGGGGAAGGATGCTGAGCCCGGGGTAGGGATGCTCAGCTCATTCCCAGGGCACTGGGGAACTCTCCCATACACCCACAGATGCGCGTGTGTGTGAGCATGCTTCTAGTCCAGTTGTGGTGACACCTCAAACACCACGTCAGAGAGCTTTGGAGGAGCTTGCTCAGCTCTCCTCTACACACACGTGTTTTTCACCCTCATTTCATAGAGTCAGTGAGTAAATTAAGACCTTCAGCGGGTGGCTTTGTTTGGGCCTTGAGCGTATGCTGTTACAGCCAAAAAGGGACAGACAAGAGACACTCCTGTCTGCATGAGGTGCTGTGCATCCCCTGCTGACCTTCTTTCCAGAGCATCAGTTGCCCAGCCTCTGGCACACAAGTCAAGCAATGAGGCAGGAGGGAGAATTCAATGTGGCTTTGCATCTGCAGTTGGAGGCAGCTGGAAGAGCAGGAGGACTAGTCAGAGATCTTCCAAGTATTCAAACATATTTCCTTTTATTAAGTAGGAGTATTTCCAAGATTAAATAGAAAGTTATTTTCTTCCGGGGAACCACAAGGCCTGTTATGCACTGCAGAGGGCACAGCATGTCAAGTAAATCAGCAGACGCAATGTCTCGCCACAAACTGCACCCAAGCAGGGATCTCCAGGCCAAGGACAGAGAGCAAAGCCTGAGGGATGTCTGTCCTTGCTTTCCCACTCTCTGCTGATTTAATGGGACTGCCAAAGCGTTACTGCTACAACCTGAGCAAGCCCTGCTGGTGCTGTCTAGGGGGTAACTTGTCCTGAACCTGTGCTGCAAGACTCTGCCATGGGTCTCTCCCCATGCCCCACCACCCCTATCACATTTCTCCATCTCTGAGACATTTCAACAGAACCAGTAGCAGTAACCTTGCTGGACAACATCTGCTTCCCAAGGCTGCTGCCGATGCAAACAAAGTTAAATTACTTTCCTTCTGGCTGGGGACCTGTCTCCAAAACACTCGAGGTTCAGGCATTTGTTCTCATTACACTCAGTAACATATTTCACCCGTGCAGGCTTTCTCAAAAGCAGTAAGTTTCCATCAGACTCCTTAGCTTTGATGAAGCCATGATTTTTGATAAATAATAAAAAAATCCAACTTAGAAATAGCTATTAATTATTCACTGGAACAGCAACTACAACCTCAGTCACCTCATGTCCCAAACCAATGCACCAGTCAAGGAGGAGGACGGGGCCAGGGACCAAAGTAGAACAAAACAAACCAAAACCAACCAAACAAAAAAAAACCCAGCCAACCCCCCAGTTTGTTTCACTTTTCGCTCCACAGTTTACTGAACATGTGGGCTTACAACACTGCTGCAGATCACTGGGAACAGAGCTATATGTTTAGCTCCCTCACATCCCAAGGAAGCGACCACGCTGTTACCAGGTAAATTAAATCAGTTTTGTCACCAGGGCCAGCCGGTGCAGGTCCTTGGTGATTAAAGAAGCCATGTCAAGGTACATCAGTTGCAGTCCAGCCTATATTAGTCATATTAGCCCTTACAAGAAAGGAAAGCTCTGAACAAGCTCTAAATTCCCTTGCAGGGACTCTGGGACTGCAGTCAGGCTGTTACTTCAGACAAGTTGGCAAAGGACCATCAAAGCACACAAGATAGCAGAGGGACCTGACGTTTCAGAAGTATTCTCCTCATAATATCTCAATGCGCACCACAGACACGGATAAGCAAGAAGCCCCCACGCCCTGTATCTAATTAAGCTCACGTCCATTAAAGAAGTCAGGAATTGCCTGCAATTCATCAAACTATGGTAGCGACAGGCGATACCTGCCAACAGGCATTGATATTTTTCTTAATGACCTCTTCTGCACAAGTTATTATCCCTAGTCTAGAAATGGGGAGGATGATCACTATTTGTACAAATTAGCTTTTATGGAAAGAAACAACAAATTAAAACCACACCATTTGGTTCCCAGACCCAGTGTGCCCATGAGACTTTGCTCTCTGTTACTGTCCTTTCTTAGAAGTAAAGGAAGAGGGAAGGTGGTTGAGGTAGGAAGACCTACGTTCCCTTTTTTCATAAGTTCCTTCTAATATGAAGGGAGGTTTATTCTGGAAGGCAAACTCTATCCCTGATTATTGCTCAAAAAGATATAAATGCATGGGTATATATTTGTTTTAAGAAGTGTTGCGTTGTTCACTGGTGTATGGAGGGGACTGGGGTGGTGGGGGGGAAGGTGCTTCTCTTTGCACACAAGACTCCCATGCAAGCCATGGAGGAAGCCTCATAATTCAGTCAGACAGAAAGGATAAAACTCACCTGGGTTCCTATGGTGCGGTTGCTGCAGGGGCAGCCGGCCAGCCACAGCAGCACCTCTGGGTCTCCCCCAGCTTTCTCCTACCCCCTATATATTATATGGAATCATTTTCATCAAATGCTTGAGAAAGACGTTTGTGCCAGCTTTCAAGTCTTCCTATGCATCAGTCATTCCTCTTGAGATAGGAGAGAGCTTTTGTTACTGATTTAGGGCTTTGTACATAGAAGTTTTTATAAGCCAGTGCTAGGAATATTAAAAAACAGGTATATTTTTAGCACATGGGACCAAAACGTTGAGGAGTATGGTTGAAAGCCAATAATAAAAGAAATCATAGAATGTAAATAAATACTTGTTGGGGGAAAAAAAAAAAGAAAAAGGAAAGAAAAAAAAAGGAAAAAGAAAAGCCCACACAGCACTGTCTGTGCTTACTTGCCTCCCCCAAGGAAATCCTTAGTGGCCTCTCTTTCCTCCTCTCTGGAGACTGATTCTCCTCTGATTTACACAGCTGTAAATCCAAACTAATTCCTTTAGAGTCAGAGGAGTTTGAGGAGTTCAAAACACATGAAGTAAGAGAATAACTGGTCTCTCTATAAACAAAAACTCTCCAGCTGGCTAGATCCTGATCCTGTTGATATAGTAGGTGTTTCCCATTGAGTTTAACAAGAGCAGGAGGAGCCATTTCATTCAGTTAAGTTACACTTGCAGCCAGATCTTCTACAGACTCTGTAGGCTCAGCTCCATGGAAGTTACATTGGTCACCAGTGCCAGAAGACTGGGGAGCTGATTTTGTGTGTGCTGGCGTAACTCAGCAATAATCTGAATATGTAGGTGAAGTCCCAGTTAGTTCCATTATATGCATCGATAAATATCTGCGTTATTTGTCATCAAAACACTGATTGCAGTTTTATGGCTTGAATTGGGCAACTCCCTAGCAATAAAACATCCTTAGGCCTCCAGCTGAAAGTTTGATAGCTGACAGGCAGTTTGGAATATTAATTGGTGCAATTAAAAGGTAAAGAATACTTTGAGGAGATATCCTAAGAACAGCTCTGGCCAGGCACCAGAATGAAGTAGACAAATAGGTGTCAAATGGGTACTAAGCAGAAAAGGCAATGGGCCTTGCTATTAGCAGAGTATGTTGATTCAGATGCAGCCATAAAATGGCACTGTTAAGAGGCTGGGTAAAAATCTGGAGTTCCAGAAAAGAGTATCTTGGGTATCAGAAGGGCTTGTTGATTCCTGTAAGTATCATATTCGTCTGTAAAATCTACCATCTTTACGTTGTTTTTTTTTAAAGAAACACAAATGCTTTTTTACCTTTTTAAACAGAATTAATCTTTTGTCTTTAAAGACTAATAGCTGGTGGAAACCTCAGTGACTTCTTGGAATACGGGCTGTAGAGAAGGTGCAGAAGTTGAAACCAAAACCATGATTTATAGAGTTGAAAGTGCTAAGTGTTTTTCTTCTGTTTGCACGCGTGGCAGTAACTGGCTTTATTTTCCTTTAACATACCACAGCCTACAAGATGCAACACTTTTCTCTCACCATGCTGTCTCCTGAGCACAGATAATACTGGAAATGATGGCTCTTAAAAACTGTTGACATGACGTAAATGCTGTGGCACGCTTTGTTTGCTTTGACCAAACTGGGCAGAAAGTCAGGAATGAAGCCTGCTGAGACAGGGTATTCCTGCTGGTGGAGTCTGGACTGACACGACCAATGAAAGGAAGCCCAACTAAGAGGCATTTGGTAAATTCATACCCACAAAAATGTTATACAGTAATACCAGCACTGACAGGATGAGGGGTAATGGTTTCAAACTGAATGAGGGTAGATTTAGATGGATATTAGGAAGAAAGCCTTTACTGTGAGGGTGGTGAGGCACTGGAACAGGTTGCCCAGAGAAATTGTGGCTGCCCCATCCCTGGAGGTGTTCAAGGCCAGGCTGGATGGGACTTTGAGCAGCCTGGTCTGGTGGGAGGTGTCCCTGCCCAGGGCAGGGGGTTGGAACTAGGTGATCTTTAAGGTCCCTTCCAACCCGAACCATTCTATGATTCTATGAAACCATATAACCACAGATTTGATTGTGCTTCTGCTGGGAAGTCAATGTAATCATCACCTTCAAAAAACAGCTCTGTTGTCTGTAACACAGAGGCAAATTGCTTATGATAGCTTTCAGCAGTTCAGTTGTTCTTACCTATAACAAGATTGAAAAGAGATATCTCAGGATGCTTTTTATCGCTTTCCTTCCCTTTGTGGCGCTAGAGAGGGTTCTTGGTTTTAGCAGGTCTTCAGACTCCCTGAGTTGAGCAAGTTACCCTTTCCGGGACTTATTGTACCCCATGTTGCTCTACAGGGACCTTTGGGACCTGGCCACAGGCAGGCCAGTGTGAAAAAAGGTGACAGAGATCTGCAGGTTGCCATTGGCTTCAGCTATTTTATCAGCACATACTACACAAAGCAGTACTTGTCCTTAATATTCTTTTGTTGTTCTTGCATCAAAGGGCTAAATTATGCCCCCTAATATGTGTAAGAGGCTTTTCAGTTATCTTTCTGATGCAAATTATATCATTTTGCATTATCCGCTGATTATCTGCAGTTTGAGAAGTACAGCAGATGTTGTGGCAAAGCCTATATGTCAGTTCTCTCCTCCTCTGAGAACAGCATCCCAGTAAGCAAAATGGGAACGGCCTCGCGGTAAATTCAAATTTAGCTGTAGCTCAAAGGTGGAATCAGTCTGGGCTTTAGGAAATTTGTCAGGTATTTGGTGAAACTGCGATTAAAGGTCTGGGTGTGCCCAGCTCAGGACCTGGACATATACCTGGTCACCTCCAGCACATACATCCTCTCCCCTTGCTGGATGCCCGCATTTAGAACCGCGCATCATTACATTTAACGGGCGCTTCAGGTCCATTAGGCGACAGCCCGGTGTGAGATCTGCCCTCAGCTCTCGTTGCACAACACGGAATAAGTTGCATTTGATTGTGGCAACATGCCGACAATGCCAAGGTTAATGAATTAAAGATGCATAACAAAGAATGCTTAATGAAGTCAAATTATGAGTGATTGTTTTATGAGGTGGCATTTAGTATTAAGGCTAATCATTACAAAGTAAATCCTCTACCCACCTCTGACTGGGCTCTTGCAGAGGTGCACAACATTTCAAAACACAGCTGAGCTGAGAAAAAGCAAACACTCAAGAGGTCTGCAAAGTAGTATCAGTCAAATGTGGTATTACTTACTATTTTTAAGGAGCGATAGAAATATATGGGGGGAAAGAAGGAACAATATCATGACTCCTTGCCTTGCAAATTTTATTATCATAGTGTAGATAGACCATCTTTCTGGTTTTAACTGTGTCAAATCTCAGCAAACTGGCTCCTTTGCAAGTTCAAGCTTTTATATGTCTATACCATAGCCTGGGACTGTAGTCTACTATTATTAATTTAATGGTGGTTCTGGACCATATCTTGTTATCTAGTCAGATATATTAAATTATGACAGACCTCTCCAGAAGTCCACTGAGGGCATTTCCTCAAAATTAAAACACTGACAGATGGTTGAACATCCAAGACAGAGCTGTTTCCCCAGGAAGGAACGAGGAGCCTTTTCACCCAGTCCCACCTATCCCTCTGAAAGTCTGAAGTTTTGCCAAACTCGCCCAGTCCTTAGCTCATGGAAGTTAGGGAAGATGTGGCTCTGTAGGGCTATCCTCCTTCCTCCTATGCTGAACATCCTACAAGGTTGTAACAGGACCACAACGAGCCTAAGACAGGCCTTGACCACACATAAAAGGGCAAAGTATGAAAGGCAGCTGCCAGAGTGCTGGAAGAATCAATGTCAGCTCTTTCTCTTTGCCAAAAAGACTATTGATTCTCTATACTTGCTCCTGTAACTTGGCTGACAGGTTTGTAGGACAGCAAGAATCTCAGCTAAAAACAGTGCTGCTTCAGCCAGTTGTTCTTAATAACCCTGCCAAGGAAAGAAGATTTATAAACAGGAGCTGAACAAAGCAAGAGGAAATATTTTTTTTTTATGTAAGCACATATCTCAGGACAGTTTGCTTGCGTACCGGTTGTCTCATATTCTTTTCCACAAGGCTGCAAGAATACAGTCTCTCTGGAGAGTCTGATGGGTAAGAGGTGATCTATGGAGCCAGGGTGAGAGGATATACATAAAGCTGGTTGCTCTATGAGTTCCCTCACATAGGAGCAGCTGTACAGTAGCACAGGTTCTTAAATCATGACCTTCTAGACTGAGGACTAACCCATTCCCCCTTTGGAGTTAATTAGAAAACACTTGTTGATCTATATGGAGATTACATGCTTACCACAGTCAAGGTTTTGCCCTCAGTATGTCCTCTTTCCCTAAGGCCATCAGTTTGTTTGGTCCTTCCACATACCTCTCTGCTTTGTCAGACATCTATATCATGACCTTCTCTTTCAGATACACTACAAAATTTGGCACAACGCACTGGCAAGTAAAGGCAATACCATAAAAATGGGAATGAAGGTGATCAGTTGGATGCTTACTGCTGTGGTAGAATATATATCTAAAAGAAGGAATAAGCCATGCTGAGTACAGGATAGCTCTGATTTACTAGACTTTCAAACCATACCTTAAACACCCTTTGTTTTCAAGCATGGTCTGTAATTTTTTTTTCTTCTCGCCTCAATGCAGTCCCTTCTATGCCTTACAGTTATGTGCCCTCTGTCCTTCACAGAGTATCTGTGTGGAAATACCGATCAGCACAAAGCACCTTGCAGGCTGGTAATTTGGGCTTTACAAAGATTTTATGAGGCCTACGAAGAAGACACAAAGCAAAAATAGGTTGATATCTGAGATAGTGTATGCACATGCTTGATATGTGACTGAGTGTGACAATGCTGCAAGACGGAAATAGAAATTTGTCAAGATTTGCCCATCAAAACAAGTGGTGTTCCTCAGGGGGTCGGTATTGGGACAGGTGCTGTTTAATGTCTTTGTCAGCGACATGGATTGAGGGCACCCTCAGCAAGTTTGCTGAGGACACCAAGCTGTGTGGAGTGGTTGACACGCTGGAGGGAAGGGATGACATCCAGAGGGACCTGGACAGACTGAAGAAGTGGTCCTGTGAGAATCTCATGAAATTCAACAAGGCCAAGTCCTGCATCTCTGTCAGGACAATCCCAAGCACAAATTCAGGCTGAGTGGAGAATGGATTGAGAGCAGCCCTGAGCAGAAGGACTTGTGGGTGTTGGTTGATGTGAAGCTCAACGTGACCCAACAACATGCATTTTGCAGCCCAGAAAGCCAACCATATCCTGGGCTGGATCAAAAGCAGCGTGGCCAGCAGGGCAAGGGAGGGGATTCTGCCCCTCTGCTCCACTCCGGTGAGACCCCCACCGGAGTACTGCATCCAGCTCTGGGGCCTCCAACATAAAAAGGACATGGACCTGTTGGAGCAGGTCCAGAGGAGGCCACAAAGATGATCAGAGGGATGGAGCACCTCTCTTATGAAGACAGGCTGAGAGAATTGGGGTTGTTCAGCCTGGAGAAGAGAAGGCTTCAGGGAGACCTTATAGCAGCCTTCCAGTACCTAAAGGGGGCCTATAGGAAGGATGGGGAGGGACTCTTGATCAGGGAGTGTAGCGATAGGATGAGGGGTGACGGTTTTAAACCGAAAGAGGGGAGATTTAGATGAGATATTAGGAAGAAATTCTCTACTGTCAGGGTGGTGAGACACTGGCACAGGTTGCCCAGAGGAGCTGTGGATGCCCCATCCCTGGAAGTGTTCAAGTCGAGGTTGGATGGGGCTTTGAGCAACCTGGTCCGGTGGGAGGTGTCCCTGCCCATGACAGGGGGTTGGAACGAGATGATCTTTAAGGTCCCTTCCAACCCAAACCACTCTATGATTCTATGAAAAAAAAGCAGAGAGAAGCACGGGCTTCTTTTGTTCTGTTCTCTTTTCTTTTTGTAAATCACCTTTCAGTAAAATACATGGATGAGAGTCATGTTTATTTTGAACCTTAAGTCTTAAGTACTGGTTGGGCAACATCAGGTAGGTAACATTTGGAGGACTTTTGAGGACTTTAAATCCTCTCTCTTTGGTCTTCTACAGTATATATTCAATACTGGAACAAAAAGAAGCCAGCATCCTTGACAGCAAAACATCACAATCTTCTAAAACACTTTATCCCTCTTGGATTCTGGCAATGCACTGAATGGGGAGTGAGCTTTGAACTCTGAGACTACAAGCCGTGCCTGGTTAATTTTAGGTGCCAGGGTGAGGAAGACCCCTGGATACCAAATATTGAGGAGGAGAATTAAATCACTCAGGTGTTTCCAGGCTGGATCAGGCTGAAATACATTCACAGAATGTGCTGACAGGTTTCTTCCAAGCAGGAACCAATTATAAAAGAAAGGTCATTTGTTTGTGTAAGCGCAAATCTAATTTCTGGTTATTCTCCTGGATATACAATACAGAAATTATCCTACTTTAATAGATAGGGATGGATCCTAAATTGTGCCTGAGCCTCCCAGTACTAAGCAATTATTTTTCCCTTTTTCTCACCCAAAAGCCTTAGGCCAGTGTATTAAAAATAACAATACCATTCTAAAAGATTTGACTGTCACTTTGCTGAACAGTGGTCTCTGGCTAATAGGACACAGTTCACATTCAACCTTAAGAGGCCTATGGTAGAAACTATTAAATACACCAATTAGGAATGAGATGGAGCAGTCCCCTAGGACCTTTGCTCTCTGATGTTCTCACTGCCACTGGAAGAATAAATAAATGCAAAGCCTGTCATCCTAGCTAATAACTCCCAGAGACAGAGGTTACAATTACGCAATGGGAGTTAGCCCATGTTTCAATGATGTTTAGCTATTAAATTTGCCTTCCTGAAAGGGGCTTTTTATGACTGCGAGGAAAAAAAGAGGTGGCAGACTCAAAGCATGTGACCCAGCAGTCTGGGTTTCATGAGAGCCAGCACTAATCAAGCACAGAAGACATTTTTTATTGATAATGTACCAGTACCTTTAGTTTGGAGGGCAATACGAATCAGAATTGACCAGGCTACAAGGGGTATAGATGTTCCCCAACCAGGCAACTGCCCAGGACCCTCCAGGGGGTCACCATGTCCCCAGTACCCACAGCAAGGAGGAACCAGAGGAAGGATAAGGACTCAGCATTGCAGTGCCTGGTGGCAGCAGACCTCGCGTGTGGCATTTGAGCCCCTACTCCTTTTACTAGGATGTTCCTCATGCCACAGTCTTGTCCCGCTACAATTTTAATCCTTGCTCTATGAACTCAGATTATCTCAGAATTACGAATTTACAAACTCAGATTAACATCTGATCTCTAATGATTAAACACAATAGATTTTTTGCATGCACCAATATTTAGATATTTTAGATATTTAGATATTTAGAAATCATATTTAGATAAACGTGAACAAAAAACAATGCTCTGGAGATATTTTTTTTTAAGTGGAACTAAATTTTATGTACGTTACCAGCAGATGAGATGTGTGTAACAGTTTGGCTTCAGAGACACAGAATATTTAAGGTGGAAATTTTGCTGATGGGAAAGTCAGGAAACGAAATTATAGCTGGAGCCTGCAAGGCTGGAAAGGGTGACATGTTAAAAAGGTTTAATGCTTTTGAGGGTTGTCTGTATATGCATGAATCAAAGTCAACTAAGAAGGCAGCCAGTGTTAAAGTCATTAGTGACAATTACTAGTTCAAGGAGTTAAGAAACAGCAACGGAAATGAATGATTTAGTGCTTTTATAACGCAACAAGAATGAGTGAGCTATGGTGCTTGTTAGAGCAGCCAGTATGATGGATACACTGGGAGGTTAGTTTATGCAAGAGTGGAGAAACTCTGGTTTTCTTACAAAGATTTTAATTCTCTACCTCCATCATATGTCTTCTACTAACTTTCAAGTAAAAAAATGGTCTGGATATTTCTCTATAGACCAAACTGCAGCAGAAATAAATAGAAAGGCAGCTTTACAGTGTGCAGGGATTCCCACTAGCTGCCCTGTGAGGGCAGATTTACAATCTCTTTGCAACACAGAAGCAACCTAAAAAAGCCAAACCTGAGGATCTGACCCCAGCTTGAAAAAAATAATTAGAAATAAGTGACCTTTTAACACTTCTCTGGCACCTTCTCCATTTGCAACCCTCAAAGTGTTTTAGAAACATTAACTCAGTGCAGACCCCAGCAGAGCTACAATACTTTTCCCCCTGCTCTCTTATTTTGCAGGTGAAAAAACAATGCAGAGAGGAAATGTCTTTCTCAAGGTCACACGCCGCCTGCCTTGAAACCACCAACTTGTACTCTCCCGCTCGTACCACTAGATCACACCGACAATTTAGCGTGGTAGTTCCCAGTGTGAAACGGTCTCCTGGGAATGAAATGTGTAACCCGCTAAATATACAGCTTGCTTACATTTGCTTACTTTTAAAGTACATCTTTAAATAACACATTCTCAGGGAGCAATTTGAATAGTTCATAATTTATAACGCTAAATCATGGTAAGGTGGTTTTTTTCAAGTCAAATCTAATGAAATGACTGTTAACTTCAAACAAGAAGTTGAGCCTGTGATTCACTGAAGGGTTTATCTCTGTCAGATTTGCAGTTACACATATTAAAAATTGATCCACTTATATATATTTTGCTGTAGTTGAAGTTATCAAGGTTATAAATTCTGAACAGTTCCCAAGCTTCTGGTGAGTAATACCGCTTTTAGGACAACAATATTTAGAATAACTTTTCTTTTTACACTAGAATGCATTTTTCTCTGCAACCTGCATCTTCAACCTCTGATATTTTCCCCTTCACAAAACACAAAGACTTCTGTTTAATTTGTGTTTTCTAGAGATCACTGAGAAGTAATATACTTTCTCCTTCTTTTCTTCAATGAGTGATTGCCTTTGAAATCACTCTACGTGGAAGGCATGAAATACTTCTTTGTGAATTTACATGCCTCTTCCAAAAGCAGTGGAAATGTCAGGCCAACACATTCAAAACGGATTGGATTTGGGGTTGTTTCCATATTTAGGTGTCTGATTTGGGGTGTCTGAAAAGAGCCTGATTCAAAGGGTGGATGTTCAGCTTGATACGTGTTCCAAAAGATCATGTATATTTGTGAACGCAGTATGTGTGCCTGTGCACTGAGCTCTCTGAGCCGGTGACTCTGGTTTCTGCTGTGAATGTCCCCGACCCCATTGAATGGAATCAAAATCCCAGATTGCAAATCCTGTATTTTGGAGGGAGGTGATCCCAGGCATCGCGTCTCTTCTGGCCATCATGGTGTCGAGCAGCACCAGGTCACCTCCTAGGCCACAGCTTCTCCCGTTCAGAAGAAACAGCATCATCCTCTTGAGCATCCCCTGTGGGAGCAAAGATTTTTCTCTTGCTGCAGATTCCTCCCAGTCTTGTTTCTCCTAACTGTTCATCTCAAGCCTTCAGATTTTTCTAACTCTTGGATCTATTTTTAAAACCTTTTTTTTCCCTATGATATATAATCAGCACTCACCTGACAGAAGAGTGTACTCAAGACTTATGAAAAAGCTGCTTTAAGACCACATGATAATAAATTCTCCTTAATCCCAAATATATAGGAGATATAAAGCAGGGCCCACAACAAGTTTTAGAGAGAGCATTAGTGTCAGCAGTTTAAAGAGAATTAAAAGGAAAAATAACATTCCATCCCTGAGGAAAAATCCAAGTAGTGCATAAGACTAAAAGGAACATTTCTATAGGGAATTGCTTATGAAAGAGATTTTTAGTTCAAAATAAGGAAATCACTAGGCACTGCAGAAGGATTACATTGATCAAAAATAGTCTTCTGAAATATCAGGATTCAGAGAAGAGCTGAAGTAAAAGCCACGAACAAAAGGAAAGTAAGCAAGCTCAAACGCAGGAGAAACTCCATCTTCCGTTTGCAGCAAAGATTGATTGTGATCAGGCTCCCGAGTAAGACAGACGCTACGTGTGGTTGGGAACATTTGAAAACTGATTTATAGCTATGATCCATACCAGTGCTAGATTTATTGACCACCTGCTGTGAAAACAGAGCTTTTTTTTTTTTTTTTTGCAGCAAAGCCTCAGCTCGCCATTTGTGAGGTATCTCCTGTGTCATTTTCACAATTTCCTCGAAGACGTGATTAACCAAGCTGCCAGCGCTGCTCCATTCCTGCACGCTCACCAATCAGTGCAGTATTAATAAGATGCCAGGTGAGACCACTGAACCTCCTGTTGAGCTACTGAAAGGAAAGTGAGCATGCTAAAAATATTTAGAGACATTTATTTGATTTCTCCACATGAAGTCCTCTATAATTTATCACTCCAGCTCATACTTGTTCTGTTTTCTGCTTTGTTTTATTTTAGAAGGGGACCTTTCTCTCCCAGCTTTTGCTGTAAGCAAGTCAGAGATTTGGATCTATCACAGAATCCTAGAATAACTTGAGTTAGAAGGGACCCAGAAGGATCATGGAATCCAAATCCCTGCTCCTCACAGGGCTACCTAAAACTAAAGCATATGACTAAGAGCATTTTTGGTGCGCTCCAGCCCCCGTGTTTAGCTATTTGTTCTATCTGGTAAATAGCAGACTTCTCCATGCTGAGCCCAGAGAGGCTGAAACGATATACACCTCAAATGTGTACGTATAGAGCAATAAGGTTACAGTATTCTCTTCTTTGCATGTATGGTGTCCATAAACACCCAGAGATAAGAATGGGCACGGTGCTGTGACAAGCAGGGGATTGATTCCTATTCTTCTGAACTGCAGGAGCAGCCTGCTCTGCTCTGCCAAATCACAGTGAAACAACCCCCTCATCTAATGGTTATTTAACTGAATCCAGCAGGTCCCCTTGGAACAGGCAGGTTTTCTGTGAGCAGCTGAAAGCAGAATCAAACATGACATTTTGGGGTATTCATCAAAAGCGGTTGAATGAACGACTGTGAAAATAAACACTATTTTTTCTCCAATATTTCAATACCCAGCATTGAAGACATGACAAATTTTAGAAATAAAAAGATTGTTGGGTTTCCATTGTAAACTGTTGATAAATAAAAGTGATCTACTAAGTTTATTTGGAAACTTGTGTTTACTCAGCTTTTCAGTGGAAACTCTTACAAGCATAGCAACAGCCCCAGGGTGTTGTTGAACGCCACGTATGCAGTAACAGCAACTATTTTTTGCGTGAAAGTATGTCACAATCAGTACGGACTGTAAAGTGCAAGAGCAAAATACACACATGAACATACAGGATGACCCAGAACTGGGTCTCTTACTACATTTACTAAGCAAGGTAACAAGTCGCATTTGTTTCTGACACTTCTGAATGGACACCAAAACTGACTACAGCACAAGCACAAGGAATACATTAGTTGATAATTAAGAATAAAACTGAATTTTTACTACCAAGCAAGTCCAAAATAGCCAATCCTAGCCAGACTGAGATGTCAATGTATATCTAGCTGCCTCACAGGTGATGTTGAAATAGAGAAATGGGTAGATTTATATGTGCTTGGGTGGAAAATTGTCTGAAAATGTAAGCAATCAGACTGGTACTGACCTGCTGTAACACAGAAGGCATGAATGATATTCACAAAAACATTTTGGTGAATGGACTCATCACTGATTTGGGTTATATCCCAAAAACCTCAATGTAGTTAACGTTGTCTCAGGCTGAGCACTCAACAGTGCTGCTCAAAATCATTAGCTGTCTTTGGAAATCTTGATCCCTGTATGCAGGGAACCATTTGTAGGTGAGTGGGGTTTTTTAAGACAAATACATCAATATATAGCTATGTAAGTAAATATATAAATAAATGAATTTATTCAATTCAGGAGAGGGCTGTGGGCATATTATGAGTGCCTCCACTGAGCACAGAATAAGAGCTGAAGAGCCTGTGGGCAGAAGTAAGGGGTGAGTACCCCTGAAAGAGGGAGGCAGCATGCACTGGATTCTTGTGCTACTGCCTGTCCCGTGTATTGCTTCCTACTCAGTTCTAGTTTCACAGGACTTAACCCCAAGCAGAGATTAAGTGGGAACTTTTTAAGAGTTTAGACAAACTTATTGAGCCCATTGCGTGCAACAGGACGTTTTCTTTCAAAGGTGATTTATCTCCTCTATGTGGCTGGAGCAATAAATACCCTGCAAATGAACCCCATGCTCACTCATAAAATAAAATCCACATTAATCTCAACTATCAGAGACAACTATAAATTGAATGAAAGCGAAACAGAGCAAAGAGGATTTGGAAACAACAGCTCCATCACTGGCAACTCAGCACCAGGCAGACATCATGGCAATGCTGACTGAGTTCAGCCATCGAGAGGCCCTGGACAACTGGCTCTTGGGTCACCTTCGACAAGGTTGAACGTGAAACTTCAAGTCTCCATGAGCCACATGCAGGTCCTGGAGATCACTGCAGAGAATAAATATCTCTGCTTCAAAAAGGAGGTATGTGAGTTATCCTAGCTCTGTCTTTCTGCAGCTAGCCTTCTGGGCAATCACATTATTTAAGTCTTCTGTAAAAAACTGGTTCTAAATGTCCTTCCTTGGGGTCAATACTGTTCTTTTTGAGCTAGCTCTGAGGAACCTCCCACATAACTAAACATACAGGACTCCCTACAAGCAGTGCCTCCAGCTGACACCAATGGGACGGCATAAAGGGAGCAGGGGTCGTTCCAGATTTGAGAGCTAAAGGTAAGGAGGAGAAGGAAAGCAAAATGCATTGCTATTTCAGATTTTTGGGATGGCTATTTTTACTGGGTTATGAAATGTGGTGAAATTCCTATAGTTTTCTTAACCTGAATAAATGTATTCATCAGGGCCCCTTTTCATCAAAGAACACTGTATGCAAGTATCTGTAGGTGCATCCTATAGGTGATACACAGATTCAATGTCAGATATACGCTTAAAATTCGGCTGAACTGCCATCTAAACAAGCATCATTTGCTCTCAGATTTGCAGCACTCTGATATTCTGTGCTCCCAATCAGTCCTGGGCAAATTCCATCCCCACAGCTCACCCATTTTTCTATTACAGCTAATCCAATTACCTCAGACTCTTATCTTCCTATCAGTGAGCACATATGTCATCTTCTGCATGCAAGTCATCCTGTAGAAAAGTTAATGAGCACATTTATGTGAGAGAAGTTATGGAACAAAGTGTTTATGGGTGCAGGCATTTATTGTCTTTGTGGTAAGCAAGGCAACATACTGATGGACAAGATGGATGAGCGCAATTTAAATAAATGAAAAGGAAACCTGAATGAGTATCTGAAAAAGGATAAACCTCACCCTCAGTCCAGACTGGAAACAGCACAAAGAGAAATGTTCTTGAAAGCAGATGTTTGACACTGGAGAAAGCTTTTGGACACAAATTTTCCCCCTTTCCAAAAGGAAATTATGCAGAGTGCCCATTGCTGATGGAGTTTCACACCCTGTAGGTGCCAGCAGGCTCTGATGGTGCTCCCCAGAACTCTCTGCTTGGATCAAGCCAAAGCTAAAACTTGCCTAAAATCAGGTTCTAGCTAAAACTGGTTGTGAAAAAGGGAGAATCAGTCTTTTCTTGCACTTGAGCTAGTTACAGAAATGAGTTTGAACTGTGAGAGACAGGATGTTAGCAGAGCTGAAGGTGCCTGGAAAGCCTCCACGCGCAGGTGGCTCGCTGTTGGAGGTTACCCCACTGAAGCTGGCACATGAAAATGCACCCAGAGAGTTTGTCGGCTTATCCCAAGTAATTCCAAGTGAAATGCTTCTGGTGCAATTATTCTCTTTCTGCAGCTGTGTGGTGGCTTATTTTCCAATTTGGCAGTGGCGAGTTCAGCTTCCAGATTCAAACAGCGAAATGGGATCCAATAACTGCTCATACGAGAAGCTCGGGAGGAAACATGATGACTGAGTTATGTTTGAAAAGATGAGGAGGGCGAGACCTGTGCAAGCCGAGAGCTAATCACGTTCCCAGCACCATAAAATTGGAGAGAAAAGGACTAACGTACGCTCTGAACGGTGATGCCAAAGCCCACCAGAAATGGGGCAGTGATGAACGTCCTCCAACTCTGGAGTTGCACCCCAGCGAGTGCCTCTGCACCACCACCACCACCAGCAGGGCTGGGGCAAGGGGGAGGTCAGCACTGGGTTAGCTTGTAGGAGGGAGGAGGAAGGAAAAAGGGGGAAGAGAACTGGCCTATTTGCTCTGGGACCCAAATCAGCTCTTAGCTGCTCTAAATAGCTCTGTGTGGGGTCATTAGCATAGCTGATGCTGGATTATTCCAGCAAAAATGAGCATTATGAGAATATATGCAAGTGCAGGAGAGGGACAGGGCAAACCACCATCTGGTAAAACAGCTTTGTTGCGAGGCAATTCTTTTACTCAAGAGTAAACATTTGCTCCCCCAGGCAAGAAGTCATCCCAGCTAAAATCCCCCATAATAAAAGGAACCATAGGATATACCATCTTCAGGAGCATCTCCCACTGGAAGGATGCATTGCAAAGACCTTCAAAAGGACGGTGAGGGTCTGTTATGGAAAGCAGCATGGCAGGCCCGGGGCTTCTCCTGGCCAGGAAGGTCCTGACTCTGGTCACGTCTTTCTAAAGGCAACAAAGACAATGGGCTCCTGCCTGCAATATCCAGTATATAATGGCAGAATTACGTTCCTATACGTCTAGGACAAGTATGTGGAGCTGGACTCTGGATTTCCAGTCCACTGGACAGAGCTCTACAGCCGTGGGCACGCAAAGGCTGCTGCAGCCATTCCAGCTCCTCTCCCACAGCTGGGACTCTGCGGGACTGCTGCTGTCGCCTGGCCCATTTATTTAGGGGAAATGAGAAAAATGGCAGCTAAGGAGCTGATTAGATAAATAGCACAGTGCTTCCAAGAAAAACTAAGCTGTCCGTTGCAAACAAAGATACTTCAAAGACAGAGAATTGCTTATCACTTCCCATTAACGCTGGCATTTTATACCGCCTCACCGGGTGCCTGTTCTGCTCCTTAAGCCCATAAGTGCGCTGGGGCACCACTGCCTTGTTTCTCAACATTTGACCAGGGTCCTATTAAGTTGAGCCCCAATATTAGCTCATCCCTTGGCACCGCAGTAACAAGCACAAGGAAATAATATTCGTATTAGACAGCCACTATAGCTTTGGATACAAAGAGAGCAAAATGGATGTGCTTGTTCATGAACAGAGTAATGTTTCCTCTGACTGTGGGATTCCTCCCTGCTCATTACAAACAAGTGTCAACTATTCCTGCCTATAGGTATATCAAGATTAGTTGTCACCAAGTTAACAGCAAGGCAATCCACCGTTGCTTCTGTAATTCAGGTTTAGAGTTATTACAGCAGCACCAGTCAGAAGGATTAAATGGGAAGGAGGGTATGTTGAATACAGGAAAATATTATATGCAAATTGTGATTATTCATGACTGAGTCACAAAAAATACGTATTCAAAATCTGTCATGATTTAAAGTTTTAACAATACAATGCTTTGCATTTATGTAATGACTTTCATTGGAGGATCTCAAAACGCTTGGGAGGCACTGGGATGAATGCAAAATAATGTCAGTCTCACAGCGGGGGTTTGGGCGCGTTTCTTTTCAAACCAGCAGCTTGTGGGGGGTGATGCACTTGGGATTTGAAGGAGGGAGAAGATAAAGGACAGAGGAAGTCAGCAAAGGCCCAACAGTCAGCTAAACAAGATTGGACCTTCAAGCATGGGGGCAGACAAAAGAGTGCGAGGGGCAACCAGTGGTGTGAAAAGTACCACACGTCAGCGTGTCAGTTCCCGGGGAGCAAGTGTCCCCGGCCAACGCTTCTAAGACTCTGCATGTCTGCGTGCTTATGAGGATGCTGTGCCAGGGTAAGCTGAAGCGCGTTGTCATTAGCAAAGATCGACTACTGTTGCCTCAATTATCTCTTCATAACACCTTGCATACCAAGTTATCTCCCACCACTGCATCAGAGAAATGGATGGGGAGGTTCTTCAAAACAGTGGCTCCCAGGGGTTTCCAAGACATCAGAATGTGAAAAAACAAATTTCAGACTTAAAAAAAAAGGCACACAGACTCTTCTCACACCTCCTGCACAGACAAGCAGGACTACCAAGCAAAAAAATGGAAAAAGTGAAAACATCAACATTCAAAACCAAGCCCATTTTGAAATGAAAACCATTGTGAAAATATGGCACAGAGTGATATTTGGTGGACTGAGGAACAAAAAGGGCTGACAAAGATGGATCTGATCCATTCTCTAGTTCCCAAACAGGTTCAGACTCTGTTGATCCTTATAGATGCATTTCTAATGTCCTTTAAAATACCCAATGATAGAGTACTTAAAATTATATCCAGCCTCTTTCTTCTCTCTGATTATATCACAGTGCCTACAGATAAGCAGCAAACAAATATGTCGCAAACACAATAATACCCTGAAAATGTACTCACTAGCCAAGTATTATTAGTGCCATGAAAACAAGATGTGGCCCGTCACTCAGCACAGCAAAATCCTTCTCCAAAGAGAGCACGGGCATTCTACAGCATGTTCCTTCATCCTTTTTCACAGAGGCTGAGCAGGGACAGTGGAAATTTAAAACAAGAGAGAGCACGCCTCAATCTGTGTGGATTGAGGTGTGTGCACTGATGTTAAGAGACATGGCGATGGAAATCTTAACCACCATCTTCCTGGGACCTCCTGAGAGCTCTCTCACTGTTTGGTGAGACAACGCAGACTGCAAGATAAAGAGTACTCCAAGGCATAAATTCTTCAGCTGGAGGCACTATGGACTGCCAGGCCCTGTATAGAGAGCTCTCTTCTTCTATCTATCTATCTAGTGCACGTATTTGTTAAGATGAAGAAGGAAAAGGAACAGATCAAGGATTTGAGTGCTTCCAATAATAATGAAAAATAGAACACTATAATCTTAGAAAGCTAAAGATGGGAACTGAGATTTTATTGGTAGGAGATAAGTTTTTTAGAATGTAATAAAATTGAAATCCACCGGCTGATCCAGAGTAAAACCAATGGTGTGTTGAAACTGTAGACTGATAAATGTCTGCTGATATTGGTGTCCTTAGTAAGAGGACATCCTAGTATCCACACATTTTGCATAAGATTCTGCCAGGGAAGCAATGTGGAGTTACAGTGACAACTTGTGATATAAAAGAAGTTACAGGCAGTGTAATTTGTGTTTGATTTCATGAAAACATCTATAGCAGAGGCTCAAGGTAAGGTCTTTCAGAACTTATACTTTTTTTCCTTAGAATTGCAATTTTCTACACATTTTTTTGTCTTTTCTTTATGTCTAGCTGAGAAAATCCTTTGCAATGTGTATGCCACCAGGCCTACCCCTGTGCTGAGCCTTGCTCCCAGAAAAATGCCTTCTGACCCTAGAAAATACTCAGAGAGGACAATATAAACCCACGGGACACTGCCTGGGAGGACTGCTTTGGGAACACAACCATGATTGTTGCTGAGAGAAGTGCTTCTCAGTACCTTAATGTCTAAAATATTTTATAATGTAGAATTTTGGACTTCCATATGTCACAGAGGCTTATAAGAAATTAAAATTAGGCAAGTAATAAACTGAAAAATAAACTTTATTCTAACCAAAACTGTTTAAGGCTCCAACAAGATTAATAATCTACAGGTTCAAGATGTTAAATGGAATTAATACTACACAGCCGACTTAAGAATTCTTAAACTTTAGAAACGAGGATCCAAAATGTGCAATCACTCACCTAGCAAGGCGAGGGCGCTCAACCTGCAGGAGTTACTGTGGGCAACGTCCCAGCCTACCTACGAGGAGAGTCCCCGACCGCAGACCCGCTGCTCCGAGGAGGAACGACTCAATTTGCCCTTCGGCAGGGCTCTGGTTATACCATAGTCAAATCTGATCTGTGGTCATATATGGTCATGTCAGTCCTTGCCTTTCAACCGAAGTGTGTACATGGTGATAGTCACCATGCAGACTGGGTGGCCCAACCCACAAACCACAAGTTCTAGGTTTTCGAGAAGTTTTGGTCCCTATCAGAGCAGGGGCACCTGCCACACCATAACAGCTTTCATCTTATGTTCTTCAAAGGCCAAGCAAGGATTAGTGCAGTAGCCAGTCCTGACAGACCCACATGTTTGGCCATCTTCTATACAAGGAAGGTGACAAGGTCTGTCAGGCAGTCTGTGTGTGTCACTTTTTGGTAGTCAGTCTAAGCCACGAGGAACCATGCTCCCAGCTACTGGCCTAATCTCACAGCTGCTCAGCTGTTAGACCGGGCCAGCCTAATCTAACAAGATTCTAGCAATATTTTACCAGACATGAAGATAACCTACCACCTATGGACAGCAGGCAGATCCCAGTATATCTTCTACATACCAGTTCAGGTGTCTTTCTTCTCTTTCTTCAGATAGATACAGACCACACAGGATGTAAGAAATGACGGCAGTGGCCAACAGGATTGGCGCGCGTGCCTCATGGTGACTTCAGATACAGATGATGCAAAAGACTTTAAAAGAGATTTAACGCCCTGTAAAAGCCTAGAAATCACTGACAAACTGATGGATCTCCTTCCCAGCTGCAGACAGAACCACAGTGTATTTTCAGGAGAGTACAGATGTAATGGACAGTTTTGAATTAATATATAAAACAAAGGCCTGTATTACATACCAGAGACTGGTTGTGAGAACTGGGAGCTGGTACCAGTCATGACCCTGGGAGCTGCCGGTGTTTGTCCCAGCACAGTGTTTGGTTCTCAGCATCCAGATGTTGGAGAGAAACTCTCCCCATTCATCCCAGTGCTATCTGACTGCAGCGGATCTCAATGGCGAGCTCTGCTGCCCGGGGGGTCTTTGTGATAGTCCCCCACTAGCTATGACTAATAACCGATCAATAGCTCTCGTTATGAGACAGATGGGCCCATTACAATCCAACCTGCTTGGCGTCTGGCTCTTAACTCTTAACCTCAGCTGATATAAAATATCCACCAAAATTCTGTGTTAGACATTGGCATAACCTCGTATTTCTTTCCCTGCCGTGAACAAAAGTCACGCATTCATCAGTGGCACAAATTACCGCATCCACCTCACCACAGTGGATGCCTCATTTGTTGAATGTATTGTAAAAGAAACAGCAGAATGGCTTTTTACCAAAATCCACTGTGGAGCTTATGGTTAAGTGAAGAAAAACTAAAATAACTTTGGGTGTGTTTCTACCAGTATTTTCTTACAACAATTAATAACACCTTTGTGATTTCCTCTTGAAACCAAGGTCAGGCACAACTCACCCTGATGAAATTTGGCAGGGTTCACTTGTGTTTTGCTAAATGGCCAAGGGCCCCCCCCCGTTGCCCACCCGATGGAGTGTTGGTTTGCCTGTTTGCTGCAAAATCCAAATGGAGGCACTGCTGCCATCGCGTTTCAAATGTATCTCACTGACCAAAAAAATAAGGAAAAAGAATGGTGAGAAACTATTTACAGAGCTAGTTTTCCATGGAGTGTTTCTGATGACTTTTATCAATTATTGAATAATTTCATACATTATTCAAGCTTTTCCTACAGTTTGTATTATCATCAAACACCCTTACAGACTGGAATCAAATCGACCAGCACCTTGAGTTCCTGCCTCCTGTGTAAATGGTGTGCTTGCACACAGGTGGAGAGGGAACCTCTCTGTGCCAGGGCTTTGCTCTGCTGCCAGTTCTCCTGCTACCTTGTGCCTGAGAAGCTCTTCTTGCACTATTTGCAGTCATTCTCCTGAACCCACAATGCAGCAGCACGATGGTCTGTATCCTAGTCGAAGCTTGGAGCTGCAGAGTCAAGTTGGATGACCCTCACCTGAGATCTGCAGACCAACAGCTTTCTAAAATCTGATTCCTAATTTTTGGACTGGGAATCGTGTCAATTAGAAACAGAGGTGAGAAGTGAGTGAGGGGGGGCAGAAAGAGAGCGCAACGTTCTGTGAAATGGACCGTCTTTCAAGCATTTTTTGATGAAACTTTGTCAAATATGCAGACCTACAGACAATGGTTTTAGTCACCAATTCAATCATATTCTTGCTGAGCATAGAAGCTCTTGGATTTGTAGTTTTGGGGAAGATTCTGATGCTTGGGGTTCACTAAAGAGACAATCAAAATTAGACTTCAGCTTTGTCAGACCAAACAAGTAGATCAAAATATATAAAGGTATCTATTTGGAGGGGGAGTTAAAAAAAGAAGTTACGCTGATAGTTTTTGCTTAGGAATAGTGATTTTCCATCCTTGCCTTTCAGCTGGAACTACTTACACTTTTGTACTCTTGTACTACACTCTTGTACTAACTCAGCCTCATCCTTGTCATCTATCCATTTCCAAAATGGCCTGGGCAACCATGGTTCTTCATCTTCCTTCATCTATAACAACCTCAAGGATAGTAGAGAAAGACAGCCTTAATAGTAGTATGGAATAAACAGTGAAGTATCTTTTTAGGCCTTACTAAGGTTTGATGAACTTTTGTCATCTGATCAGTCTTTTTCCAATGGAGCAGCTACAGACCATAACATATCAGGCAATTGTACCAGATTTCCACAGTAAAGTGGATGAGGAATTCCTCCTGGAAATGTGTAACCAGCCCTGCCTTTTACATCAGATCTGCAAAGGAGCCAAACAGAGTCCAAGAGTAAATGTGAAGGCAACGTTTTCATATTATATTTTAGACACTCCAGTAACGAGTATTTAATCTTCTGTAAAGACAGATGAAACCTAAGCAGCCATGAATATTGAATGTAAAGGTGATATAGCCCTTAAGTGATTCCTGCAACCTGCAGTTCACTCAGGATGCAGGGACTCCATTATAATGGCCACAAGAGACTAAGAATGTAGTATCTGTAAGGAGAAGCAATGTGTTGCGTGAGCAATTGATAAAGCTGAAAAAAAACAGGCTTATTTGGGGGCATACAAGCCCTTCCTCACCTCTGGGACTTTTCTGGCCACTTTGAATAACTAATCCCACACATTTTACCTTCATGTTTATAAACAAAGAACAGTGATGCTGCTGAGCAAACCCATTTGCTGAAGAGAACAAAGTGTGAGAAACTACCGAAAGTGGGCAAGCAGGAGGCCCGTGTATCACCGAATGCAGTATTTCAGAGCTAGAAAATTGAAAAGGTCAGGCTTACATGATGTATAGCCATAGCTTTTCTGGCCGTGAATACAAACCTGAGGTGTCCTCTAACTCCAAGTGCTGGAGCACAAGCTAAAGATTACATGATGCAGCTTTCCATGTTGGTCCTGTTCACTCCTCACCTAAATTGATGTGGATCCATTGATTTTGATGAAGGTATTCCTGATTTATACCAGCTGAAAAGCGACACCCTGCCTTTGTTTTCCGGATGCAGTGCAATAGCCCATACTTATCTGGGAGAAAACTTGAAGAGCACTTCCTGAAATTCTGGCACTTTTAAAACTTAAACCCCACTTCCAATATTTTATTAACTATTAATTTAATATATGATGTAAATTAACAAATCGGTTATTCTAGATGTGCCATTTATTCTAGATGTGCTCAAAGCTGGGAATCTTTTCCCACAAGCTGGAATTATCAAGTAATTGAACAATCAAATCTTCTCAAAACCAAATCTGTTGTTTGTATGTGTAAATACTATTAAGGGTCCTAGTGTTTTTCTGTATTGTTTAAAATAATTAGGATCACCAAGAAGAACCCTCCCGGAGAATTAATGATGGTATTTGGAGAACTGTGAATTCCCTCACTGTTTCTGCTGCTGTGACCTTTATTAATTTGTGATCTCCTAAAAACTTCCCAGTAAGGTGCAGATTCTTGGGTAGAGAATTTAAATCCAAAACCAATAAATTTGCTTTCCACATGTTGAAAGCACTGCGTTAGGTACATGGAGCAATAAAAATATCTTTAAAAGAATAACAACAAAAATATTTTCAGTGCAAGCTTTCAAAGTGAAGCGATGCTGTACATGTACCAGCCCATTGATGGTATTTTAGACTCAAACTCAAAAATTAGCCTGAGAGATGGTGCTTTCCAACTGCACAAAGCTTTGAAATGTCAGTGCTGAAATCTTTGCTGTTTATGTTTTGGCCAGCATTTCACCAGATCGGACACTTTTCTTGAGTTCATTGACTTGCATCCAGAAATGTCATTAGCAAAAAAAGCTTAAGTGGATTCTCCCCAGGCCTGACTGACCACAAAGCTTGAGAAGTGGTCGCCTTTGCTTCCTTTGCCGCAGCCTCCGGCTAAAAGCCCATTCCCATGTATCAGAAGGCATAGGGACAAAAATCTACCAAAAGTCAGATTGGTGAATATCTATTGATTTTAATGACATTTTGACAAGTCAACCTGGAAGAGAACATTCTCCCGTGCCCTCTGAACACTTGAACACATGTTGCAAACTCGATCTATACTGAAAAAACAAATAGCCTCTTAGAGTCCATTATAACCGTTACGGCTACTTAGATTAAAGGAGTGCAATAATATTTGTTTGTACAGCTAATCAGTGTTGCAGTCCTTACTGATGTTTCCTGAGTAGCTGCTGTATTGGAGTGTTAATCATGGTTGTTCTGATTATCAGCAACTGTTTAAAAAAAAACGCAAAGCAAACACGATAAATACTCTCAAACCAATGATGAAAGGGAAAAAGAGTAATGGTCATCATTCTATCGAGGGCTAATATTAATAGGACACGGGATATCAATTGATAGGACACAGGGTAACGGCTTCAAACTGAAAGAGGGTAGATTTTGATTGGATATTGGGAAGAAATTCTTTACTGTGAGGGTGGTGAGACACTGGAACAGGTTGCCCAGGGAAGTTGTGGCTGCCCCATCCCTGGAGGTGTTCAAGGCCAGGCTGGATGGGTCTTTGAGCAACCTGGTCTGGTGGGAGGTCTCCCTGCCCAGGGCAGGGGGGTTGGAACTGGATGATCTTTAAGGTCCCGTCCAACCTGAACCATTCTATGATTCTATGATAATCTTAAATTTTTGAGAGACTGCTTGGATGATACTGTTTCTGTGGTTTTTTTCTGAAAACAGCCCAAAAAAATCTTTTCAAATAGTTTAAGTTTTTATTTTGAGCTGTGACACCTACTTAAAAGGCACTTTTCATCTCCAGAGCGCTGAGCCAGAGCATGCACCTGTGCTGATCCCACCAGCGAAGGATCTGGCTTTGCTCCTGATTTCTGTGACGTGCTGAATCCATCGTGGTGCACGGGACCCCGTTACTGCCTCCACCGCCAAACACATCACTGCCTTCAGTTGCTGGGTTTGGCCATGCCATTTTGACAGGCAGGGAACCTGGCACAGGTGATTTTAAAACTCTGCGCAAGGTAGCAGAGGAAGCCATGGCTAGTAGCGGGACTACAAGCTGGGAAATCCTGGTTCTGGTTCAGGGATGGTAGCCCCAGCCAATATCCATCTCAACACTGCCATAGTGTGACCGCTGCAGATAAATCACCATGCTCTTCCTCGCACCAGCCCTGGTGCTACAAAACACTTAATGTGTTGTTAAGCAAAGCATATTTCCAGCCTGTCACTGATTCAGGGTCTGCAGTCTTACAAGCACCGTATCGTTTATCTTCCTTGTAAGTGGGAAAAATTCCTGGACTCTGTTTTCTCTCCATAGAAACTACAGAATAGAAGCCAATGCAATTAATGAAAAGTGCTAGTATCGTGTGGACAAGAACAGGGCAAATATTCAGCCCTTTCTTCAGCCATTCAGTCTAATGGGAAACATGCCTGTGTGTGGACCACATGACGGGGGCCAAAGACTGGATTTAATATATCCGCAGCCCAATCAATTCCCCAAGGGAGCTGTCAATTACCAGTGTGAAACAGAAATGATGCTGATTACCTGGGCCAAACCCTGCTCTTGTTTGTGTCAGAACAATGTCCCTGATTGCACTCGCTTCCCTGCGACGGCGGGTCAAGTTTGGCCCCGTGTCCTCAGTGCCCTGGGTTGTCTTTGAACCGCAAGAACACAAGAACAACGCTTCCAGACGGCTACTTGGGCGATTGCTAATGGCAGGAAAATCCACAGTTCTTCTGACATTAAGGCATTGTAAATACTGAAAGAAAAGAAATCTGTGTTGTATTTTTTTGGCGTACAACGCCTAAAGCCTTATCTCTCATTCTGTCAGAAACCAAGAACTATGTATACAGATGGTGCAATTTATTATGTTCTGTACTGTGACCAAGTGCTGAAATACCTTCAGGAAATCACCAGAAAGCCTGAAAAGCTTTGCTGTCTCTTGTGACTCCAGCTCACTAAAACTATAATTGAATGAGCACAATATTTTAAGCACTGCATGTTACACAGTAGACTTACAGAAAAGGACGCCATCTTTTCCAGCATCATGACAGAAAAAAATATTTGCTGTATGGCTACTGGCTGTACCCAAGGTCGTAATGCCTCTGTCTCTCTGTATTCTGCCCTCACAAACCCACAAGACAGGGACAAATAAATGCCTAGGCTCAGTGGGTCTACCTCAGCTCAGGTGTAACTCCATTAAATTCCGCCACGTCGTTCTCATTTGTAAGATGTTGCTGGGCCTGATAGTCCTGACATTTAAACCTGTGTCTGTCGGGGCTGAAATGAGTGGAGGTTGGTGTAACGGTGGTATGAAAAGAGAATTTTCGCCCTGTATTGGCTGCAAAGTTAATGTATTTCCATTCCTGCTTCAGTGAGCAGATTTTTATGAAACTGTTTATTAAACTTGGCTCAGTGGGTGTCAGAAATACAAAGAAAAACTAAAATCAGTGTCCTCAAACTCATTCATCTCTGGGTATCAAATATAAACCCTAGGCCCGATATTTTGTTTGAACCCATTTGCTTACTTCATTCAAAACACTGAAAACAGGACCCCTGTGCCATGGACCCAACAACAGATGCTTATGGCCTCCTGACACACACCAAGCCCAACTTTCAGCAACGACCACCATTCCCAGAGCATCTCTTTTGCTCATTAACTGCTTCACTGGAAGGGAAACCATCTTCATCTTCAATTTTCTACTCTTCATCTTTGATTTCCTCCTGCTTCCTCTTTGTGGGGCGGCCAGACTGTGGTGCCTTGATATTAGGGGATTCTTTACCCACTTCCGCACAAGCGCCGTTAAACATTTCCACGTGCTTTGTCATTACATAGAAACACGAATGCCACGAAGCATCTTCCTTACGACGTCCCAGAGACACCGTGCTGGGGACACAGACCCGACAACTCCCGCCCGGCACAGGACAAGCCCTTGCATCACTGTGGGAGGGGAAAA